>JAOTBA010000205.1:29929540-29939767 GCA_025629845.1 Erythroxylum squamatum
AAGTTCAGAGGCATAAAAACGTTATGGAAGAACAACCCACTTGATCTTTGATGATACCATTTCCAACTTTGGTGTAACCTCTACTGAAGAAGCCCGAAATTGAGCCTGAACCATAGCTTATTTTGCAAGGTATTCCTGGAAAAGTAGCAAACTGAGAGTTACCGATCTTTGTATAAGTACGGGACAACCTTGCCCTGAACTTGGGATGGAAGAAGCAAGTAATCTGCAAGTCATGCAGGTAATGTTCACAAATTACTTGTATGTAACACAAGAAAGAAAGATCGTCGACCTTTTAAGGACATACAAACAGATAAAAGACATTTTGAAGATGGAACCCAAAGGTTGGCGCTACCAGTATCGAAGACGACTGAGAAGCTTTGTGCGGGTAATCCAATAGCAATCTCTCTATAATATTGTATACCTCTATAATTCTTAAGGTAAACCATGTTGAATTGAATTGTTTTATGCAGCCTGTAGTGTTGAAGATGGTGGAGGAATTAGCTATGTCTGTCAAGGTAAGGAAGAAAAGAAGGCTGAAAGGGAAGTTGAAGGACTCCAGGTGCAGATGGAAATTGGAGATGATAATTCTAGGAATAATTCCAGGTTGCATGGATTATAGGAATGAAGTTCAGGGTCAGATGAATGAAGCTCAAGGTAGAAAGGAAGATGAAAAAGTGAAAGAAGTTGCTGTGAAGATTTCGGGCTACCCAGAACATGAGAAATTAAATCCGGTGCTTGGAGAGCAGGAAGCAAAAGGAAAATCAGAAACATAATTTAATTGATGCAGTGAAGCTCAGGAAATTTAAATTAGTGAAGCTGAAGAAAGTTTAAGCCAAATGAGTGTCATTAGAGTTAATTAATGTGAGAATAGCCAGTATTCCACGCATACACCTTGTTTTCTGTTGTCATCAGGAATTTGTCCCCTGCAGTCCTTAATTTTTAGTAGTTGTTGCAATTGTCAGGTTCTGTTATGCTATGGACAAAATGGTTACTTTTGTGTTTGACAGATGATGAAAAACGTGTCATAGTCTTGTTTTTATTCTTCAGATTATGTTTTTATCTTTCAGTCATTAGAAAAATGTATCAGGATGTAATAGTCAATATATAAGGCTCTTCATCGTCTTCAAGTAAAGAACAGAGAGGGAAAAAAAACCAAAAATCTTCAATACAAAGGTTTCTGTTTTATCGTCATTCCTTTTGTCTTCTGTGAATGAATCATATTCATCTTGTTTTCTTTATTTTCTTGAAGTTAATGTTTAGAAGTTGAGTTGTTGAAAGATATTACATAGAGTAGAAAAATACAGAAGTTGGTTCTGAAAATTGAAATACGAGTGTCAACCTTTTTCCTTGGAAAAACGTCAAATCTTTATCCAAAACACATAACCCTGTGAGAGAGTGTTTATTACAATCATTGAGTAGCAATCTGGTTAAAATATTCGAAGATCATCAGTAGCTGAATTTCCCACTTTGTTAGAGCAGACGTGAACAGTACAATAGGTGTTCGAAGAAAGGCTTGTACCAGGGATTCTTGTCTTTCAGTTTGTGTGAAGGAGGCACATTCTTTAACCTTCAAGAGTGCACCTTCAAGAAATCACATCTGGTCCTTCAGTGTTATGTTGAGCATCGGGAACCTAAAACATTCTGGTAACTCTCACGATGGAAAGGTCCAAAGATCGCTTTCTTAAAGCAATTCTCAACGGAGCACATCAAGCAAACAATAACAATCAGAACTCTCAAATTAAAGCAAAATTCCCACTTTTTTCAGAAAAATTTATATAAAAATATTATTATTTTAAATTTTTTTATTAAATAAAATAAAATTTGCACCCACCCTTAAAAATTTTATCCACATTAAAATTTTTCCCCCATTAAAAATAAAATTTTGCCCCCACTCAAAAAAATTTCTAGATTTGCCCCTGCACATATGGGTTCAAACATAGGCAATGAGCGTAAAAGAAAGAAAATCAAGAAAGTAATAAAATTAAGGTTAAGGTTAGGGTTAGGGACGAGGAGGAGAGGTTACCCGAGCAACAGCGCTCCACTTCTTAATCTTGAAACGCTTGGGCTTCTTAGCGGAGGAAGAAGGAGCAGCATTGCTAGAGGCCTCACATTTAGGTGGGAAGAAGGCAGAGAGAAGAAACCAGAGAAGAAACTAGAGAAGGCTAGTCTTCGGCGGCAGGTGTGGAGGTGGTGATGGTGGCAGTGCCTTTAGTGGGGAGAGACATTAACGAAAGAAGTGACAGTGTTCTAGCATTCTATTAAGTGAACCAACCCTAAAAGATAGAAAAGCCGCGACGTTTTATTTAACAAAACGTTGTGGTTTTAATTTTGTAACGTTTTAATAAAAAAAACATCACAAAAAATGTTATAAATTTGTGACGTTTTCATAAAACATTGCGAGAAATTTAAACTTTTTGTGACGTTTTTTAAACGTCGCGAAAAGTATTCATAATTCGCTACATTTTATCAATAAAACGTAGCGAATTGTGTGTATTTCTTGTAGTGCGATTAGTGTAGACTGGACCCATATCGGTCTTGTGATAGGAAAGCCTGACATGGAAGCTATATATAAAGGTTAAGGCCTCGTGCAGTTGCTCATATAATCAATCGTAAGCATAAGGATTCTCTGACCCGTTAAAAGAGCTTACGTTTTGAGAAAACTTTAGAAAGATCTTTCCCACGTCCCAGAGAGGAGTTCCCATGAAGGCGGCGGTGGATTAGCGCTCGTTTTGGCTTCAAAAAGCTCGTTTGAAGTTACAGAGACTAAAATCAGGTATTTCTGCATTTTTTTTGTTTCTTGCCCTTTCACGTTTGATCCGGGATACGTAACTAAGGTACCGTTACATATTACACCCAGACCCATTCCACCAGTAACTTCCCAATCTTCACACCATTATTAAAAATAGCACACTTACTAGAAGCTATTTCTAAAGCAAGTATACCAAAGCTGTATACATCTAATTCTTTACTAGCCCTGTGACTCTCAGCATACTTTGGAGCCACTTATCCTTCTATACCAACCAGTAATTTTGTGGTATAGGAACTGTGATTATGATTCACAAGCCTAGCAAGGCCAAAGTCACCAAACTTGGCATTGAAATTAGAGTCCAATAACACATTGCCTGATTTAATATCGCGATGTAGAACACATTGGTTGCAGAGTTCTGTTAGGTAATGGAGTGCATTGGCGACACCTAAGGCTATTCCATACTGGTCTCTCGTGTCAACGAACATCTCTTACTGAAGAGATGGAAATCCAAGCTCTTGTTAGGCATGAACTCATAAACAATGAAGATTTCTTGCCTTTCTCGACACCAACCGATGAGTTGAACTAAATTTCTATGCCGTAATTGGCTAATTGTTCTCACTTCTTCTTCCACAGTGAAATCCGTGGACTCTGCAACAATCTTCTTGACATCTATTTTTGAATTCGTATCTTGCAGGAGGCCTTCATAAACAAATCTGAACCCACCTCTGTTAACTTTATGAGTAGCTTTTGTACATAGACGTGTACTGTTTATTTAAATAAAGTGTAGTCGTTTTGTAAATAGAAGATAGCTTATGTTTTGTTTTACTTGTTATGTATATAAAGGGAAAATTTGACTATGTATAGTACAGTTGAATGTAATAAAAGTCAGTTCTTATTTTATCTCTCTTTTATGGTGAAACGTATCATGGTATCAGAGCAGACGACGAAGTTGTAATCGGTCGTTGTTTTGATCGATTGATTCGAGAGATCAAGATCTTGTAAGGAGTCGACTGTTGATCATCATCAACAGATCTATTTTGCTTCTGTGCTTGAGGGAGCAACTAAATCAAGGGATCTAGAGTTAGGGTTTCAGAAACTCCATTTTCTTCTCACAGGTGCGCATCTGGTTTGAGTCGTTGGTAATGATGGAAGGTTTTTCGCATGATTCTCCAGCTGAATCGACTCTAGATCCCAGATTGAGAGTACCACCTAAAGAAACTCAAACATACTTTTAAGGATCAGACTATCAAGGTATGAGTTTAGTTACTGCAGTCTTGAATCGGAATAATTTTTTAAGCTGGAGTAGATCGGTTAAAATAGCTCTAGGAGATAAGATGAAATTAGGTTTTATTGATGGAACTTGTCAGAAACCTAGTCTAGGATCTGTTAAATTTGATAAATGGATTAGGACTGATTACATGGTTAGATCATGAAATTTTAACTCAATGTCAAAGGATATAGTTGAAGCTTTCATTTATACAAATTCTGCCCAAGAGTTATGGTCAGAATTAGAAGAAAGGTTTGGAGAAAGTAACGGTCTTTTGTTATATCATTTACAAAGACAGATTAGTGCAGCATCACAAGGCAATATGTCTGTTGCTAATTACTTTACTAGTCTTAAGAAATTGTGGGATGAACTCTGGTGTCTCATGCCTGTCCCACAGTATACTTGTGGGGCGGCAACACAGTGTGTTTTTGGAGCACCTAGGGCTCTAGCTGATTTGACGTCATTGAATCAGTTAATACAATTTCTAATTGGTCTAAATGAGAGTTATGATCATGTTAGGAATCAAATTTTGGTTATGGAACCTTTGCCTTCTATCAATAAGTCCTACTCTATGGTCTTAAGGGTAAAAAAGCAAAGGGAGGTGCAGATGGTTTTTCGTGAAGGAGTAGAGCATAGTGCTATATTGGTGAATAAAGGGAATACTAAGAAGGTTGGGGATGGAGGAGGGAAACAACTTAAACATAAATAGGGTAGTAGTGATAAGAGTGAGATGTACTTTTCTTATTGTAAGAAGAACAGACATATGAAGGAAAACTATTTTAAGCTCACTAGTGTACCAGACTGGTACAAGGAGCTGCAAAATAAGAAAGGAAAAGGAAGTGGGAAGACTTATACTGCTAATATAGTGAATGAAGATAATTCATTCACTATAGATAACAGTAAATTAGTGGTAGATGCTACAACTGGTACTTCTAATCCTCCATTATCTGAATTGATCAAACAAGAATTGCTAAAGTTGGTGAAGAATAGAGCAATCTCAAATCCTCTTATGGTGAACTTGGCACATATTTCAAATTTTGCAGGTACACTTCCTTTTCTAGCTCTTTCTAGTCTAGATGGCCTAAGTTTAGATTAGTGGATATTAAATGCAGGAGCCTCAAACCATATGTGTGTGGATATTTCTTTGTTAACTAAACCTGTTGTACCTAACACATTTATACCTGTATTGTGAGATCCCACATCGGTTGGAGAGGAGAACGAAGTATGCCATATAAGGGTATGGATACTTTTCCCTCACAAGACGCGTCTTCCTAAGGGTGGGAAGAGCAAAATCGTGAGGTGTTTGGCCAGAGGGGCAACCCAAAGCGGAAAATATCTGTGGGCGGATGGTCTGGGATGTTACAAATGGTATCAGAGCCGGTACCCGAACCATTGTGTCAGCTAGACTGGGCCCTAAGGGGGTGGAGAGTGTGAGATCCCACATCTGTTGGAGAGGAGAACGAAGTATGCCTTATAAGGTTATGGATACCTCTCCCCCATAAGACGCGTTTTCCTAAGGGTGGGAAGAGTAAAACCGTGAGGTGTTTGGCCCGAGGGGCAACCCAATGCGGATAATATCTGTGGGCAGGTAGTTTGAGCTGTTACATGTATATCTGCCTGATGGAACTCAAAACCGTGTACATTACATTGGTGATGTTTTCTTACCTAATGAACTTGTCTTGACAGAAACTCTATATATACCTACTTTCAAATTCAATCTTTTGTCTGTTAATAAACTTGCAACCACATCCTCTGTTGCCTTCAAATTTTATCCAAACTATTGCATTTTGCAAGACCTAAAGACTAACCAAATATTGGCAATTTGTAAGGTTGTAGGCAGACTTTATATCCTAGACAAGGATTCCTTCAAAGCTGACACAATAGCCAGATATTCTTTATGTATTATTGACAGTAGTCCCAATAATGTTCATTATGTGTCTATGTACAAACTTTGGCATTAACGTTTAAGCCATATTTTTGACAGTGTACTTAGACATATTGTTTCTTTTGATAATAAAGTTACTGGTGTAGCTGGTGTTTGTGATATTTGCCTAATTGCTAAACAACACAGATTGTCATTTCCTTATAGCACTATTCATACTGTTTCTATTTTCCAATTATTGCATGTTGATATTTGGGTCCCTATAATCAACATTCTGTTTCTGGTGGGACATATTTCCTGACAATAGTGGATGATTACAGTAGGGCAACTTGGACACATTTGATGACTCATAAATGTTAGGTGATCAGTTGTTTGGATACTTTTTTTAAGATGGTAAGAACTCAGTTTTAGAAATTTGTTCAAATCATAAGAACAGATAATGGAGCTGAGTTCTTAAGTGGGGAGTGTCAGAAAATGTTTACGGATTTGGGAATTTTACATCATAAGTCGTGTGTTTATACGCCACAACAGAATGGGATAGTGGAGAGAAAACATAGACACCTATTATAGATAGCTCGAGCTCTTTTGATTCAAGCTTCTTTACCTAAACAATTTTGGGGTAATTCTATACTTACAACAACTTATCTCATAAATATACTTCCTACTTCTCTTCTAAGATGGAAAACACCTTATGAGATTTTATATGGTTATTCGCCCAAATATGATCATATAAAATCTTTTGGATGTCTTTGTTTTGCAAAAAATGTTCAGCCACATAAGGATAAGTTTGATCCGAGGGCATATAAGTGTATTTTCTTGGGATATAGCCATGGACAAAAGGCTTATAAGTTGTTTGATCTGGAATCTCATTCTGTTCTTGTTTCTAGAGATGTAGTTTTTCATGAAAATACTTTCCCTTATCAGTCTTCATCTAATACCACATCAATTATTCCACTTCTTATGGTTCCAACTGATCAGCCTTCTGATATTCTTGATGTTTTACCTTCGGGTATTAATAGTTCTCCTATCAATTTACCAGTTTCAAGCACTGATACACATATCCCTGAATCTTCATCATCTCATTCTTCAACGTTTCCAGTTACTACCACTCCTGAGTTGCGTAGAAGTACTAAAATATCACATAAACCAGCTTGGCTAAAGGATTTTGTGTCTCAAGCAATCACCAACAATATTCTATCTTCATATTCAAGTTATAGTTCATCAGCTTATACCCTTTCTACTTTTCCTTTTATACCTACCCCACATCTTACATCCACATACATATCTTTTTTAGCAAATGTTTCAAATATATAGGAACCTCAATCTTATCATCAGGCTAGAACTAATGTACATTGGGTAAGAGCTATGCAGCAGGAGTTAGCTGCACTGGAATCCAATCAAACTTGGATTTTAACTCGTTTACCAGATGGTGAGAAGACCATTGGTTCCAGATGGATTTATAAGGTGAAACTTAAGCCTGATGGGACTCTTTACCGTTATAAGGCTAGGTTAGTTACGAAAGGATATCATCAAATTGAGGGAATTGATTTTACTGATAGTTTTTCACCAGTTGCTAAAACAGTAACTATTCATTTGTTGCTAGCTATTGCAACACATTTTTCTTGGCCTATACTTCAATTAGATGTGAATAATGGTTTTTTGCATGGGTTTCTTGATGAAGAAGTGTACATGATACCTCCGGATGGGTATACTAAGGCTGGCCCGAATGAAGTTTGCAAGTTAAATCAATCCTCATATGGCTTAAAGCAAGCTTCACGACAATGGAATTGTGAATTTACTAAGCATTTGCTTTCTTATGGTTTTGTGCAATCACAGCATGATCATTGCTTGTTTACTTAACCCATTGGTTCTACTTTTGTTGCACTTCTTGTATATGTGGATGACATTTTGTTGATTGGACCGTCTAAAGTTGTCTTAAATGATGTTAAAAGTTTTCTACATACTGCTTTTACCATTAAGGATCTTAGGTCAGCTAAATATTTCCATGGTTTAGAGATTGCTCGATCGTCTACTGGTTTATATGTTAATCAGAGGAAGTATGTTTTGGATATTCTATTTGAATCGGGTTTGACTAGAGCAAAACCAGTTTCTACACCACTGCCTAAGGGCTTACATTTAACTGACCAATCTGGTCAGTTACTGGATGATGTAGGACAGTATCGGAGGTTAATTGGTAGGCTACAATATTTGGGTTTTACTCGGCTGACATTACTTTTACAGTTCAACAATTAAGTCAGTTCCTTAATGCTCCTTGTCAAGGTCTTTGGGATGCTGCTCTTCACTTGTTGAAATATTTGAAATGTTATCTTTCTAAAGGTTTTTTTTCCTGCTTCCACTGCATCTTTTGTTTCTCCTGTATCCTCTTTCTATTCACTTGTGGCTTATTGTGATGCTGATAGGGGATCATGTTTAACAACTAGAAGATCTATTTCTGGGTTTTGTGTTTTTTTGGGTTCTTTAATTTCTTGGAACACTAAAAAATAGCCCACGGTTTCTTGATCTTCTGTTGAAGCAGAGTATCGCAGTATGGCTTCAGCTATGTGTGAATTGTTATGGATTTCTTATGTGTTGCGTGATTTACAGATTTCTTTTACTTCACCTATTCCTTTATGGTGTGATAACAAGGCTGCCTTACATATTACTGCTAATCGGGTTTTTTATGAACGTACAAAACATCTTGATATTGATTGTCATGTGGTTCGTAACCAATACAAGCTGAGTTTTGTTGCTCCTACTCATGTTTCTTCCAAGGAACAATTAGCAAATCTTGTTACCAAGGCTTTGACAACTTCAGTTTTTGCTTCTCTTCTATCCAAGTTAGGTTTGGTTGATGTCCACCAAACTCCAACTCGAGAAGGGATGTTAACTTTACGAGTAGCTTTTGTAAATAGACGTGTATTGTTTATTTAAATAAAGTGTAGTCGTTTCTGTAAATAGAAGATAACTTATGTTTTGTTTTACTTGTTTGTATATGAAGGGAAAATCTGAGTATGTACAGTACAATTGAAAGTAATAAAAGTCAGTTCTTATTTTATCTCTCTTCTACGGTGAAACGTATCAACCTCTGTCAAGCAGTCGAGCATCAGCGAAGTTGCTGGTTGCATTAAGCAGTTCCTCGTACAAGAAACTTCTGGCGCCTATCTCATTTTGTAATTTATGATCTGTAACTACAAGCCCATCTTTTCTTTTTCAACTGTTCATCCAACAGAGGAACCAAACGAAACCCGATACTAAGAGCGGTATGCCGCAAATAACAAGTATAGCCCACAACCAAGATCTTCTTTTTCTCTTTGTGGTCATTGCTTGGACAGGCGTAGTCTGGTTTGTTACATCATCTGGAAGGTGCAATTTTAAGCTAAAATCCCACGAGTGAATTGTATGGTCCTCGAATAAATCTGGAACGGTGGCTGCTGAGAAGCCGACCGTAATCCATTCGGGCAACTTCTCTCTTAAATCAACTGTGTACCGAAGTTCATAGGTATTGAAGTTCCCGAAACTTTTCTCATAACCACTAGTCAGCTTAACGCTTAAAATTTTTGTAGAAGATTTATAAACAATCCAAGCATCAGCTCTTCCTCCAAAATAAATGTCATTGAAGGACGTCCAATTCGTGGTAGCAACAGAATTCATCGAGTCCAGATCGATACCTACGTGGTTTGGCATATCTATTGGGTCCCAATCATCCTGGTATGTGTCTAACTCTACTGCAACAAAATTAGTTGACGAAGAATCTGAACCAAGTGCGAGATATCCCCTTCCTGAGTCCGGAGGAATTTTGGAACCTTTTGGAGCGAGGAAAAATGCAAATCCATGGGCTCTGGAGTGATTGCCTGCAGAGTTGATACAGAAGGAGAAATGAGGGAGCGGTTGATTTGTATAAGAGGAAATGGTAATAGAAATAAGAATGAATATAGTGAGAAATGAGAATTAATATTATCATTATAATTATGATGGTTGGTTAAGAGAAAAAAATGATTACCATTACTATTGATAGTGGTTGGTTTGTAAAAAAAATAATGTAATTAATTAATTACAATATATTAATTAATTAAAATATTGTAATTAATTAATTAGAGTATTTTAATTAATCAATGAATTATATTTAAATTAATCATATTGTAGCTAATTAATTATTTATTTTTAATTAATTATATTGTAATTAATTAATTATTTTTAATATTTTTAATTAATTAATTAAAAACAATATTTTAATTAATTATATTTTAATTAGTTAGTAACAATATTTTAATTAATGAATAATTATATTTTAATTAATAATAATAATATTTTAATTAATTATAATGTAAT
>JAOTBA010000205.1:29952922-29963939 GCA_025629845.1 Erythroxylum squamatum
TAGTGTTCTAAGTTTTAAGTCATTAAGATTCAAGTGTAGCTTTAACTTCCTCTATACTGATTTGTTTTAACAATACTGCATTGTCATAATTTAAAATAATTCTTCACGTCCATTATACAAAAATCCGGTTATGTATATCTGCTTCCACATATGAGGTTAAAAGGATTGTAAAGAATCTGTTGGCTTCACTAGTTAACTTGTCTTGCGTTTCTTTCTAGCCATATTCCTTCATCATATTTTATTTTATTAATTCACAATCTTGCATGCTTAGTGGCAGTATAGGCATGAAACAATAACCGTGTACAGAGTCGACAATCATTGATAAACCAAAAAATAATTGGTACAATAACCGTGTACAGAGTCGTGGAAACACACGACTCTGTACACGATTTTCAGAGTTGTGGGTTTCCATTACACACAACTCTGAAAATTGTTGCCGCACCACAAACAAAGAAAGGCATGACATTAACGAACCTGAATGACATGTTGTATGAAGAACAGATGGAGCAGATGTGACGAATACATTGAAGACAACGTTGTATGAAGGAGGAGCGATGTCGGCTGGAAAATCACGAGAGATTTGAGAAGTTCTATTTCTTAATAAGGAAGACTACCCATGTCAACTAAATAAATTTTTGAATAATTCATAAAAATGTTACGAGCCGTATTAAAACGTGTCTGAGCTGTTTCAAACCGTGTCCGAGCCATCTCCAAGGTGTCCGAGCCGATGAAAATAATTTTTTTATTCTGACACGTGTCCACCGCGTGTCCGTGTCGGATACACGGACACGACTCCATTTTGCCGTGTCCGTGCTTCATAGGGTCTCAGCTATTTTGTTGTTGTTATCTTTGAGCTGCTTTCTGGTGACTCTAGTTACCTTCAATTTCCACTTTACTGCATGGATTTATCTAGTGCCCTGCATTCCAGACATGCTACTTGGGTGGAGTCATGATTGAACTTTGGTTTCCTATTAGATGTCATTTATAGAAGGTTTTTAGGTGTATTGGCTTCTTAGACTTTATAATAAAGGATGGCAGCCTTTGACAACACATTTACATGGATTATAACTTATGTTCATTCAAAATCCACATTTATATTGCCATTATTCATCATCTTCCATAACTCATTTTGGGTTGTTTCCTATAGTGATTTCCTTTTAATCCATAATGTAAGATTACGATTAATTTGTTGAATAAATTTTTAGCTGTGTAATGCATCTGAAATTTGACATATTAATTTTGTTGCTAAATTGGACTTTAATAGACTTCGATAATTTCAAGGCTTATGATTTTCAAATTCTATATGATCCATATCTTTACATTTTAAAGTTTTTTTAAAGACATAAACATCTTATCTTTATCTTATTAACCTGAATAATGGAAATTTAGTCCTTTGAATCTCCTTTCTGTTGTTGTTGTAAAACTCTGGTCATTTGTCAGTAGATATACGCCCTTTAGCATTATCATTTTGTCTTTTAAACTTGATTGCTTGTAAAAGAACATGTTTCGTTGTTTTGACATTGTTGATTTTTTTTCAAACCTTATTTGTATGAATAAATGTCGTTGTAATGTTGCTTGTTATGCGGGGCACTTAGGGTGGTGATAACTTGGTAGTTTTTAGGTTTTCTCAAGTGGTAATATCAGAAGATTTTACTCCAAGTTTTCAAAAACAGTGCCAAACGATATAGATTGAATTTATGGTAAGCTTGGTAGGTTAATGCAAACTCAGCAGAACTGTAAAAACTAAACTAACAAGCTGAAAGTGTTCCTAACGGAGACATTCTAACAATTGTGTAAAAGAGAAACATGGAACGTCTGCTGATGATAGGGTCAAGCGTGGTTGAGGTGCTGTAGGCTCAAGGATGGACGAGACAGGGTCATATCTTCATTCTTGTCCAGGTTTTGAAGAGAAAGTTTCAACTGATCTAGACCTGAGGGAAAGCAGAATTGTCTATGGTCCAGAGAAACCTTCTATACTGGAGTCACTCACATCTGTTGAGGAGTTCGAAGAGGTCAGAAGGAAGAAGTTGAAAGCTCAGGCACAAATTTCTGATAGGAAGAAATCTAAGAATCATAGATCTAAAGGAAACTCTCAAGGATAAGAAGCAGAATAAAAAGGAGAAGAAATGATTAAACGTTAGACAGTAAAAATTCAAGCATTGTTTTTTTATGGATTACAAGTAAATTTTGTTGAAATGATGCGACAAGTTGATATTTTGAAAGAGGTGATTCGAAAACAACGTTGGATGCAAGTCCAGAGTGTAATGATTGTTTTATGATAAATGAGTACAAATGCCCTGAGACTTGTCTAAGAACTGATCTTGTTCTTTTACAATTGGGAAAACAAATATATGGAAATTGCTTCTATCGATGGACGCATGGAAATTCTAGGATCAGGATGAAGGTTGCCTGGGGATCAGCTTTTAGAACACAAGGTCAGAATGAAATCCCAAGATACTGGAGCTTTGCAGCTGATCTGAAAATGGTTTAGGATAAACAAAGCAAAAAAGAGATAATTTCGTTATTACATTTGACATTTGAAATTGAAACTTTTAGAACCAATGTTTACTTAATATGTTTCCATGAGAAATAGCAATCTTTATTTTTCTACTTGAGAATGCAAATACAGAAATGAAAAAATAATCTATGAACATAACATTACAAAAAAGAAAAAGAGAGAATTTTACGTAAAAGATCACAGATAAAACAAAAAAGAAGAATATTGAAATATAATAAAATACAAAAATAAGAATATTAAACATTCTATTTTAAATAATTTTTCAGTACACGTTTTTTTTTAAAATAATACAAATATAATTATACGTGTTTAAATATGATTTGTTAAATAGATGTTCCTTAATATTTCATTCAACTAATACTGGCAGAAGACCCTTCCATGAAGCTGATAGCGTAGATTGCAGTAAGTCATTCTTTCCTGCTGCTCTCTTTTTCCTCAACAAGTTTCTTCTGTTCTTGACATTGAATAACATGTTTTATACAGTAAACTACAAACTAAGGGCGCCAAGGTTATTGACATACAACATATGTTTACTTCAGCTAAACTTCTACAACACAGTGTCTTCGGTCTCCCACAGGCTCTTCACTCTTCAGCAGATCGAAGAAGCCTAGCTAGCAATGACATGTATGGAGGCAATATGTAATAACATACAGATATCAACTTCCTTTTCAACCATTAAACAAATGGAAATGACTCCTACAGTCCAAGATTTTCACTTCAACTCCATTTAAGTCCAACTGAAAGAACAAATCAAACAAAATTTTCGTCACCATCCGTAGTGCAATATACAAGCTCCTCAGAATAAGGCTAGCGCTATGATTCCTCAAAATGATGATCCGTCTCGTCGAAAATCTCCTCCTGCATGGTGCAAATTGCAGAAGCACGATTAGAGTATAAAAGTTACAAAAAGCATCACCTCATTTTGACAGAGCAACCAAGTACCTGCAATAGCTCTTCAATGACATCTTCCATTGTTATTATACCTACAGCTTCTTCTTCTTCCGGAAGTTTGGGAAGTGGATTGCCATCTAATTGTAGAATGTCTGAGTCCAAGTCCTTTGTCCACTTCTTGCTCCTAGAACCCCTATACGAATTGTTACCGCTGTTGGGAAAGCTCTTCCACTTTTGAAGTGACCTTTTGCTTTTTAAACTCCTCTCCAGGGGAGACTTTTCGACGGGCTTTTCACCATCCATATCAATTTTTGCTTCTTTAACGGGATCTATTTGGCAAGAGAGAGAAAGAGATGATCAAGATCTAGTTTAAGTAGGAACAGATTGGAGAACTCACTAAAGACGCTAGGATTAAATTTAGACGCATTGGAGTGAATTCATAATTGGGATCGGAATTGTCAATTCAATTTCTGTTATTTGCCTATCACAGAAAAAAAAAAGGCTTCCGATTCCTAACCCAATTCCACCGAATTCGAGCATACCTATTTTTGCAGAACTCCAAGTTTAAGACGAGTAAAGAATTACAATTCTAAACTACTCAACTTTTCTATCTTTTCTTTTTTACAGTTTCAAGTATTAGAATTACAATCTTACATTTGTAAGGACCGAAAGGGACCTAAAGAATTTTTGAGAAACTAAGTAAAGATATAAAATTATGTAGTAAATGCTTACTGCATGCAGTGCTGCTAGAAGTCTGGTCCTCTGTTTTGAAGCTCTGTCTTACGACAACAGCCATGTGACTGTGACCTTTCTGAAACTCATTTAATATGTCATACAGTGGTAAACTTTCTTGAACCCTATAGAGGAATGCGAAGGGTGTGAGTTGCATGCAAGATAACTGGCATTCAACGCTCGCACAAACAATTTAAAACATGTGATCACATAATTTATGGGAGAACACCAGTAGTAAATACCTGGGTATCCTTCTTATTGTAACATTCTTCACAGGTACTTCGTCATCTGGGTGAACAGTCAACAAATTCTTGACCTAAACGTCAGATAGAGGCACATATCAATCAGAAAATATGAAGTAAAACTGTTCCACTATAAACAAATGAGATTATACGAAGTTAAAAAAGAAAAAAGTCAGACTATTCACATGATAAACAAAGTAAGTGATTATTCATCTGTATGTACAAACAGAAGAAACTGTGTATCAACTTTCGGGAATGTCCATGCTTCATGCATAAAAATTTTGCTGTTAGCTAAATTAGTAAAGAATAAATTTTCCTTTTCCATTACATATGTCATAGTAAACAACTTACAAGGATAAGTCCAATTATGTTAGTGCGTTGCTCATAATACACTGGCACTCTGCTATGTCCTTTCTCCAATATCAGATTCATCAATTCCCTGTAAATACGAGATGCATTCATCCAATGAGGACTAATACGTGGAGACATGGTAAATGGTTTGTAAATTCTGCAAGTCGCAATATCTCACCTGTCAAGCTTGGTGTTAATATCTATTGCAAAAGTCTCAGATATAGCAGTCATGGCATCACCAGCTGTTTTCTCAGAGAGCTCAAGTGCTCCAGCAATGATTGTTGTCTCATCATGAGTCAGTTCTCCACCTTTTCCAGCCTTATAAAGATCAAACAGCGTCACAAGACCGACAAAAATAAGATTATCAAAAGGAGCAAGAAAATAAAAACAGGAAACAGAATTACATAAGAAAGTTAAAAGAAAAATTTGTAGGAAAAAGTGATTAATCAACAATTTGTAGGAAGAAGCTGCAAATGATTATCCAGAAAGCAAACAATTTGATGTAAATGGGCATTAACCATCATCTTATGTCATAATGAAATTCAAATAGATAATAAACGCACCTCATTACCATGCAAATCTACAAGCGTCTTCAATTCAGCTCTGCGAAAGAGCGCTGCATGTCCCGGACCAAGCAGAAAGTCTAAAAGCTGGGAAAAGAAAACAATGCATTTACTATCTTTTCAACAACAATAAATATTGGGTAAGTGTAATTTAACCAACATATGGCACCTTGCTTATTGGATAGGCAACAGGAAACCAGATCCAAACAAGTACACGCACAAAAGGTGCCACAGTTGCACCAATTGCCAAACCATACCGAGAACAAACAGACTGAGGTATAATCTGCACGAAAAAATTAAAGGTAATTATGTGTGCCATGTTGGCTCCATTACCCTCCTTCGAGGGGCAAAGATTAGCTAGGACAATCCAAAGGTTCATGCTATAGAATTCCAGCTTTTTATCTCAAAAGCATGGTTTTCATTAATGATGTAGCTACATAGTTCATGTCACTAGGAAATGATGGAGGAACTCATGCCTGAGATCAAATAGAACCACAGGCAGAGCTCCTTGGCCAAGAAAAATTTATTATTATGCACAGATGGATAAACAGTATATACGAAAGGAGTTAATGTATGAGTATCTCATATTGACAAAACATGAAAATATTAAAAGGTTTATAAGTGATAAGGATCAACTATCCAAATAACTAGTTCTAGTCATTTTGACAATGGTTAACCCAAGCCCAATTATTATTAGTGGACTCTACACTTTACCCATATTAAAAAATCTAATATGGTATCAAAGTAGGTTTGATTCGGATTATTAATTTCCCGGTTGTCTGTCTGGATGTCCAACCCTAGCGGCTTGATTCGGTTACCGCCGCGTTTATTTCAAGTAATAACTGGATATCCAGTCCCAGTTGCACTTGAGGGAAAGTGTTAGAGTATCCCATATTGACTAACCATGAAATTGTTAAATAGTTTATAAGTGGTAAGGGTCAACTATCCAAATAATTAGTTTTAGTTATTTTGGCAATAGTTGACTCAAGCCCAATTCTTGTTAATGGACTCTATACTCTACCCATATTAAAAATTCTAATAGTTAGAAACAGGCTCTCCATTTCCATTTATTTCCTTAGTCTACATCCATGACTTTCAAAGCTCCAGTACCGTTGTTTGATTCCTCACCTCGCCAAATAGAAGGATCAAAGTAACAGAAATTAGAATAGCAACCCAGGCAGCAACCAGACCATCCAGGAAAATGGGAAGTGCCTGGAAAGTAGAAGATATGTCCAGAATTTAGTACTATTACTGACAATGTCAGAACGCTTATATAGTCCATAACTTTATATACCTCCATGGCAGCTGCATTGGAGATAAGCAGGGTGCAGAGCAACAAGTGCTGATTTTTGACAACTGGTAAAATCTTTGCTGCAATCAAAAAGAGCACATAACTAGTCCAGTAAAGTTTATGGGCATATAACAGAACTTTGCAGTCATAGCATTTTATATGCAGTTTGGACTCTGCAGCCAAGATGCCATTGCAAGTTTAAACAGTGAATCATTTACAATAAAAGGCTTATCATTAACTAATACTTTCAGGTAGTACTGATAGCAGAAAACCTATGTTAAATAATTGCTACCTGGATGCCTCTCCATGCAGATATCCTAGCAGAATAGAAAGATGGCTGCTCAAGCTGGATAAAAAGTATGACTGGGCAGCAATCAGAAGTAGAGAAGAGGACAAATTCAAGAAATGGGAACACACCACAGTCTGAACTCGTAGTGCTACTATTTATAGAGTAGTGCTTTATCTAAATACTTTGGAGAGTATGAAAAATGATCTACACTTATGAACAATCATCATCTCAACTAATTAAAGGAAATTAATTTCAGACAAATAACCTTCCCCTTTATGGTACAAGGCTTTTGTTCCTTTCATTTTTGACAGTTTCTGGCGGTTTCTAAAAACAGAATTGCCAATTCAAACTTCATTCTCCGTGGGATGGATAATTATTCAGGCCTTAGCACTTAAAAGTTAAAACAAATGAACAGGACACAGGCGGAAACTTAAGTCTGCAACAGATGGATGTCCGACTTCATCATGCTTGGATTAAAAGGAAGCTTTCTTTCTTATCAATCATATTACGATGCTATACATTGTGGCAAAATAAAAATAGAATCTGCAAATAGACCAATCCCAACTCGTAATGAAGAGTGGAGAAAACCTAAAATCAACTCAAAATATGAGAAAGAAATGAAATTTAGAAGAAGATTAGCGCAATCAGACAATTGTATTATCCCAAAAGAAATGCTAAACAATTAATATACATAGAATAAAAGAGTGAATAAACAAGATCAGTTCATATCAACATCGCAAGTAGATAAGCCAAAAGACCCTCAATTCAGCACTTTCCCTTTGTTGGGTCCCAAGCATCAGATTCTCCACCACTCAACTTTCTAAAACTTAACCTTCCCACTATTTCCCAACATCCAAGCGGAAACAAGTTTTAAACCAACTCAAACTAATCCCAATAATGATAAAGCAAAAGAGTAAAACGATACCAGCGTATTTACGATCTTTTGGGGTCCCAGACCTGGCTAGAACTTCGAGATCAACCAAACTCATTGACATAAGGCCCAGAGTTAGCCCAGACATCAAACCGGCAAACAACACCAGAAATACTACGACCACAATGTGTATAAAGAAACCCGGACTGCAGCAAGTATACTCCACCGCCATTAAATCACCCCTATTCTTCTTCTTCAATACACTCAAAGCTACAGATGCTCCCAACAAAAAGAAAGAAAAATCGCTTTTTTCCTTCTGGGTATTCCTCAAAATTCAAAAAGAAAAGGCCCAGCTAACAGTTATTACCGAACTGAGAAACCAAAGCTCATTAGCCTCCATTTCTCGAGATCTTTAACCAAAAAGCTCAATAATTTAGCCACCAAAGAGGCGATAAAATGAGAAACTTGGGCGTAAAAATACTAATAAAGAAAATCCAAGTGGGTCTAAAAAGATTTCACAAATTAAGCAGAAGGGTATTCTCTAATTACACTCTGTATGTATATCCCTAAAGCGAGAGAAAAGTGAGGAACGTAAGGAAGGTAGAACTGGGCAAGGTCGAAAGAGAAAGTGACAGATGGCACTACCTATATATATATATATATATATACAGACTAATGAGAGATGGAGAGAGATAACCGGCTATTCGAATTATACGGGAAAGCCCAAAGCTCGACGAGAGTAGTGTACCGAACGAACCAGAGAGAAATGACGGGTAATAATGGAGTTTGTACGAGGACGACGTGTGGTGAGTGATGTGTACATGTAACGGAATTTCTCTTTTTATGAATTTAATTTATTAATACTTAACTAATAATAATTATTCACTTAGTGCAAGTGAATGGTAAAAAAAGATGACGCTAAGTTTAATTGACTGATGTGAATAAAATAATAATAATTTTTTTAGTAAAAAAATAATACAATTATTAATTAATTATAAAATATGAATTATATATAATGGTGATCATTAATCATCTTACTTATTAGTTTTATTGTAAAATAAATATTTTATTATTTATTAATGGAATATATAATTTAATATTTATGAGTTATTTAATAAAATTATTTAACATTACATATTACATATTATCATATTTTTAGCATAAATAATGATATGTTAATGTGATAAATAATTAAATAATAAGATTTTTTAGAATTCATTAGTTAATATTAAATCAATCTAACTAATTATTAATTATTAAATTTAGTGGCGATTAAATTCCGTCCCAATTTTTCAACATAAACATCTTATATGAATTAAATATGTTGCTTCAATTCAATGGGTGTACTTGAGTGGCAGAGACTTATTTATCCTTAACCAAAGGTCAAGGGTTCGATCCTTAATTTTGGGTATAGAGCAGTCTTAAATTTTTAGGTTAGTTGTCCCACCCTGTAAGATGCCTACAAATCAACGAGAAAATTAATTTAGTCACTGAATTCACCAGACCCTAGTCTAAGACAAAAAAAAAACTACTTCAAACAATAATTAAGTAGGCGTGATTATGTAAGAAAATCCAACACCAATTATTGGAATTATTATTGTTAGCGCGGGGCCCTTATCAATCAATCAAAGATCTAGCCTTTTGAGGGTTGACCTAACATTGGCCGACGAAATCTTTCGCACCATAACTCAATTCTAACTTGTTTTTATTGATTTTCGTCCATATATTTATCAAAGGTTGAAATTGGGTTACGATAATAGAATACGGTTTTGTAAATGTTACTAGGAGGCTGAATACTTACGTGATTATCGTGGTTGAGATGAATAGTTTTGAAAACATGAATAGTTTTGAAAACAATTCTTAAGATGCGATAAGAAAATAATAAAAATTTAAAATAAGTTACGAATTAAGGTTCATAATTTATTTTATGTGTTAATCATTTTATAGAACTAAAGTAATCTTAGTTTTTATAAATCAAAATACGAAAAAATTTTGTAATTATTCTGATATAGTGGGGATTAAATTTCGTCCCAATTTTTCAACATAAACATCTTATATGAATTAATCAAATATTAATAATACGGTAACTTAACTCAACTTATAAACCCGACTCAAACTAATCAAATTTGATTTAATAATTAAATTTTTATTTTGCTGCGTTCACAGGATAAAGTCTGGCCTTTACCCTAATTTCTAAACAATACTCTCATTGAAATATATATCTTCAACGAAATTTTTTCACTTTCATTAATTAATACACATAAAATCCGCATAATCTCATATTCCTTGCATTTATTAATCTTATAAAAATAAATGATTAATCAAATAATTATATGATTTAAAATTGATAAAGTTTTGTTATAAATTTAAAAATATTCCCCACTTAATATTTTCCTTTTGCTTCTTTTTTGTGTAGTCATCTAGACGCCATAATCTATTCGTTGAGTTTGGTTATGTAATTTTCATAAAACTTTATTTTGAAATTTCGATCTTAAGAAAATTATTCAATAACTCCCATAAAAAAATAAAGATTAAAAGTTACAGAGAAAAAAGATAAATACACAATATATAAAATATATGTATATCTACTCTTTTGCAGCAATAATAAAGAAACGAGCAATAAAGATTTTCAGAGATTTAATGCCAACAAAATGTTACTTCAACCGTGTAGAATTTTAGGATAAAAGGAGGTAAAGTCTTGTCTCTGTACATAATGAGTCTCTGGTTACACTTTATGAGGTGCCAAATTTTAGATGTGGTTGAGCTTGTCATAAATTTCCACTTCTAAAATCCTAAATTATGAGTTATTTTGAATGTTAGACACAATTCTAATAATTTCTTTATTTCTAAGCATTTTAAAGTTTATATCGGCACGAAGGAGATGCCATGTGAGATGGGGCCTACATAATTCTCAATAAAAAATTGTAAGATGTGAATCCTATGATAATAACAAACTTCTCGTAGGAATTCCGTTGATACGTAAAGTTTGAAAAAGTTTAATAGTACATAACATTATTCCTAATTAGTAAATATGTTGTTTCTAAATAATTGTAATATTTGTCACATTGCAATTGCGCCATTAACTTTGGCATGCATGAAAAGCCAGATATAATGTTTTTGTCTTTGTCAAAAAGTGTTGGGCACCAAATTCGGAACCCAACTTCTTGCGGACTGATCGCGGCTTTGTCGTTTGATTAATTTAATCGACCTTGGAAACCGGTCAAAATAAATAATTCCAAGATTGCAGCAAGCTGAACCTCGGGTCGTCT
>JAOTBA010000205.1:29966435-29977571 GCA_025629845.1 Erythroxylum squamatum
CAGCACACACACTCAATCATCTTCCTTTAATAAACACTCATCTAACATCATTAAAATCAATCCAAAACAACTCAATTTACCTATACCACATGACATATCATTCATTAACTTCTACCTCATCAATCATCAATTAAACAAGCAAATTTCATACCCATCTACACCAACACAATTTTCATGCAATTAGGTGTACAAACATCACAAATAATTGAATTAACTCCAAAACCATATTATAAAACATGTTTCTTACCTATTAAGCTTCCAACAAAACCATAAACCCTCTACTTCCCTTCTCCACACACGATCATCATCATTTTAAGGGAGGGGAGGTTTATTATTTTTTTTATGACCATAAGAAGAGCAAGCCAAGTGAGAGAAGGTAGAAAAGATGAGCAAAAGTGCAAAAGGAGCAAGGAAGAAAGAAGACTACGAAGTGGTGGAGGAAAACTCACAAAATCACCTAATATCCCTTGCAAAGAAGAAGCACCGAGAATGAGTAAAAGGAAGTGGGTTTTTAATAAAAGCAAGGCAAGATGGCATGTTAGGCAAGTGACAAGTGTCACTTGCCACATGTCACCCTCTAAAAAAACTCACCTAGTTTCCTTCCAATTCACTTCCAATTTCTAGTCCAATTTCTCCCCAAAATTCTAATGGCTCAAAATTAATAATCCTACATCATTTAACTAAATTTCTAGTACCATTGGACAATAAGTTCTACTACTAATCACCAACCAGTCTGTCACTTGGCATTTTTCCTAGTCCGAAAAAATACCCTGAAATTTTCAGAAAAATTTCTAAAATTCTCCAAAAATTCAAAACTCACAAAGACCCACTCCAATTAAATTTTCAAGCACAAAAATCACATTTTTCACAATAATCACATTTATAGACACATATACTGGGAAATGTCATGAATGCATATACAGTCATGTGCATATACAAGAATTACTTTTCATGTGTATATAAATAGGCCATATTATGCATGAACAAGTCGAGACAAGTTTAAGCACTCAAAACTCATTCCAAGTTACTAATTTACCCTTCCCATCGGTGATGGAATGTTACATAACCCTTTTGCAACGATCTCATTGAATTGTTGCTAAAGGTTGACCATTGGCGACAAATTGAAAAAAACATCGTGAAATGGTTGTCCTTTGGTGACTATTTACTAAAACTGTTGGCAAAGTGCATCAATTTAAGTGGCGTTTCCGTAGAAGCATCACAAAAGGAAGCAAAATCGTCACCAATTCTTTTGATTTATATTTATATTTATATTTTAAAAAAATTGTAATATAAAATAGTATAATATTATTATATATATATATATATTAAATAGAATTTTGTGAGAACGTATAAAATTGTAAAATCATATATTTTAAAAAATATAAATATAAAGAAAATTTTTGTAATATAAATTAAATTTGTGTTTTTAATTTTATAATTTTTTGAAATGACATAGTTGTTAGCTAAATTTATTTTTAGACTTGCAATCATTGTCAATAATATTAAATTTGTTTTTTTTTAGAATATGATAGTAATATTTAATATCATATTTTCCATTTTTACGATATTGCAATTATTTTTTCAATATATTGTAATTAATATAATTATATATGGTAATTAATCTAATGTTATATGAATGTATAGATAATAATTGTAATTAGGATAATGACTATGGTTGTATAGATAATAGATACATTTTTTCATATCTTACTTATGTAATTTAATAGTCTATTTAATCATAATTATCTATTTATTATATATAAATTATGTACTGTTATATAAAATTTATATATTATATATTATTTTTATAATACATAGAGTGTAATATGTACGAATAGGGTTTGACAACAAATTATAAAAATCGTCACAAAAGTTTCATATTTTTGCAATGATTTTTGTATTCGTCGCCAAAGATCAAGCTAAAACCATGTCATTTTATGAAATTAAAAACCTAATTACCCAAACAGAGGAATAACTTGAAAACCTTCTCCACCGAAAGAGCCTCCAAATGCTTCCTAATTATGGTTGAACCATCCAAGACGATCTTCTTCTATGAGCTAGTCAAGTTGCCAAATATGGATTCCTCTGTCTTGCTTATAACCTTTTCTTCTTCTTTTTACCTTTGGTCGTTGTTCTATAATAGGCAGTCATTAGCTTTCTCTTGGAGGTGTGAAATTACTTGATTTTTTTGTACTGACTTAGTGTCTTCTTGCTTAATCCAGATTTCCAACTAGTAGTTAAAGATCATAGAGCCTTGTTTTGGAGAGACAACTTCAATCCCTAATCTTTGTTCAACTCTTTAGGTAAGTCTGTTCATCTGGTTGGATTTCTTGCATGTATTTTCTGCATCTTTAACTTTGAGTGGCAAATATAGATTGTGCTTGTGCAGGGAATTTTTAGATGGTTAAAAAATTAGGTTCCGATGAACTTTGCTTCTTTTGTGAATATTTTGTTAATTACATATAACTTCATACAATATTTTTTCCTTATTAAATTGTACACTTTGCTTCTATATTGATTATATTTGTGACTTGTTTTTGTTTCTATTGATTCTTTAGAATAAAACTGTTAACAAAAATTTATCATAGAATGTCAATACGACAGCTAGTTTTCGATGACAAAAATAAACTTCAATAGGTGGAATGTGGCAAAGTTCTCTCTTATGAAGAATAAATCAATGCACAACAAATCTCTTCATCAAAGTCTAACCATCCCTTGCCTTCAATAGCTGATCTTTTTCTTCAAAGTTTTTAGTATCATCCAAATTAACTCTCTTTCTTTATTATCTTTATCTCATTTTATGTTAGGAAGATGTTAGATGAACAGTTGATTGTATATATCTCAATGGTCCATACAAGATTAGAAAATTTGGTTGTTTTTGAACAGTCGTTGATTGCAAAAACTATGTCTATTCATTGTGACGATGATGGAGTCATTTAATCAGTTATGCATGAGTTCAAATTTAGGCTTCTTATACCGTTTGATTTAACTTTGATTGTTCTATATTGTTTGCTCTTCAGGTGAAATGCATATTACATGTTGTTCATCTAATTTAGTGATCCATACCGCATTTGGGAAATCGTTCATTGCATCTTCTACTAGTTTAGTTAAAGCCAAGAAGTTGTTGAAAGAGGGGGTCAATAAACCAACTCCTAAGGGAAAATCTGTGACTGTTTCAATTGATGTCTTTGAACGTGCAAGGAGCCTTCTTAAGAATCTAGACATAGGAAATCACTTTACCTTATCTACCGAATCTCATATCACTTGGAATCTTGAAAATTTATTATTCCTTTTTCTTTCGAAAGAATGGGCATGAAACTTTATTCATTGTGTTTGTCTGTAAGAATTGCTAAACTTCTAATTAAAATCTTATATTACTTGTCATATATCATTATATTATATTACTAACCATATATCAATATTTATTGTATTTTCTGTAAGAATCATATATCATTATATTACAAATTTCATGTTAAAATTACTTGAAAATTTTGTGACACCATATAAAATTTTCAAATCGTATAATTTAAAAGATAAAAATAAAAAGTATAAATCTATGTAATATTAATTAATTTTGAGTTTATAGTTTCAAAAATTATTGAAATGATTTGACTTTTTTTAGCTAAATTTATTATTACACTTAGAATCATTGTCAATAATATTAAATTTAATTTTTCTCAACTATGATATTTAGTCACAAAATAATCAAGTTAAAGTTAGTGAATAATTAATTACAAATAAGAGAGAGATTTTTTTATTTAAGTTTTTGGCGACAATTTAAAAAATTTATCACCAAAAGTCCCGCTTTTTGTGACAATTTATAAAATCATCACCAAAGGCTAATTATCGCAAAAAGGCAAACCTTTTGCAACGATTCTCATAAAGCATCATCAAAGACTTGCATTTGGCGAAGATTCTGTAAAATGTTGCTAAACATGAAAACATGTTCATATTTGTTTGTCAGTACCACTTACATTATTTCTATTATATCCCAAACACACCCATGTTAGGAAGTGGTAGCAGCATGTGCCTGGACAACTCACACTTGAAATTTCAGCTCTTTATGTTTTTTTTATTTTCAAGGATTTAACGCATTCTAAAATGGGTCCCCTCGTTGCCCTTTGCTCCACACTTTCATAACTTCTTAAGGTACATGGCAACTCTGTCAAAGGTTTGATATGGTTCAACTTTGTTCAGCGGTTATGTGCCTGAGAAATAAATGAAAATATATAATCTAGATTGGGGGTGGAGGTGGACCTCCCCGTGTTCCTTCGGATTAAGAATGGTCACATGACTGTCCGTTAAAAGTTCCTAAATGATTGACTTGGAACCTCAAAACTCAAAGCTTTCTTGTTCCTGGAATTGCATGGTATGCACAGTAATAGTAGAACAAAAGCAATGCAATGCAAAAAAAGTAATGCTATTTCGCATATCTTATGACACAATGATAATTGTTCGGCTAATTTTGTCAACTTTCAAGTAACTCAATACCAGGATTCTCTCAAATATTCTACTGTTCATCTTCGTCTTCGTGTGCTTCCTGTTTTGCTTCGTACCTTACGTGGGTTTCATGGCCTCCCTCGTACATGAGGGTCACCTACCCAAGAAGTTTAGGGTTCGTGCGCGGGAGGAGGACCCTCCGCCCACTCCTAAACCTTCTTACAGTGCTGTCTTAGGGCCCTCGACGGTGGATGTGGAACCAGTGTCCCGTGTGTGGCCAGTGGAGGAACCGATTGAGCCTGAGGAGGGGGACATCACCCAGCTGACTGGGGAGGCTGGGACGGGTGTGCTACTCTCCCAACCATTCAAGGAGAAACTCGATAAGCAGTGGGCCAACTCGGTTGTTATCAAACTTCTGGGTCGACGCATCGGTTATAAGGTCCTCTGCACTCGGCTGGCGTTGCTTTGGCGTCCGAAAGGTCTGACGAAAGTCATAGATTTGGATTACGATTATTACCTTGTGAAATTTATGGATCATTCCGACTTCATCAATGCATTAACCAATGGCCCTTGGGTCATTTTTGGCCATGCTTTGTCTGTCCAACAATGGACGCCCGGCTTCCGACCCTCCCAAGGCAAAGTCACCCGAGCAGTTACCTGGGTTAGATTTCCTGAATTGTCCATTGCACGTTACCATCCTCTCATCCTTGCAGCGTTGGGGAACCAAGTGGGCCAGACGATAAAAATCGACGAGACTACCATGCAGACACAAAGGGGTCGGTTCGCTCGCGTGGCTGTGGACATTGATCTTACGGTACCTTTGCACACCACCGTGGAGCTCGACGGAGAGACGGTTAGAGTGGTGTATGAAGGCCTTCCGACGGTATGCTTCACGTGTGGAATGGTAGGACATGATGCTACCAAATGTCCTTCCTCGAAACCTGCAACCACCCCACCGCCGGCGGATTCAACCTCTCCACGTGGTTTGGCTGAGGGTGCGGGTGGCGCTCCTTCGTTATCTGGTGATCCCGGTTTCGGGCCATGGATGGTGGTCCAACGGCGCTCCACTCCGGCTACCGCTCCACGTTCCACTCCACGACCATCTCGCAAACAACCGTTGGCTAAGAAGGGGGCGGCTCACGATTCTCGGCGTTGACAGAGCTGGAGTCAGGCGACCAGGACACTGCTTCCCAGCCGGCGACCTCTGAGTCGACTAGATTGACAGGGACAGGGAGCCGTTGGCATTTAAATGATTTAATTGCTCTGAGTTTTTCCGCAGGTACGGCTGGGGAGTCTGCTGCTCAGCCTAGTACACGTCCTCCAAAGGCTACTCACAAAGGAAAAACTAAGGTCCATGTTTCCCCTATAATCACCACGAGCCCGAAAGCAGCCAGTCGTCCACAGGTAGGTATGGCCAGCACTTCAGAGGTAACTCTACTTCCTACCGCACAGGATCAACATATTGCTTGTACTCTTGATTCTCATGCTGACATGATTTGTGATAATAATTTGTTATCTCCTCAAGATTTTAGTACTACAGATCCTTGTCTTATGCAGGCAGATACTGTTCCGGCTCGGGCCGGGGGAGGACAGCTGTCAGATTTATTACCTCCTTCCGAGCCTCCCGATGGCCTGCCGGGGACATTAACGTCGGCTTTGCCGGTTGCTCAAGATATGGAGATCCTGGCGGGTGATGATACGGGCATCCCCACGGATCTCGGTACCGTTCCAGCGGACGTTTCATTACCCGATCAAAGTCCTAGTAGCTGATGTCAATTCTCTTATGGAATTGTCAAGGGATGGGCGGGCCGAATATTCAAGCGATACTGCGTAATTATATACGTATGTATCGACCGGGTATTCTGGTTTTGTTTGAACCTCGTATTAGCGGGACTAGGGCCCTTACCGTTATTAGGAAATTAGGTTTTGATTTCTCGTTTCGGGTCGAAGCTGTTGGTTTTTTCGGAGGTATTTGGTTACTTTGGAAAGAGGGTATTGAAGTCTCGGTGGTCATCGCTCATCGACAATTCATTCATACGAAGGTCCAGTATGGAGATCGTTCGTTTGATTTTACGCCTGTTTATGCCAGTCCCCAACGGACCAATCAATCCGTGCTTTGGCGCCTCTTAGGTTGGCTCGGTTCGCTTTCCTCAGACCCCTGGTTGGTCGGCGGCGATTTCAATGCTAAATTGGCGGCCTCTGACAAACGAGGGGGCATTACGCACAATCGTATCGTTAATACGCATTTCCGGGATTGGGTCAATCATTCCGAGCTTCATGATTTGGGTTTTCTAGGATCAAAGTTCACTTGGAGACGTGGTTTGACGCAAGCTAGGTTGGACCGGGTTTTTGGCTCGAATGCTTGGCTGAGAGCTTTTCCTTTCACGGTGAATCAACACCTTCCCTTCTTGGGCTCTGATCATCGTCCTTTGTTGGTTCACCTGACGACCTCTCCTCCCCCAGCTCCTCGTTCCCCTGGATTTCGTTTCCAAAATGCATGGCTTTCTCACCCGGGGTTCCCCGAGTTGGTGGCCGAGCATTGGCTTCCGGCCAACGAGACTTTTTCTAAATCCCTCACCAGCTTCGCCCGTCATCTCTCGCGTTGGAATCACGAGGTTTTTGGCCATATCTTCCATCTTAAAAAACGTCTTATCGCCCGGCTCGAGGGCATTCAAATAGCGATGCAAACTGACACTTCGGAGCCGCTTTTGGATTTAGAACACCGGCTGAGTAACGATCTTCTTCAAGTGTTGTGTGAGGAAGAACTATTCTGGCATCAACGTGCCAAATGTGAATGGATTTCCAAGGGTGATCGGAATACCAAGTTTTACCATACCGTCACTCTAGCTAAGCGGAAAAAGTTACACCTCGATCGTCTTTTAGATCCCTCTGGGAATCTAGTTTCGGGCCAGCCTCAAATCCGAACTCTCGTGAGGGATTTTTTTCACCAGCTTTATCATCAAGCCGATCCAGTGGGCCCTCCTTTGCCTTTTTCTGGCAGGTTTCCCCCGCTTTCTGAAGACCGTCTGCACGACCTTGACCGTCCTATTATTGTCCACGAAGTCCGGCAATCTGTCTTTTCTCTCAACCCTAATAAAGCTATGGGAGTTGATGGTTTCAATGCTCTTTTCTTCCAAACTCAATGGTCTCGGGTGGGTCCAACGGTGGTCACTTTGATTCAGGACATTTTTTGCCGGAATCACTGGGAACAGGAACTAAACCAAACAATTATGGTATTAATTCCTAAAATCCCTAGTCCTGTTAGCATCACCCAATTTAGGCCCATCAGCCTCTGTACTGTTTTGTATAAAGTGATTGCTAAAGTTATTGTTAATCGGTTAAAACCCCATATGGCCTGGCTTGTCAAGGAGAACCAATGTAGTTTTATTCCGGGACGCCACATCACGGACAACATCATCATTGCTCAGGAAGTCATCCATTCGATGCGGAAGCGAAGAGGTCAAACGGGTTACTTTGCCTTGAAGGTTGACCTTGAGAAAGCCTATGACCGGCTTCGCTGGGACTTCATACAAAATACCCTTTCGGAGATTGGTCTTCCTTTAAATCTCATCAGGGTCATTATGCAGTGTGTGACAACGGTTTCTTTTCAGGTAGCTTGGCAAGGCGCTCTGTCTGACTCTTTTACTCCGACCCGCGGCATTCGGCAGGGGGATCCTCTTTCACCCTATCTTTTTGTTCTTTGCATGGAACGTCTAGGCCATCTCATTTCCCAGGCGGTTCTTAACGGACAGTGGAAACCTATTCGGTTGGGATCTTCGGGCCCGCCGTTATCCCACCTTTTTTTCGCTGATGACTTAGTCCTTTTTGGCGAAGCCACTGTCATGCAGACGCATATCATCACTCAGATTTTAGACACTTTTTGTCAGGCGTCGGGACAATGCATTAACTTCACTAAAACCAGGATATTTTTCTCTAAGAATGTTACACACCATACTGCTCGTCGTCTCAGCCATGCGCTGCAGGTTACGCCGACTACCAATCTGGGGAAATATTTGGGAGTCCCGTTACTGCATGAGCGCGTCAATCGGACTACCTATCAATATATTTTAGATAAAGCGCAACAGCGGTTAACTGGGTGGAAATCTCGGATGCTATCGTTAGCAGGTCGGGTGACACTCACGCAATCTGTCATTGCCTCTCTTCCTGTCTTCACCATGCAAACGGTCCGGTTGCCTCGTCAACTTTGTGATGATCTGGAAAAAATCATGCGGGATTTTATCTGGGGGGCCCACGGGAGTCACCGAAAAATACATCTGGTGCGTTGGGAGGAAGTTTGTCAGCCCAAGCATGCGGGGGGATTAGGGCTTAAGCGTATTCGTTCGATGAATGACGCTCTCCTTATGAAACTCAGCTGGGCTTTACTTACTCAACCCCAGGCTCTTTGGGTTCAGACTTTGCGGGCGAAATATAAGGTTGATATGCTGCATCTCCCTCAGACTTTAAGGCGGACTGGCGCTTCTGGTGTTTGGCGAGGGCTTGCGGCTGTTTGGCCTCTCATTCGTCAAGGAGCCCGGTGGCAAGTAGGCAATGGACGCCGCATTTTTTTCTGGCTGGACCACTGGTTAGATGCTTGGGGCCCGCTTTATTTAGTGACTCAAACCGACATCCCTGAGAGCATGCTTTACGCTAGTATCCATGATTTCCAGGAGGGCACTGGCCATTGGCATTGGCAGGCTTTTCAAAGCTATCTCCCCGCTCCGGTTTGTAGGGCTATTGCATCCGCCCCTATTCACCCTGCTGAGGAGGATCGGTTGCTCTGGGGCCCAACTTCTCATAAGGGTTTCACCGTTGCGTCTGCTTATGATCTTATCGAGCGTTTCAATCCAGACGACTTAACTAGCCAATGGGAGGCCATCTGGAAGTGGGCGGGTCCTCAACGCATAAGATCCTTTCTCTGGCTGGTGGCCAAGAAAAAATTGCTTACAAATAAGGAACGCGTCGCCCGACACCTGACTGTGGAGGCAGGGTGTTCTACTTGTGGTCAGGAGGAAACGACCCTTCATGTTTTGCGGGATTGTCCTAGAGTTACTTCCTTTTGGCGGCAATTTCCTGCTCACATGATTGGCGGGGAGTTTTTTAATCAGGAGGAAAGTCCCTGGTTTCGTTTTAATCTTCATAATCATGTGCAGGTTCATCGGGCCGAGTGGGCTACTATTTTTGGAGTCGCCTGTTGGTTTCTCTGGCGTTGGCGGAATAACAGCATTTTTGAACAGGATTTTGTTTGGCCAATTCATGGTTATCCTATTGTCATGGCCTATACACATGGGATTCTTCGTGCCCACATGATCGAACATCGGATTTTTCCGACTCAGGGTCTGCCATTGGGTTCTCTGGTAGGCTGGAACCCCCCACCAGACGGGTGGATCAAGCTTAATACGGATGGGTCTGTCAAACTGGGCTCTAATATTGCGTCTGCGGGCGGTTTACTTCGTAATTGGCAGGGGCATTGGTGCGGCGGATTTTTACAGCAGTTGGGAGCCGGTCATCCGGTCATGGCAGAATTTTACGGGATGTATTCCGGGTTGCTGTTGGCCTGGGAATGGGGTTATCGTCGTGTGATTCTCGAAGTCGATTCCCTGGAGGTCATTAATATTCTTTCCTCTTCATTTCATGCTCTGACTGAGATTTCTTCTTTGGTGGCAGGTATTCGGGACCTTCTTCAGCGGGAGTGGACCGTTCACATTGAGCATACGCCTCGTGAAGGGAACCAGTGTGCGGATCACTTGGCATACCTAGCTTCGATAGTATCGCCGGGGTTGCATATTCTTCAGGAGCCTCCCTGGAGCCTTTTGGATGTACTCCACCGTGACTTTCGAGGAACCATTTACCATCGATCCCTTCGTCAGGAATTCGACACTATGAGCTAATCTCTTTGTTTCTCTTTCCTTTGTAACAAAAAAAAAAAATACACAGAGGTGCGGGTCACCAAAACATGCACTCTGACAACTCAGAATACGTAAATCATACAAACTAAATCAGCACTTCAAAGTAGGTAAGAAGCCCGTTTTGCTCCAAGAAAAACCTGCCAAATATCTTTAAGGCCCCGTTGTGTCAAGTAAGAGGCCCGTTTTGCTCACCTGCCAAAAATTGACCTGAAATTTTCCATTTTGAGCCAAGGATTAAGAATAAAAGAACACTAGTAGGCATAAGACATTAACCGAAAGACCGACAAAATAGGAACAAACTAAACCAGTTAACCCAACAGACTAGCCCACTAACTTGTCAAGTGAAAAAACTAACTGGAACAATAAAAACAAATCCCTATAAACTAGTTCAACGCATGTCTAGGTACTGGCACAATAAAACAGATCCTTATAGACTAGGACAGCACAACACTCCTATAGGTCCAGCATACCCTCCCCTGAACTGATGTTACAGACACTCTGTTTAACAGAATAACAAAGACCCTCCCTCAAATTAGATTCTCCGTCGAGCAAATGCCAACCAATCTTCTCATCTTCATAAAAGATGGTAATTTGAGGGATTTGGTGAATATGTCAGCAACTTGGTCTTCACTTTTGCAAAAGATAAGATCAATTACTTCACCTTGTTGAAGCTCTCTCAAGAAGTGATGCTTCACTTAAATGTGCTTGCTTTTTATAGAAGCATCACGTGATTTGCCTATATTATGCATTGACCATATCTTCTAGCTGTTAAGATTGCATCAATCTGTAC
>JAOTBA010000205.1:29981782-29994891 GCA_025629845.1 Erythroxylum squamatum
ATATCCATAACTACACAAATCATACACAATAGGCACTACAATATTTCAGATCAATCATCACAATTCATCAATTTCATTTAATACATTCTAATTTCCAAGAAAAAGGTTCGGGGTCCAACATTAATCCTTCTAGAGTTTGAATCCACCAAAACTACATTTTTAAATAAGCTTGTTTGTCATGAACAAGGTCTAGGACACGATCATATCCCATAATGTCTATCTTATAGCTTCTCTATACATATGGACAAGAGCTCTATCATGGATGTATCTTGAACTGTGTATTTCACTACTTGTCTTTGTGTATAGAAATAAGCTCACACATGCTCATGTCCCAAATCATTTCTCCAGTTGTGTCCTTTAAAAAATCTCCTGCTACACCAACATGCCCATGTTCTAGCCTATATCATCACCTTTACATTCTAAAAAAGAATAAACCTTAATATACAATTATGTGTTAGACTGTGTTCACATAAGGGCTTCCAATGAACACTTGTTTTCTTTTTAGAAATTCAAGATTGCATACCCTACATATATGAGTTATATATATTTTGAAAATTAAAAGAAAATTTATTCACAAAACCTAAGCTTATATACCCTTACAATGGCTTAATCATTTTATCTATAATTGCAAAGAATTAGGTAGATAAGGTAACAAAAACTATATAAAACTTATATTCACATATTCCCTTATAGATTCTAAGAAACCGTTATCCTTGGACTAACTTTCATCGCTTCACTATATGTTATGATTATTTCTTCGATCCAATTTACAGTTTTTTCTACTAAGACGTGCTTTTTGTCCCTCAGCTTTCTTATAAATCATGGAGTTCCTTTGTCTCAATATGGCATGAATGGAGTAGCTAAAAGTAGTTTTGAAGATAACATTATCCTGCTTTAAAGAGTATGTAGTTTTGGTGGCCCATTTTCGTGTATTTGGCCAATCCCTTGCCTAACAATAAACTTGCAACATATGTTGAACTCTAGCCCAAATTACGAAATAATTATGAAACTTTTTGTATTTTTACCGTAGTGGAATAATTAAGATACTTTTCGTATTTTGATTTCCCAAAACTAAGATCACTTCAATTATATAAAATTATTAGCGCATAAATCATAGTAAAGCTTGAATCTTAATTCGTATCTTATTCTAAAGCTTGAGCCCTTTTTTGTCGTATCCCGTCAATCGTTTCTAAAACTAACTCATCTCAATCGTCGTAATTGCACAAATGTCCGATTACTAACTGTATCTACAGTACAGGATAAGAGAACTCTGTAATTCTTACAGAGAAGGTTAAGCAATAAGTATTAGCTCGATTATAGCTTAAACCTATTTATAATAAGTTTCAAACATTTTAGTAATTTAATTGAAATTAAAATCTAATTTCAATTAAAATTTAATTAGAATTACAAATAATTCTAATTAAATACCAGTTATGCCCAAATAAGATCCAATATCTCATATTGTTTCATATTTACTAAATATCTCATCTTTAATCATAAAGTTTCTCAAACTTTACAATCAAGTCAAACTTTTTGTTTGAAAAATGAATATTGCATTAACTATATACAAAATTAATACAACATTACAATGAGTTCAGGGCAAAAACTCTATGTAAAAGTAAAATAAAATAAGAAAATTTACAATTTATAACGACAGGATAATCTGCATTAAAAATTCCATTTATACTTCATGTCAGGGGAGAGAGCAAACTGTAAATTTTTTGCAATTTAGGCTGATCTAATCTAGTTAATGATCCTGCTTGCAAGCTGGTATTTCCCTTCTTCTAGGTTAGTAAACCTTTTAGAGTTTCTCTCCTTCCAAAGGGAATAGATGGTAGTGGTGAATGCAGCTTTTAAGAGAATTGCATTAGGCATACCTTTTTTAGAGTTTCTAATGGCCCAACTTAGAGATTGTTCCTAATTATAAGTATAACAGTTACCTGGTATCATATGCAAGATCTTAATCCAAATTGCTTTCCAAATTTTGCAAAGAAAAAATAGGTGATATCTACCCTCCACTGCCATTTGAAATACAATTTGAAATAAAACGTAAGTTGTGTCCACATTGCCATGCCATTGGCTTTTAGTCCTGAGTCTGGTTTTAATTGCAAGCCAGAAGATAAAAGAGGCTTTAAGGTTAAGGGAATTTCTCCATAAAAGAGAACACCAAAGTACTTTAATTAATCCACTTACAAGGATCTGATGACATGATTTGTTAGAGTATTTACCACTCGAATATGAAGTTCATATGATAGAATCATCAATCTCTTCATTATCCAATTAAAGGAAGAATTATGCCAGAGTATCAAAACATTTTAAATTCCCTCTCCATCATTGACCGTTACAGATCAAAGATGAAACTTTAAGATTAAGAGGAATTCTGTTTCTCAAGTGTTGTGCTTGTGGATTGAGAATAATGGGACTCGAATCTAACCAATTATCGTACAAAATCCATGTTCTTTCTCCATTTCCAATCCTGTGTTTAATACAAGGATAAAAAAAGCCTCTCATCTTCATCATCTGGTTAAGAATCTAAGAGAACTCCCTAGCACAACAAGCTTGCCAGAAATTCATAGTGATACTCATGTATTTACTTGACCCAGAGTACATTTGATCAGTGTATAGTCTCCAAAGCCTTTTACACATTAGGATTTTTTGCATGGTAAAAATAGAAATGATCACGAGGCCTCCAAGTTTCTTCGGTATGGCTACCTCACTCCATTTTGTGTTTGCATTCTTTGAGTTTTTTAGTTCTGCCTAAACATATGAATGCTTTCATGATTCTATCTCTTTAATGACCTTCATTTAACAATGCAATGTGAGCAGCCCAGTATAGATGCAAGCTGCTTATAAAGATAATAATGGTGAGCCTTTAAGCATAGGAAAGAAACATGTTTTGCTAAGCATTTACTCTTGGCTTTATTCTTTCTATAAGGGGTAAACAATCATTAAGATTTGGTTTGGAAAAAGTGATTGGGACTCCTAGCATAAGAAAGAAACCTTCTTTGCTAAGCATTCAACTCATTTTTTATGTGAGACCTAGTAGATTCCTAACTATGTTGGCAATGATTATAAATTATAATTCTAATTCACAATTAGAATTAGATAAATTAAAACTCCGTTTATTTTTTAATTCTCCAATTAAACAATTTATAATCATAGATCAAGATTGGCGTCTAGCAACACATCATGACCACCAAATATTTAGGGATGTCAAATTGGTTTTGACTAACCTTTCCGTGTATGATTTTTTCGTATAATTTAATCCTTTAATCATATAATGTTTCGATTAGACATATAATATGAAATTGATGTCTACTCTATTTTGAGTCTAATCATATCAATTCTTTGCTATTAGCTATTGATTTAATTAATGACATTTGTAAAATATTTATAAAATGTAATTCTACCTTAGCCAAGGATTTCCCGAATCAATATTAATCGAGAAAAGTAGAACATTCTCCTTAATTACTTTAGGGTGATGAAATCTTAATCACTCAATTACCTTTGTATAGTTCATAACTATCCAATGACTACCAATTGAGCTATCCATGATTAGAATAGGTCATGGTAGTATCAAAATATAGTAATCCTAATATAAGATAACTTTGAAGACCTCATGTCAAAGGATCACTTATACAATCATCACAATGATACTTTCCATAAACATATAAGTAATGTTCTAATTGAAATTCTCATATTGAGTCAGTATAGTGAACTTGTTCTCTAATAAGCACCAATACGTTTGTTTAGGTATCTCCATACTTTGACCTTCAAGATCGACTACTTTCTTCATAAGGAAGAACATAAAGTATGCTAGTCATTTTATGTTCTATTAATCAGTAATCTTAATGGAACAATGGTTACGAACAATTTAGGGATGATACATACATGCAATATAAGTCTCATAATTATAATCTCATTATAATTTCATTTGCAATGTATAATTATCCCATAGACTTTACCATATACATCTAAACATGTACAAGATAAAAAATGTCTTTAAATTATTTTGTTACTAAACTACAACCAACCTATTGACTGTTGGACATAAATCAACAAATTTAATATCAACCCATTTACGTATAAATGCCCTAATCAAGCTCAAAACTGGATATTAAGTTTTTATGGAATTATTATCTTTAAAAAAATAAAATGAAAATATAGGATTATTATAGACCTCTTTTCTAGTACATCAAAAAGTATAAATATATAAAAGATCTCAATCCCATTAAGCTGGGGTACTATATGGTTAAGAATATTATTTCATATTTTTCAATTATTTGTACATGACATATAAAGTTTGTGATTAATTTGACTGAAATTTATTATCATAACCACCGAATAATTATTATTTTTTTATTTTCAGTATATGTTTTTATAATACCGCTACCCATAATAGTGTCTTTGGCAATAATCCCTACTAGGATTATTTATGTTTTTCTTGGGATGATGCGAACGTGGCATATGTAAAGCCCTAAAATTATTGAAAAGAAACTGTTCTGAATCAAAAAATAGCACATTAATAAAATCCTTTTGGGCCTTAGTTAAATTAAAGTAAGATTAAAAAGAAATAGAAGAGTTAACACTGAAATTGTACGTCATCTATTCTATCTTAAATGATTAAGACAAAAATCTAATAAAAGTCGGGGTTATGGATCATGATAACAAAACCACCGTTACATGCAGATCTAGATCGAGCTTTTGAAGATATCCAAAGTCGGAAATTTCTTTTCCAGGTAATGTTGGTTTTCCAGTTTCTAACGTGTTGGGTTGTGGAGTTTTCTTAGTAATGAGAATTTCCTCTTCTTTTTGATGCCGGGGTTATGCCTAAGTTTGGTTGCTGGGGTCTGGAATCGTTCAGAGATTGGCCTACACTTGGAATGGGTATTGGGTATTCAATTGCGCTCAAAGTGGTGTGTTGTTTTTACCCACTTGGAAGTTAAGAGCACCAAGATATGGGATCCGTGGTGTGGATTGCATGATAAACGGTCTCATATTTATAATGATTACGATAAAAGCTGCTATCTTTGTCATAATTAAATTAAGACTTTTTGTCTGGTGCTCTAGGAATAAGTAACAATGTCGCGGCGACCGGGGAACCCAGGTAGGCGTTTAGCAAATGGGGGAGGGATCCCCTTTATCAGTTCGATGAATTCCCGATCACGCTCCTCACCATTATTGTCCATCGGACTCGTGGTTGTGGTGAGTTTCTTGGGTATTGTTTCTTCTGCATTTTAAGTCTTTGGCTTTACATCATAAACAATGATATTGGTTGACAAAATAAGCAGACTTGGTTCACTAGAAGCATCCCTTTGTCTCTGGGAACAATTATTGACATAGTAGCATGGATGCCTACTTAACTGATTCAGTTTTTGTAAAAAAACTAATAACGGGTTGCTTGGTCTGTTTCAGGGTGCAATTCTCCTTATTGGTTATTGTTACAGTGGGTCAGGTTTGTACTTACTGAGCAAGTCTTGCTCCAGGAACTTTACTTTTGTTCTTACTTTAGATTTATAAACTTCCATTCGCATACCAGTAAACCTATATTTTAAACTCTTTGAAGTTTGAGGCTTCTAAGGATCACCAATTCTTTTTTTTTGATACCATTGGTCTTACCTTTACTTTCCACAATAAAGTTTCAACTGAGTCTTTAATGTTCTTGTCACAGGTGGACAAATTGCAGATAGGGAAGCTGTGAGTCGACTGGAAGGTAAATTTTTTGCGATAGTCATATGTTTTCTTCCTTGTTGGAAGTTGCGTAATTTTATTATGTGGCTTAAAGTACGCCAATTTATATCAGATGTTTATTTGGCTTGTTCTTTGGATTTATTTATTGAGTAGGCAGTTCTTTTTAGACTTCATGTTGCTGTTTACGCTTATTCCTGACTAAAAAAATTATGTTGGAGTTTGAACATGAATCTGTATCTGTGGCTTATTCACCTATTTTCTGCCATAATTCTTGTCCGAGAGCATATTCAATTTCATTTGTATGTTCAATTCTTTTTACTATGTACAAATCAGCAGCAAGAGGGAGGCTCATTCTGTTCAATATCTTTGTGGGGTTAAACAGGGCTTCACATAACTGACTTGGTTTAAACTTTTATTCCAAGATCTATGTAATTTCTTAAGTTGAAATTTGGCAGTTCACAGCCCAATTGTGGCTGACCTGGTTCTTTCCTTTTATGTTTTAAAGGCTTGCACAACCTCTGAGCTTTTAATTGAGCAATGCCATTAATCATTCCAATTTTGGTCCGTAGGCTTAGTTCTTGCCGTGTATGCCAAAAAGAATAGTTAGGAGAGTCAAACCAAGATTTTGGCAGATATTACTTATGTTAAACTTTTTATTATCATCTGCGTACTCCGGCAGTTGCTTTCATAAATGGTCATGTCACTGATGACCAAGTTTTTCCACAGCAGAAGTTTAATATCAAAAGGGCCCTTTTGACCCACTATCCTATGCTTTTCTATCGTCTAGATCAAAACATATCGTTGGCAAAAATGTTCTCATGTATTGAAATTTTGTGGTTATAGTCCTTTTATTCTTATTCTTGCACAAAGCAACCATTTTTAACTATTTTGAATGAGATGACATATGTCTGAGAATTTTAGACATTTACAAATATTCCAGAGTTTGTACTTATTCTCTTTTATCATAAAGTAACGGATTGAAATCAACATTTTCACCCTGTGAAAATCTGGTATTTAATATTATTGTTGTGCTATCTGTTGTTCTTTCTGGTAAGGCAGTCTCTAATAAATGAAGCAACAATCTGAAGATTTCAAGTATGTGTATCCAGGAGCTGTCTCATGCACTTTAGAAGCGCAAAGAGCATTACCTGTACTAAAGAAGGCTTATGGTGATAGCATGCGAAAAGTGCTACATGTTGGTCCTGATACTTGTTCAGTGGTATCAAAGTTATTAAAAGAAGAGGATACTGAAGGATGGGGCGTGGAACCTTATGATTTGGATGATGTAGATGGCACCTGCAAGAGTCTTGTTCGCAGAGGTTTTGTTCGTGTTGCTGACATTAAGTATCATCTTCCATACCGCTCAAAATCATTCCCTATGGTTTTGGTGTCGGATGCTTTGGATTACTTATCTCCAAAATATCTCAATAAGACGCTCCCAGAATTGGCAAGGGTGGCTAGTGACGGCATTGTTGTTTTTACTGGTACTGGGGCAAAAGTCTTGTGTTTATATATTTATTTTATAGCCTTCTGATATTTAGCAATTGTCAAGACAGCCAGGTCAAAATATTTTGATGAACTTCATTCCACGATAATTTATTTTGGTGACACTCCATGGTGTAAACTGTTTAAATAGTATTTTGTCCTGTAAGACCAACTTCTTATTTGTTTATGATCTGTTGTTAGTGACTTTGAGACTGCTGCTCTAAAATAATGGTATTGGTTTTTCCAGACATTTTATTGGCAGACATCTGAATTTGAGTTTTCTTTTGAAATCATTGATATTTGCTGATATTTATTTTCCTTTTTAAATTTTATGTAGGCCTTCCAGGTCAGCAAAGAGCTAAAGTTTCAGAGTTATCTAAGTTTGGTCGTCCGGTAAGTAGTGTTCATTTGTTGAAAAATCTTGTTCATTGTTTGGCAGCTCCGAGCATGACCAATTTAATGGACTATATGGGGACTGGATTTTAGTCTATAAGTTAATGAAATGTTGGTTGTATGCAATATGCATCCAAAAGCCTTTGGGAATTATGCCGGGAGCTTTTAAGAAGTATTAAGTATAGTGTTCAGAGCTGGTCAATCTGCGGGTGATATTAGGTAGAAGAAGGTCAAAAAATGTTCTCCTATCCACCTTTGAGGCCATTGTATGTTTAATCGAGCTGATTGTTTTTAAATAGCAATGCAATTCTAGAATTGATGTGTTAAATGTTATGTCCTTCACTCATATCATCTTTTGTTTTATGATGCTTTGAAATATCTGTTTCTATGAAATGAGTGAATAAAGGAAGCATTACTCAAGAAGAATAATTAAGTTTTTTTTTAAATTTTTTTGTGATATTGTGAAGGCTAAATTTCGGAGCTCATCTTGGTGGATAAGGTTCTTCATGCAGATTAGCTTAGAAGAGAATGAGGGTGCTGCCAAGAAGTTTGAGCAGGCTTCAATAAAAAGGTCATATAAGCCAGCTTGCCAGGTTTTCCACCTCAAGGCATACCCTTGAAAATTTTGGTTTCAGGATCCCAGCATCCCTATGTCAGCATCTAAGGAAACAATGTTGCAAATGCATGCCTTATATTGATAGGTAAGTTATTTTGTGAAAGATCACCTTTCACTTTGTTTTCGATAATGATGCAGTAAATTGTTATATTTAAGGGCAAGTGCCGCAGGTAGGAATTATCAAACAGGCCTTTGCTCCCTCATGCAGCTATTTGTTGTTAAATTATAGTTGTGATAGCTTTTGTTATCCTAGACCAATCTTTTGAAATCAAATTTCATTTATGAACAAGTTTCTTCTTTGTGATAGTGTCTGATTGAAACTACAGACAGGAATTTTGATTGCAAGAATCTTAAGCACCTTACGGGGAGAACAAGATTTCACGACATTAAAACAAATGATTTGGATCCTAAAAAACAAGACCAACAACAGGTATTTAAACCCTCCTATGTAATAGCCAACTGTTAAAATTTTAGAGAAACATATTATAAAATAACTAGATGGTACTGATTGCTTTAGTTGAGACGTTCCCCTATAAGGGATTTGAAGAGTAGGGAAGTGAAGCACCCAAAATCTTATATAAGTTGACTTGGTAATTGTCATGTCAGCTTCATATGATTTTTTGTTTTGATTTCCTTCTAAAATAAGTGAAAAAATCGCCTTGTCCTCGTAGCGAAAAAAACAAAATTGTTCGGCGATGAGATTATAACTCTCCCTGCTTGCTTCTTCAAAAGGGTCATTTGCCCATTGAACAAGTAATTCTAAAGAATGAGTACCAGCCTTTCCAATTCATTAGTTAGATGGACTCTTTTTGGAGATGAGGTAAACTCATAATCAGCATTAATTGGAAAAATAGATGGAAAAGTCACACTTCTTGTGCATGTACTAGTCAAAGTAAAGAGACATGGAATATTGGATGGAGTTTGTAAGATTTAGGAAGCTATGATTCATCGGTCACAGGTCTAACACGTCAAACAATCTAAATGGAGGGGATAATTTTCTGTGCCTGTGGTGAGCCAGAGAGAGTTGACAATAGGGCTACAAATGCAGAAAAATAGAGTCAATAAATTGAAAAGTTAGATCCCTCTGATGCTATCAACTTGTTGCTTCATCTGAGTTTAAGCTTTTAAGACATTTGCCTTTAGGATCTTGAGCATGGCATCACTTATATGTCAGAAGTAGTTATTCCTCAAGCTTAGCAATGAGTGTTTTACCAATTGGTAGGAGGGTCCATTGTATAAACCAATTTGAATGGAGTTGTCATGTTAAAGTATCGAACATCATATTAAACGAGAATTTTGCCCATTGACATAGAATACAAGCTTGATATAGTCAATTAGAAGTCAAGTTTCAACTTTAATAAAATCATTACAATATATAGTTTAAGTGCACATTGATTACATTTAATAAATAAAACTCTAATATTGTAATTTAATATCATTTCCTCATAATATGGTTGAAAATATCAACTATCACAAGCATAACATAAATTTCTAACTCTTTTTTCTCTTTTGTCAAAAAATTAATGTCTTGCTTTATGAGCTTTATTTGCTCGTCAATATCCTTGGTCATGATTGTTTTAATCACCTTCTTCAACATAAATATTTATTTACTTAATTTATGAATTAATTTTAACAACTCTCTCGGTATATTTGTCAGTGTACTACTTAAGAGAATCATATCTTCCAACTTAAAAAAAATTAATTCATAATTTAAACATAAACATAAACATAAACATAAATTTTTTAAAACTAATTACAAATAAAAACTTACTAGATAATTGTGACATCTATAAAGTCTCCTTTTTAGATTATGATCATTCTTTTAACTAACAATAGCAAACCACATTCAAAGCATTTAAAATTAATATTATATTAGTAGATGACAAGGATTCTATAGCTTTAGGAGCTACCACTACAATTAATTGGGTTTTAATCACTATACTAACTAAGGAACTTATCACAAAAAATGAAAGTGTAATATAGACCATACGATTAAAAAAGTAAGTAACTAAGGCTATGCTTGATTGGATATAAGATTTTTAATGGAATGGGATGTAATGTTTATAATAGAATGGAATGAAATGGAATGTTTATAATAGAATGGAATGTAAATAGATCTAATATTAGAAAATTGTTGTTTGGGAGGGATGGAAGGGTTCATAATGTAATATAGTGAAATGGATGAAGAGTTTATAATTTTATATAGTGTAAAGTTGTTTATTATTTTACATTTCACCCTAAACTCCCCAAATTGGAGGTTTTTTATTTTTACTGTTTGGGATGAAATGTGATGTAATGTGAAACCCTCATCTTCCATCCCATTCTATTATATTCTATTATAAACCCTCCTCTCAAACGATGGAATAATATTCCATTCCATTCTATTAATAAACCTCTAACCAAACATAGCCTAAGGGATGATAATATGAATTGGAAGCATATATCATATGCCGTATTAGCTATAGCACATCAGTAATTGTAAAAGCACGTGCTACATTTAAAGAAACTAGTAAAGGCAGTAGAGTATAAAGACAATCTTCCAATCAAGTTCTTACATAATGAATTAAATGTAATTGCAAATAACTTCTAAACCCACATAAAAGCGTATTTGCAAATGTATCTACAAATATTAGTTAGATTATAACTAAAAGGTATGACCTAACTCTAATATGTAAAACATGTTTTGTCTTCATAATCTAGTAGAATTCAATATGTTTTCTACTATGATCATGGATAAAGAAGCTTCAAAAAGACTTAGAGAGGAGCAATATGGATTGCAAAAATTATAAAGCAAGCAAGTGCATTTTTTGATGTATTTACGTGATGGTCTCTCTATCTTGCAATTTTTTATTCATCAATTGGCAAAAAAATCACCATTTAACACTCAAACATGTAATTTTCCTGCATTTATTCCTTTTTCAAAAAGGTGTAAGAGACTTCTTTTGTAGATTTGATGGATGTAGTAAAAATCTTGGAAGTACTTGTGTTGAATAACAAAATTATCTTAAAGTATCATAGTCACGAATTTCCTCCATTACATAGTATTCATGTTCTATTAGAGGTTAATTAATAAAGCTAATCAAGAAAGTGTGTGGTTTAAAGACTCTTAAAGGATTAATTATGTCATATGGTAAGTTTGAACAAAAAAACTTGAACATTAGGTATATGGTATTTTGTGACTAAGCAAGTTACTTATTATGAGAAGAAAAGATATTACACCTCTGATCGCTGGTGAAGTACCTATAAACATGGATGATTTTTATCACTAATTCCATATAATAGTTCTTACATAGGATAAGCCAACATCAATCCAATTCCATCATACAGATAAAATGAAAGATTACAACACATTGTAGAAAGAAAGTCAAGAGTCTTATTGTAACTAAAAAAGAAGTTTGGCAATATTAAATTTGGCATTTGAAGCGTAAGCTCTTAGGTGATATCTTTAATTTTTTGTCTTTGAAGTCTCGTGGCAATAATAAGTGATTAATTTACTATTTATTTATTCCATAATTCTTATTGTTTAATATTTATTTTGTGCCTAATACACTCACTTTGATTCATATTTTGGTTTAGGTAGCAAATGGAGGCAAAATAAGCAAAACGAGGTTAATTTTGTAGTTTTAAACAGTTTGACTGCTGTTCAATTTTCTAGCCTTAACATTCTCGTCGTAATTCTGATTGAGGAGATTCAAAATGTTATGAAAATCTTAAAAAGAAGCTACAAATATCATATTTTGAGCTTTTTTAGAATTAGAAAGTATCAAGGTTGAAGTCTCGCTTAAATCTGCTATTATCATAATTCACCACATTAAGTGGTTCAATGAATGTGGACGAGATTTATTTTGGAAGCTTATAAAGCCCTCAAGCGTGAAATATGCATGTGAATAATTACTTTCCTTATTTAGGAGTCTTATTTTATTTTATTTGCTTTCCTACTCTACTAGATTTTGGTGTGATTATTTTAGGAATTTTATTTTTCATAATTTGTTAGAAAACCCTACACTATTTAAACCCCATATTATATCAGATTTTTTCTTTATTCCCTCTCTTTGGTACGTGTGTTTTCAAGAACTATATAAAGCTAGATCTATTTCTTCTAATTCAAAGGGACGTTGAAGCCTAAAACCTAGTTTATACATTAATCGATTATAGTAACATTATTCTTTACTCTTCTATGGAATTGAATGTGTTATTATGAGATTAGAATTTTTTATTTATTTTTAAATTTAATTTAGGCCTATTAGATCATTCATATGCAAATTTATTGCTAGAATTATATCTTTAATCTATAATTGTTGTTGTTTCTAATTCACAAGTAGCAAATCGAAGAGCTTATTTTAGACAAATATGGTCTAAGGAAAAATTAAGGGTTAATAGAGCTTGTTGTTGCATATGGTTAGTACTTTCAGAAGACGGTAAAGATAAAATTACAATTGGTTATGCTATTTAAGTGAAGCTGAAAACTAAACTAAGAGCCAAGATTGTTATTCTGATTGTTTTCTCTTTGTAATTTGCTTGATTCTATTGCATTCATTTTGTTAGTTTATATTAGTTTAATTTGTCCCCTACCCTAGTTATTTATTAGCATGTTCAGCATAGATTAATAACCATTCTCCATGGATTCAACCCTTACTGACTGTTACTATAAATCATTGTTAGTATCTAGGGTATGAAAATTGCTTTTTGTGCAAACGACATGCATCAAATTTTGCCGTGTTTTCATATATTGGTGTTGATTAATCCTGTGCCTTTTGTATTAATTAGCTTATATGATTAACTTTTTGTTTTGTGAAAAACCTCGATAAATGAATATTCGATAAATTAATAATCTCGATTAACTAATAATTTTCTCCGGTCCCGACTTGGGCCAATGGGATAAAATAATAACCTCGCTAAATGCATAAGATAATAGTTTTAAAAA
>JAOTBA010000205.1:30020356-30033922 GCA_025629845.1 Erythroxylum squamatum
TTGAAGATTTTGAAGAATTTGAAGCATCAACAAGTAAGTATGAGTTTATTCCATCTTGTTTTGGTTAGATGAAACCCTAATATAGCTTAACATATGTGGAAAGTGTTATTGAATGCTATAGGCAAGTGTTCTCTTTTAGGGTTAATGATTAAAGATAGATTTTGATATTTTGTTAATGATATTGGGTTGAGATGAGCTTAGAAATGAAGTAGAAGAGGTGTTTTAATGTTAAGATAGGTTATATTTGAAAGATAGGAAATTTATAGATGATGAATGTTGGAAAAAGGTCTTCAACATGAGTTTCTAGGAATGTTCGCCGCGGCGACATCTTGCCCTCGCCTCGGCGAGCTCCAACAAATTCGTCGCGGCGAGGCCCAATTTTCCAGCATAGATATGTTTCGATAATTTGGGCATAACGTTTGTTATGGATGTCCAAATTGAGTGATTTTTGATTTGGTGTAAACTAGAGACATAAGGTTACAAATGGTACGAGGGATCAAGTCCAAATTCAGTCTATAAGAATCTCAAATTTTGGATGGAAGTTGAGCATAGAATTTTTGTTTCAACATAAGTTATAACTCAAATTGTTAAAGTATGACTTTCCGATTTCTATACCAAACTGAATGGAATTTTGGTTATTATTTAAGGAAATCAAGTGTGGCAAGTGAGGCAAGAGGAGCAAGAGGAAGAACACATTTGAGCAAATAACAAGCAAGGATTTCAGGTGGGTTACAATTTTATGATTAAGTAATGGGCCATTAATGTTTTCTTTCAAATGATTGATATAAACGATTTCAACTACTCCATGAACATTCTTTATAACTCTTTGAATGCTTTGAAAAAGTGTTATGTGTTTCGTATGAGCTTATTGTGTTGATGATTTATGAAAAGAATATGAAAATGATTTCTGAAAAGATATTATGTTTGAAAAAGATCAAGTATTGAAAATTTGCCATTATGGGCAACAAGTTTGAAAGATTATGAAATACATGTTATATGGGTTTGGTTTGGTCCATTATGTTGTCAAGTGTACTTTAACTAAAGGCTTCTCCCACCTGCCCGCTAGTGGCACGGAGCTCCTTCAAGGACTCCCTCATGTTAACGACTACACAAAACCACTATGTGGGATGGTGTTGGCTTGTTCTGTTCACGACTACACAAGACCCTTTTTGGGAAGTGTGCTAGCTCGTTCTATTTTTGGACCTTCCAGACCATTTTGATGTGCTTATGTGCTCATGATACATTGACAAGATTGATGCATACCTGATTTGCATTATTGAAAATTTGGTTGAGAATTTGAGAAATAGATGCTTTGTGATTCAATGTGAATTTTTGTTGCAATGGAAAATAAGTTTTCAATGGTTTTGCTTATTACTGGTTGTAAAATTGTTGCCCACGAGCTGTATAGCTCACCCCCATTCTCCTCCCCCTATTCAGGTGATGAGCAAGAGATCGAGTAGGTCAAGAGTACGGCATCACTCCGAATTGACATACTTTTGTATTTTTGTTAGAGTTTTGGGAATTCAAGGCTTTAGCCGCATTTCAAGTTTTATTAGTTCAAGTGTATTTTGCATTTTTGGTTCTTGAACTCAAATGATGTATTATGGCTTGAAATGCCATTAAAGCTTTGTAAAACTTTTACTTTTGTTATTAATGAAATTTGCATTTGGATTTTGGAAGATTGCTTGTGTTTATGTATGAGTTCATTTTGCTTTTGGGTTTGGAATTGATGGTGGTAGTTGGGAAATTTTTATTGCATTTAGTAGAGTTAATGTTGGGGTGGAGTAGTTGAAAGAGTTAAGTTTGCATATTTTATGGTCGGATGCGTTCGTCGCGGCGAGACCTATTTGGTCACCGCGGCGACAAATCGATCGCAGGTACGTCGCAACGAAAGTTAAATCGTTCGCTGCGTCGAAATCCTCACGTGTGCTCGCCGCGGCAAAGAATATTTCACTCGTCGCTACGTGCTTCCCGAAATGTTTCGCCGCGGCGAAACAACATACGCCACAGCGACGCCCCCCCTTTTTGCTTCCGAAGGACTTTTCTTTTAAATTTTCAATTTCCAATTCTTCCCTCCACGCTCAAGCTTCATGCTTCCATGTCCGATGTTGGGCTCCGGAAACGGGGTCTAACAGTATGGATTTATTGAAATAATTCTATAAGGAAACCCGATCACGCTTTTTGACTCTGGATAGTTGGGCTTTGGGAACGAGGTTCATCATCTTGGGCTTCAGGATTGGGTCGCAACAAGTACACGTTGGGAACATATTTCTATGGACTTCATTTTAGGTTTGCCTAGGTCTACACATGGTAAATATTCAATTTTTGTTGTTGTTGACAGGTTTTCTAAGATGTCTCATTTCATTTCTTTTCATAAAACCAATGATGCATCTTATATTGCAAATTTGTCCTTGAAGGAAGTTCTTCGACTGCATGGAATTCCAAAGATCATAATTAGTAGTAGAGATGTCAAATTTTTTAGTTCTTTTTGGAAAGTGTTGTGGGCAAAGTTAGGAACTAAATTGTTGTACTCGACTACTTGTCATCCATAAACGGATGGACAAACTAAGGCTGCCAATCATACTCTTGGCACTTTATTGCGTGTTGTGATTAATAAAAATTTGTGCACTTGGGAAGAATGCTTGCCCCTTGTTGAATTTGCATACAATAGAAATGGTCATTCTTCTACAGGTTTTTCACCATTTGAAACTGTGTATGGTTTTAACCCACTAACTATTATGGATTTACTTCCTTTGCCTATTAGTGAATTATCTAATGCAGATGATGAAAAGAAAGCAGATTTGGTAAGGAAGATCCATGAACAGACCCATCCGCACATTGAGAAAAAGAATAAGCAATATGCATCTAGTGTTCATAAGGGAAGTGATTGAGCCCAAGTTTACCTTATTAATTGGCTGCATTTTCATAGTTATTAAATTGCTATTTGACTCCTGATTGCGACTTTTGTGCTTAAATTAGTTCCTTATGTTGAGCCCATACTTTTTGCAATTTGTTAGTAAAATTGTCACAAATTGATACTAATTGCATTATAATTTTTCCAAGGACAATTGATGCTGTAAATTGTGATTTGATTGTAGGAACATAAAGGAGTCAACCAAGAAGTCAACAGGTCATGAGCCATCACACGTCGCAGCAAGCCAGTCAAGTCCACACGTCGCGACGTCCATCAATTTACACGTAGCGACGAGCAGGCTAGAACACACGTCGCGACGAGAATTAATTTACTCGTCGCGACGAGAAGCGGATACCCGGACCATTTGTGGCAATTTTCTCTACTGTTCCGACCCGGCCCGCCTCGTTTCTTTAAATACTTACCGAATTAGGTTATTTCGGGGGGCTGGACAATCGTCTACACCACACCGCCACCATCGTCTTCATCATCCTCTCCACACCAATACACCATACAGCAACACCAACACCACACAGTCGACCAACCACACTCACACTCAGCCTTCATCCGGGAGACCTATACGGAGGAGATCCTTGCACAGCCGCAGCCACCAGTCCATCATCCACCATCATTCGCCGTCCACCGTCGCCTCAGTTTCATCATCTATCCCACCGCAGGATCACTTCTACCATGGATGCCATCGGAGTATCAACATCGTTGAGGACTACGACCGACATGCTTGGCTAGGCGTCCCGATTCTCTTGGAAATGTAGCAATGGCTTGAGTTCACCGAGGGCTTCAAAGGGGAGTATCATTTATTGTCTGGAAGTTTATTCATGTTATTGTAAGGCTGTGGTCGCAGATTACATTAGTATGATTAGATGAGCATGGTTAGGGTTTAATCATGTGTTGAACAATATTTTGTGATTTGGATATGGATTATGTAGAACTTTTGTGCTTAAATATATGAGGTCTCATATATGCCATTGGTGATTGCATTACTGATTTCTAACTGCATGGTTGTGTTTGATGAAATCGATTGTGTTTGATCCAATGATCAATTGCATGAACTTATCCATTTTGCATGGTTGTAGTAATAACTATAGCCTTTTACTTCTTCCAATGTGGAAGCTTGATTAATCTCTTCAATTTATTCTTTCTTAGTATAGTATTGCTTGTTACAGTTTGTTTTTTGATTCAAATAGATCCACTCTTAGAACTAAATGATAATGTAAATTTTCTTTTGGAATATGATATTAGATAACTAGATTGTATAACTTGTTTCCTAGGGATTTACATTTTCATTAATCTTTAAATTATAGACCCTTTATATTTCCTTCCAGTTGTTATGTACCCTGTAAAAAGAGCTTATGATGTCTTGTTGACAGCATATATTTGGTGAAAGGTGAATTTTACAAACTATGAATTAAGTACAGTCAAAAGACTCATAATTGTCATTTGCTCCTGTTGGGCTTGTTGGACTTTAATATCAGGGCCAAACATTAACAATATATTTAATTCTTCATAGATCTTTTTGAAACTTATAAAATAACCTTGAAGGGATAAGTCTTGTTGTTCAACCTGATAAAACCCCTTATGCATATCATAAATTCGAGTTGTATTTGAAAGTTGAGATTATCGAAAGCAATGCCTTGAGCATGTTTTTTCCAAGATTGCTCGATGAAATACAGATGACTGTATGATTGTTTAAGCCTAAAAATCTAGTTGAAGCCTATTCCTTGGCTTGATTACAAGAGCTACAGATAGCTGCTCTTTTGTAGAAGCCAAATCCTGCAACTAATACTTCCCCGACTAGCTTAACCATTAAATTGAAACCACTACATAGCCAACAATACATAACTCCATTGATTCCTAACATAACTACAAAAATCAGTACCCAAAATACAAACCTAAAATTACCTTCAAGTGGGTCATTACCTACCCTAAACATTAAACCATTCAGCTCAAATACCCCTTGTACCCTTACAACCAAAGAAATCAATGAAATAAGAGCTAAAGGACTACGCTTATTATAGCGCCCCCTTACCGTAGGGTACACACCGGGACGCCCGCAGGTTATTACAGTGTATATCCTACGATAAGAAAGAACTACGAGCAGACATCACTATACTTCACATGGCATCATAACACTAAAACATTAATATAAAATCGCAATTTGTAAGACTACATCTTCTGTTTCATTTTACCAAATTCGTAATTTACATACCGATCGGTTTCATTGTTTGTACAATGTTCTAACAGCCCTAGTACAGTATGTTACTAACAAAGGTGATACACATCAGTCCGAACTAGGTCACCCCAAAGTTTCAGCTGACTGACCTGTGAGTCATAACCTCGATCGCCAAAATGACCTACACGGCTCGGCAAAATTCCTCTGGAGCTAGGAGTCTACTCTCGGTCTTGAAAATATGTTGCGAACTCAGTGAGGAACCATCATCGATAGTTCACCCAACCTATACAGTGTTCAGAAGCATATCAAAATTAGTTTATTAAGAAATATTACATGTTCACACTCAAGCAATTCACAATTACACAGTTCGATACCACTTAACCATTTATGTTGCACATATGTAGTGTATTATTTTATTTATTTTTTCATTGTTACTCTGTTGTGACCGAGCGCCTGAACTGTCCCATATAGGGCTCATTACGCGTTAAACGCATTTCAGGGGTAGGAGAGCCCTCTGGGTATGCACTACTTCCCTTCGAGCTCGAGGCTCTTTATCAGTCGTTGAGCTGTAAGCTCTGATCGTCCGGTGGCTACTCTGGTCACAACTCTTATTATATTTCATGCATTCACATATGAATTGCATACGTCTCAATTAAACAGTACATGTATCACAGAATCAAGTAGTTCATGTATTACATCGATCGCACCTTCTATGTCATATCTCCCAATGCATCGGACCTTCTGTCCGACATCTATATTCATAAAAAATCACAAATCCCACCATTATTCACCACAGAAGGCATATAGTAATTTAGAGAACCATCTAGGTTACTCACCTATAGCTTCCGAGCTAATGCCTGGAAGTCTCGGCAACATCTGTGGATCGACGTTCCAAATGCGCCTCTATAATAATTCAAAGACACGTATATCACCATTTGTACAATCAGAAATGTATAAAAGTGCACATGCAAGAAAAGAAACGTGTACAATGCATGTTCGTGACAATCCCGGTAGCATCCCCGAATTCTCGTTACAAATATTTCTCTATGACTCAGAAATTCATGGATATCGAATTCACTCAGTTTGATTTAGGTCAAACTATTTTCAGACCATTACCGAGCTGAGATTTAATACTACACCTAACTTCACTCCAGAAATCACATTATCGTTCGGCTCTTTCAGATACCTAGTAACACCCTTGTCTCTAGTTCACTTTGCAACAACATCAGATCGGTTGAGGCTCTATAGCTCAATCATCTCCAAATTACTGAAGTATGTTCAGAACGTATCCAACTCCTAACCTTTTTAATCGATCCCTCCCCCCTTATATCGATTGATCCTACTCGATTAAGAATCAAAAAAAGATAAAGATATCTTAGGGGTCCAATGTTTCACAAGTCAGATCGATCGTATGTCAGACAGAAAAGGATATGGCCAAATGAATGGAGGGAGATTGGTCGGCCAAAAATGGCTATTAGGGGTCAGTCGACCGACCAAAACTCAAAGGTCGATCTGTCAGAGTATCACAAATTCAAAGGTCGATCGGTCAGAATAGCAAGAATCAGTCGATCGACCAGAAATTCAAAGGTCGATCGGTCAGAATGGCAAGAATCAGTCGATCGACCAGAAATTCAAAGGTCGATCGGTCAGAATGTCAAAGATCAGTCGATCAACCAGAAATTCAAAGGTCGATCGGTCAGAATGTCAAAGATCAGTCGATCGACCAGAAATTCAAAGGTCGATCGGTCAAAATATCAAGAATCAGTCGATTGACCAGAAATTCAAAGGTCGATCGGTCAAAATATCCTAACTTCCGACCCTCAAAGCTTTTGACCTCGAACTCTAGAGTTACAACTTAATGAAAATCATGAGAACCAATTCTAACTCCATAAGGGTCAAAAGTTCGCTTACAGTTTCTACACTGGACGATCGGTTCTAGACAACATCGAGACTCCGATTGATTTACGCCAACTTACCCAACCATATCCTAAGTTATGATTCAAACACTTAAACATGCATAAAGGGAATTCTCCATATTTTACACTTAAACGAAATCTTTTCACTTCATTTACCTATCATACGTACTATTTCTCTTCGAAATTTTATCGAGAATATCATCGACCCAAATCCACCAAGCATAAGTTCATATAATTTATGCACAAGTCATCATGACTACCAATTTAAGAATGTACAACACAACTCATACCTATCAAGCTTTCAGCTCTTCCGTTCTTCAACTAATACACCAATTCTCTACTTTTTAACAGCATCCGTGACCATCACCATAGTATAGGAGGTTTATGTGTTCCAAACACATAAAAAGATAGCACTTAAGGTGAAGGAGAAGAGTGACAATTAAGCTAGCGTAGTTGAAGAGAACCAGTGAGGAAGCAGTTTGAAGGAGGTTTCAAAATGAGAAGAATAAAGGCAATCTTAACTCTTTTAACTAAAAAGAGTCGTGTATGATCAAAACATTAGATAGGGTCATGACACATGTCATGACACTAGCCACTTAATGAGAAAATATCACAACTCAATCAATACCCTTTTATTACAGAATCCTTATTAGATATAGTTTCTAGATTATCCAATTCCAATAACTTTATTTCAGTACCAATTTATTTACCGGGCAATGTCATGAATGCATGTACAGTCATTTTCATGTGCAATTTCCACTATTCATAATTCACAAGTCCGGGCATGCATAAATATTTCAAAGCAGTCCTAAACACTCTCATCCCTTCCCATCGGGGGTGGGATGTTACACTTATGATGTGCAAAGAAATTTGTCCCTAGTCATAAATATTACATATTTCCTTGTTACTAGTGGATACTTGTAACAGGGATAGAGATGCTAATGAAATGGTAAAATAACATACAAAGGCGGGGTTATCATTTCATGCTCTTACTGGACAATAAGGGTTTAAAACCATTAGAGTGGAGGGATAATGTGGATGTATGAGGTTGTATATTCTGATAGATTATGGAACTACTCATAACTTCCTGAGTGAGAAGACAATGAAGAAGATTGGATGTGCAGTTCAAGAGATCAGAGCTCTTAAGGTAACTGTAGCTAATAACTAAGCAATTGATTGTAGTGTAGTTTGTGAGGAGTTTCAATGGAAGAAGAAAGGTTAACAATTTGAAATAGATGTATACACCCTGCCTTTGGATAATTATGATTTGATTTTGGGCACTCAATGGCTATCTACACTTGAAGGTATCCTCTGGAACTTCAAAGATCTTCGAATGTCTTTTAAGCTCTTAGGTCAAGAGCATGTGCTAACAGGTTATAAGAAGGGAGGATTAGAAATGGTTCAAACCATTCAAATTCATAAAATGTTAGTTAAAGCCCAACAGTTTTTGGGTATGGTTACTTACCTGAGCTCCTAGCAATGAATGGATTAGGAGATTATGCTAAGTAAGAGTTTTGGAGTGAGATGCAGTTGTTCTTGAAGGAGCTCTAAACAATATACGAGGAAATAATATCAATACCCCTCTGAGGGAATTTGATCACAGGATCAAGCTTAAGGAAGGTAGTCATCCCATCAATAGTTGACTTTATAGATATGCAAGCCTACAAAAGGATGTGATTGAGAAGATGACCTATGAGATGTTAAATGCAGTAGGTATCAGAAGAAGTGATAGCCCCTTTTCAAGTTTGGTTATGCTAGTGAAAAAGAAGGATCATACCTGGAGGACGTATGTCGACTATAGAGAGCTCAGTCAAGCCACAATCAAAGAAAAGTTTCTCTTACTTGTTATTAAAGAGTTATTAGATGAGTTAGGAGGATCCACTACATTTTCTAAGATAGAATTGAGGTTTGGATATTAGGAATTAGGATGCATTATGAAGATCATTATGAGTTCTTAGTGATGTCATTGGCCTCAAAAGTGCCCCCTCTACTTTCCAACACTTAATGAATTATGCCTTTCAATAGTACTTGAGGAAATATATGTTAGTTTTCTTTGATGATATCTTCATATACAGTATTACTAGAGGAGATCCTTTGGGACATATGTTTTAAAGAAGTTGCAAGAGCATTAGTTGTTTGTTAAGAGAAAAAAAATGCTTCGTTGGTTGCTATAGTGTGGAATACTTAGGGAATATCTCTTAGAAGAAGGAGTAAAAACAAATCTTGTAAAATATGAGGCTATCCAAAAATGGCCTGTAGTAGAGAACCTCAAGCAATTGAGAGGATTTATGAGCTTAATTGGTTGCTATAGATGTTTTGTGACTAATTATAGCAAGATTGCAACTCCTTTGAATGATCTACTCAAGAAAGAAGCATTTGTGTGGAATCTTAAGGCGCAATAGGCTTTTAATAGGCTCAAGGAAGTTATTGTTATTGTTTATACCCTTGCTCTGCCAAATTTTTTGAAGCCCTTTACAATCAAAACATATGCTTATGGTGATAGCAATGGTTATGTACTGACACAAGAGGGTCACCCTCTCTGCTTTATTAGTAAGGCATTGTCTCCTAAAAACCAATCTCTTTCCATCTATGAAAAAGAGATGCTAGCCATTTCCTTAGCCTTGAAGAAATGGGAAACCTATTTTGTTAATCAACATTTCGTGATCTGCACTGACCACCAAAGTCTCAAGTACCTGTTAGAGCAAAGGTTAACCACACCTACACAAAAAGCATGGCTTGCCAATTTGTTGCAGTTTGACTATGAGATCCAATATTGAAAGGGTAGAGAAAACAAGGTTGGAGATGCCTTATATCGATTATCTAACGTAGAGCTCCAAGAGGTAAATATTAAAGCATATATTTTTAACTTCTATCATCAAGTACAAAAGACCTGGAAGATTGATGTTGCCCCTCCAACATATAATTGACAGTAAATTACATGATAGTTTTTCTCTTCCAAGTTATAACTGATAAAAGGGAGAATTAAGGCTTAAAGGAAAATTGTTTAGAGCCAATCCTCACTTGAGGGAGAAGCTGAACAAGAATTTTCATAAAACTCCTATTAGAGGGCACTTTGTAGTTTATGTTACAACCAATAGAATATTTGTTGTTTTATATTAAAGGGGATTGCACGGTGATGTCAAAGAATATGTTTAACGATGTGATGTTAACAATAAAACAAAAGTGAAAAATGTGGCCTCTCCAGGACTTTTACAACCTTTGACTATTCATGAGTTTATGTTTACTAACTTCATCATGGATTTCATTGAAGGGTTGCCACCTTCAAAAGGTACCATTGTCATCCTAGTAATCATTGATCGCCTAACTAAATATGCACACTTTATAAAGAAGTCCCATCCTTACAATGTAAATGATATAGCTTAGACTTTTTTAGATTATATCTACAAGTTACATAGAATGCGTTTAACAATTACCAGTGTTCAAGATCCTATTTTCATCAGCCAATTTTGGAAAGAATTGTTTGATGCTGTAACCTTTAACAACTTACCATCCACAGATAGATGGACAGACTAAAATGTTCAATAAATGCCCTGAAACTTAAGGTGTATGGTCGGTAATCAACCTAAAACCTGGAGTCAGTGGTTATCCCTAGCCAAATATTGGTATAATATCTCGTATCACAATGCCATTAATCCAGGTCCCTTTAAAGCTCTCTATTGGTTCCCACTTTCCCTACATATTCCCTACTTCCCTCATGATTACAAGAATGAAGTTCTAGATAAGATGTTGCTGCAGCGGGAGAAAATGATAAAGTATTTAAGAGAGTAGCTGTTAAAAATACATAATCGTATGAAAAAATTGGCTAATAAGAGATGGGTCGAGAGAGAATTCAATATTGGGGAGAAAGTTTATCTTAAGCTTCATCACTAATAACAACACAACTTGAGGCACATTTCCATCTATCATAAATTGCAGAAGAAATACTATGGTCCTTTCATTATACTGGATAAGATAAGGAAGGCTCCTATAAGTTACAACTACTAGATGATGCCAAAATTCACAATATGTTTCATGTTTCCTTAGTTAAGTGGGCTTCCTCAGATAGCCCAATTTAATCCTTACATCCTCCCTTTCCACCACAAAAATAATTGCAACCTCAAGATATTCTTAAGCGAACAATAATTCAAGCATGATAATAATCCCGCCACTCAGTTATTGATTCATTGGCAGGATCATGACCTTATCAATAACACTTAGGAATTTGTTGACGAGGATAGAGCCAGGTGCATTTTTTCCTTGAGGACAAGAAAAAATTAGCAAAGGGGTATTGATACGATGCGTATGGTGATACGATTTGTAAAGGAATAAAAGCTAAGCTAAACAGGAAAGTTGGTTATTCTACTAGAATTGAAGTAAGATGATTTTAGGAAACGACTAAAAGGCAATTCAACTTTTATTATGCCAGCCTACAAGTTGTTGTTATGGATTATTAATAGTCTTATTAGATTTTTGTGAGGAATATGCTTAGAATATCGTGAGCTCTATAATGATTTAGTAAAAGCTCTTCCCCCTCAACTTTCTCCTTATCTTCCTTATGTTGATTCTCTTCTTCTTCCTTGATCTACCTACTTATTCTTTTTATTCTACCTCATCTCATTCTTCTTTCTTAAAACGTATCACTTTGAAGCTCATTATCGATAAGGACATCCCTCTTTACCTTTATCGAAGAAGTTATGTCATAAATTTCATAATGTATATAGTTTTGAATGTGAGTTTTGTTAATTTGCCAACCAGCATCGCGTGTCTTCTCTCCCCCAAGTTAATAAAATGATCTATTTTTTATTTTGAATTAATACATCTGATGTTTGGGTCCTTGTCTAGTGGTGTCTAAAATTGGGTTTCAATGCTTTATTACATTTGTTGATGATTTTTCTCATATGGCTTGGTTGTATATAATGAAAAAGCATTTTGAACTATTCTCCCATTTTATTACTTTTTGTACTAAAGTACATTAGGAGTTTTATGTGACAAGAAGATACCACTAAAGCTCAAAAGTAAATTTTATCTTTTAATGATTAAACCAACCATGCTACATAGGGCAAAGTGGTAGCGCATCAAGCAGGTGCATAGTCATAAGCTAATAGTGGACAAAATGATGATGCTTTGTTATATATGCAACCTTATTAGAAGAGATAAAGTAAGGAATATAATGCTAAGACAAATTAAAGGTGAATAATATTAATGAAAAATTAAAAATACATGGCTTAGATGGTTCGGACATGTTAAGAGGAGACACCCTGAAGCTCCAATAACAAGATTGGAGAAGATTGTACTTAGAGTGTAATACCCCATACCTGATACTGGAATTAGAATACCGAGTGTTATCACATCCTTAAATATCTAAAATTTCGAATTACAAAATTTTCCAATTAAAACCTCATTATTCTATCAAATACTATTCACCTTATAAAATTTTTGACATAGTTTCCTTTATATTTACTTAAAACCACCTGCAAGAAATTTCAATACACTTTTCATTCATTTTACTTAACTACCCATCTCTATGTCAAGCTCATTGACAAAATAATTTGCCCATCCTCCAATACATTTTAATTCATCTAAACCAAATTTGATACATAACTTTCACATATAATTCACAATATAATTCTATAAGATCTGTCATTTCTTTATGTGTACATGTCATAACCAAAATAAAATATAATTCTGTATTACACCCACCTCAAAGTCTTCCACAATCCTTTATGTGACTCTAGTCTTTGTAGTAGACCCATCACAGCTTTTTTCTTTTTTTTTTCAAAACCTGTGCGCGGAAAGAAAACCACGCACTAAGTTATAGGCTTAGTGATGTTCAAGCATTTGCATTTCTCATCCAATTCAATTCATTCAACCATAACTAATAATATTTTTTGAAATATAAATATCTTGATTTATTTCTAAACATAACTAGGAATTAAAATTACCTTATGAAATATAAGCATGTATCTATTATATTCATTCATATCAAATTACATGATGATTAATAAATTGTACAATTTAATTTTACAACCAATTACTACTTCTAATTGCAGCCTTTCATCATTAGTGACGCATTTATATATTTTTATATAATTGCCCCAAGTAAAATCCATCATAATTGCGTCGCCGACTTGGATAAGCGAGATTTTAAAAATACGGGACTGAGTTCTCAGAACCATACGGTCCCTTTTTTTATATACATATCGGGATCAAGCTATCAAAACCATGCGGTCCATAACACAAATCAAATCATTTACACCGAAACCGAGCTCTCAGAGTCATATAGTTTAGTAATACATATCATGAAACAGTATTGCTAACTCCCTAATTGGCATGCCAACCTTATTACAATCATTCAATTCCTATTTATTTTGCTAAGGGCAAATTTAATTAAATTTAACTGAAATTTAATGATAAAATCTCATAATAGCTAATTCGGAATTTTAATGATATAATCTCAAAATTGTTGGATCAGAAAAAGAAAGCATGCCTTATTTGGAGAAACGGTAGATTTCAAAACTTTTAAGAAATCATTTTGCAGCGGAAGCAAC
>JAOTBA010000205.1:30047748-30065983 GCA_025629845.1 Erythroxylum squamatum
AAATCATGTCTAATCACCTCTAAGGCATTAGAACTCATTTAATTTACCCACCATGGTCATATCCATCCAATGGACTCAGTTTTATCCACTTAAAAACTCATATGTCGGAAATCTCCAAGATTTCGCATTACCGATGAATTCCAAGTTCATGTAAGGGCATATAACATTATAAATCATTAATATATACACCCAAATGACTTAAATACATCTTTGAACTCATATACATCCATATGTATATTTCAATATACAGTAGTATCTCCAAATACAGTACAACACAAAAGGGCTCCAAAAGTCTGGCGTTACATAAAGAGGATGATAAAGTTATTTAGTTAAAGGACCCATCCCACAAATTTATCAATAAATCTTGCTTGGAATTGTTTAGGCCTCATTCTTTAATAGTGTACAAGTGATTTTATTGCGCCAAATCTTTAATTCCTAAAGCTTTCCTTTGCGGTTGACTTGCATTTAGGCAAAGACTGAAAACAAAGGATAGATATCATGGTATTCAAGTAAATGAATGTTTGCTTTTCCAAATTGTTCCTAAAACCATTGCACATTTCTTCTTTCAATGTGCCTATTCTCAAACTATTTGTTCTAGGATACAACACCTATTACAATTCTAATATGGGGAATTTGAATGGTTTAATATTGTTCGATGGGTAAGTAATGTTGTCAAAGGTATGAAACAAGATGTTTGTTTTCTTAAAATTGCATTTTTATGTTGTATTTATGATATATAGCATAAAAGAAATAACCAATTGTAAAAAGGCTTAGCCATGAACAAGTATGTGCTTGCTACTAAGATAATCATATGGATAAAGGAAATTATTCTTACAAAACAGGCTCATATTAGAGCGGGTACTTCTATAAAACTTATACATAACTTGGAGGGCTACATGTAGTGAGTAACACGAGCCTTAGTTACTTGCTTAGGGTCAAATGTGAAAGTGAATAAATGAAGAAAACACGAGTAATACTTTTTTTGCTTTCCATAACTTTCAATAAGCTTTTCTACCATGAAACTTTCGAGTTTTCACGACGACCTTCACTAAAGTTGATCCACTAGATGTCATTAATGTCTTTTTACAACTTTCTTAACACGTGAACCTCTTGATGGGTTAGAGAATTCAAATGTTTATGATTTGCTTAAGCACCTGCAAGAGACCTTAACCTTATATAAATAGCATTCATATCAGGTCTCCCCATCATAGGCCCAATGTATTTCCGGCCCATATTGGTTAGGTCCATTTTCTTCTCTAGAATTCAGCCCAGTAATCCATATCCTTTATTGGGCTACTTTATTATTTTTAACCGGATCAAATTCGATTTGTTTAATCGTTAAATTTATTAAAATCATAAAAGCATAATTAATTATTGCCTAACCTTAGGAAAATTACTAACATTCTCCCCCTTAGACAATAATTAATTGCAATAGTTGTAACAATAATAAAACCAGTAAAAAAGGTGAAGCCAAATCACAGTAGAGGTCGACCAAGTTTAAAAATCATTTGATCCAAAGATAATGAAAGTCCATCATTATATCCGTAAGGCTTTTAATACCAAAAAATATCATATGCATGTATCATGTGTGACACAGATCCAATACAATCACACATATCTAATACCTCATTAATATGAATGAAAAAATAGAGTGTGGCAAACTAAGATGATACCTATATAATATGAAACGTGTCATCTTTTCATTTGTAAGTCTCAATTTCTCTGAACTTATGCTAAACTGTTAAGAAATTTGTTCTCTTACTAAATGTTAAATTGCATTAAAGAAACCATTATGAGATTAAACACTTATATCCCCTTATGTCATGTCAAAATCCATGGATTTACATATATGTATCTGTGTGCATCCTAATGATATAGACTCAAGGTCAATCTGTATATATATGCCCAATGACCTTTTAAAATGCTTAAGATCGACACAATTCTTAAGACTTTCACTTGTATCGTGACAATCTATATAACAACATATATAACTGAGAGCAAAATGATGATCATTTTTATTCATAAAACATATTTCCATAATACATGAAAAACATACAAATGTACAAGGAGAAAACATAATGATCCCTAACAAATAGTGTCTAAGGAATTCAATACACCCATACTCTATACATGCCTCTCAAAAACATATGAGTGAAGTCCTTTAATCAAAGGATCAACAAGCATATCCTCAATCGTCAAATGCTTCACCTCACTGTCACCTATCTGTACCAATTCCTTAATGGCCAAATACTTGATCTCTAAATGCTTAGAACCTTATGATGTTCTTGTTGTTATTACTAAATAAAAAAGAAGAAAGATTATCACAATACAATCAAATGGGTTTAGCAACTAAATCAACCATAGACAACTCAAAAATTAAGTTCCTGAGCCAAACCGCCTGTGTAGTAACCCCATACTATGCTACAAACTCTGCATACATAATCGAAGAAGTCACTAGTGTCTGCTTGACACTCTTCCATGATACTACACCATCTGCTAACATAAAGATATATCCTGATGTGAACTTTCTGTCATCTGAACACATAATAATTTCCGAATATGTATACCCTGTAAGGTTTATATTGTTAACCCTTTTGCATGTCAACATATAGTCCTTAGTTCCTTTTAAACATCTCAGTACTCTTTTAATTACATTCCAATCATTTATTCCTGCGTTAGCTAAATATCTACCCTGTAGTCTAACAATAAATGCAATGTTAGATCTAGTAAACACTTGGGCATAGATTAGGCTACCAACCACACTAGAATAAGACACATTCTTCATAACCTCTCTCTCTGTATCATTCTTTGGACATTATGCCAAAGATAATCTCTCTCTATAAGAGATAGGTGCTACATCATGTTTACAATCAGCTATATTAAACCTTTGTAGTACTCGCTCAATATATGCTCTTTATGAAAGGCCTAATGAGTGTCAAAACCTATCCCTGTGAATCTGAATACCTAGGACAAAAGATGTTTCTCCAAGGTCATTCATGTCAAAATGCTTAGCCAAAAGTTGCTTAACCTCATGCAACATGGTCAAGTCATTTAATGCAAGCAAGATATCATCCACATACAAAAGTAGAAAGATAACTTTGCTCCTCAATACATTGTAATACAAGCATCTGTCAACTTTATTTTCCATAAAGCCAAAAGAGGTTTCAACCTCATTAAACTTAAGGTACCATTGTCTGGAAGCTTGTTTCAAACCATATATTGATTTTCTCAATTTGCAAACCTTATTAGGCTTTTCTTGATCCTAAAATCCTTCAAGTTATTCTATACATACCTCTTCACAAAGGTTTGCATTCAAGAATGTGGTCTTAACATCCATCTAATGTAGCTTCATATCATAATGAGATACTATTGATTACTAAATGCATCCTTAGAGGATACAAGAGCAAAGGTAATATTAAAGTCAGTCCCTTCTCTCTGAGTTAACTCTTTGGCAATCAACCGAGCTTTAAACTGCTCAACTTTTTCCTGAGAGTCCTTCTTGGCCTTAAAAAGCCACTTACAACTGATAGGTTTGCAATTTTGAGGCAAATCAATTAGCTTCCATACCTTATTATGCTTCATGGATTACATCTCATCTTTCATTGCATCCCACCACAAATCTGCATAAAGTCCAGAAACAGCTTCTAAAAAAGTAATTGGATTGACAACATGTCCAACATCAGAGTCTTGTTCACCCAAATAGACTATATAATTAGATAAAATAATAGGTCTTCTAACTCTAGTGGATCTTCTTAATTGAATTGGTTCTTGTACCTCAGGAACCTCAGTTTGTAAAGATATAGGTCCATATTCCTGTACTGGTATGGTACTAAGACCTTGATCCACCAATTCTGATTGTATGAGTGATGGATACGAAATAAGTATAATATCTGTCTTGCTATCATATGAAGGGTGAGAAGGACCACATTCATCATAAACATCATATTCTAAGAACTTAGCTGTTTATGATTCTACAATTTTAGACCCTCCTTCTCTTCAGTAAAATCTGTATCTCTTAAATTAGTTAGGATATCCTAAAAAATAATAATGAGTAGAATGAGCATGCAATTTATTTTCATAAGGATTATATAAATGTACTTCAGTAAGGCAATGTCAAACACGAATGTGGGAAAGGCTAGGCTTCCACCCTTTCTAGAGTTCAAATGGCATCTTCAATACTGATTTACTTAGGACTTTATTAAGTATGTACAAGGTAGTCTTTATGGCTTCCCTAAAGGAAATCAGGTAGGTTATTCCTATTCTGCATCGACCTCATTATATCCTTTAAGGTGCAATTATGCCTTTTGGCTACACCATTTTACTCAAGACTGCCTGACATAGTGAACTAAGTCACTATTCTACATAATTCCACATATATGGAAAATTAACCCTTTTCTTGTCCTAAAACCCCATGTTTGCCATAATATTATCCTCCACGGTCAAATATGAAAATCTTTATAGACCTTCCTAATTAGTTCTCAACCTCAGCCTTAAAGATCTTGAATTTCTCAAGAACTTCAGACTTTCTTTAAGTAAGAACATATAACCATAACGGGAATAGTTATCAATAAAAGGCAGAAAATATATAGAATTACACAATGTAACTGTATATGGTCCACAAATATCTGTATGTATAAGGTCTAACAAAACAAAAGCATGAGGTAAGCTCTTTTTCTTTATTTTGGTCAACTTACTCCTGTAAGAGTTTTCTAGATCATCAAAATCTAAAGTTGGGAGAATGTTTTCTTTAATCAATCTCTTACGCACTGTATGGTTACTGTCCCCTTTAGTGGGGACAGATGACAAAACAAAAAAATCCTGTCTCTCTGCGTGTTTGGTTGCTGTCCCGGGACTTTTATCTTCTGTCCCCGGATGACAGAAACAAAAGCTTTTGTTCCTCTGAAAACTGATGGACAAAAATTTTTGTCCCTGTCTCCGAAAACAAAACAAAGCCATTGTCCAAAATTACCCCACTCCTCTCTCAGTTGTCGTCTAGGGTTCTCCAAAGCACGCCCCCCTTCTCCCTCAACAAAATCACTCCTCTCTCTCAACAATCAAGTCTCGCAGTTTCTCTCTCGCACGCTGCCCTTCTTTCCCAACGCGTTCATCTCAGCAGTCAAGTAAATTTTTTATTTATGCTGGAAAAATGTCGTTGCTTCCTTGCTTGACTTTTCTCTGGTTGCGCAAATTTGTTGTACATTGTCTTATTCTTCTCTTTTTCTTGTCTAGGGTCAGAAATGGAGGATGTTTGTGAGAAGTGGAGACCTTCGGTCTGTTGGGTCTTGGTATATATGGTCTTGCAATACCCGTCTCTCCCTGTTTGTTTCAGAGTCTCCTTGTTTCTTGAAACATATTAATCAAATGGGTTTCTCAGTATCTGTGCTTTTGTATTGTAATCACCGAATAGTTTCTGATTCGAGGATGTTGGTATTGAATCAAACCTTGTTTCTTTTAATTCTACCCTCTGGATTTAACTAAACTATTGTCGTCTCTTTCTGAAGGTTTCGTTAAAATTGGGAATTGTAAGAGAATCTATTTTGTATTATGTAGTTGTCTTCATTTTGGCATCTTGAGTGTAAAAAATGGAATGTGTAAATTTGTAATATTATAAACATAATATTATTACTTGGCCTGGTGGTTATATTTTCTTGTTAATGTTGGAGAACTTTATCGGAAACTTTGAGGGACTGCGGTTGTATTTGTCCTGTTTGATTTCTTCGTTTTTTGGCCTTTCCTTATTATCAGAAAAATGGGATTCTACACTTTTAGTTTGTAATGCTTGATGTTTGCAAATCCACAAAAATTTTCTGGGTTTTTGTTGATCATCCTCTGATTTCCTTTCGAAGTTTTTAACCTTTGTCTTTGTTTCTGTTTAGGAATCTTGGGTTGTTGTTGATTGGTGAGAGGTTGCATATGCGTTTTGATTGAATCCAAGAGAACCTCATTATATATCTCCAAAGATTTTCTTCTGTTTCTTTTGACAGGTATTTCCTTTTTTCTGAATTTAATCTGCATTATGCTATCATGTATCTGATTGTTTTTGGCAACTTTGGATTATGCCTTGTGTTGTCTGAAGTATATCTTGGCACTGACTGTTTGTTGTAATTAATTTTGATAGCAACCAATTATGTATTGTTGGTTGTGGCTTGTTTATGATCATTATTTTTTTCATCTTTGCAGACAATATTTATTTACAAAAATGGATAACAAGGAACATGATGCTATGTTTAAGTGTTTGACTTTGTTTGAGCTTTGGAACGGGGAATTGGATTTAATGAGAATGGTCATGTTGCTATACTTGTATGTTTACACAAAAAAACTGAGGAGGAGTGAAAATGCTAAAGGTAGTAGGGCATTGACAGTACCAACTAGGCAAACTAATATAGATAGGAGTTTGAATGAGGGTGATAGGAATAGCCAGTGGGATTTAAGGATGGACTTAAATGCATTTACATTGTTATGTGAAATGTTTCAAGTCCACGGTAGGTTGACGAATACTGGCCATGTGCCTATTGAAGAAAAAGTTTTAATCTTTCTAAGAATATTAGCACAAAATGAATATAATAAAGTATTATAAGTTAGGTTTATGAGGTCTGGAGAAACAATAAGTAGGGTCTTCCATAGTGTGTTGAAGGCTGCACTAAAGCTCCAACATCTATTGTATGTCAAGCCCATACCAATTCCAGATGATTGCACAGACAATAGATAGAAATGGTTTAAGGTTAGTAAATTTAATTAGCTACAATAAATTGTCTAATTTCACTTTTTAAAAATACTAAACTAGAACTTTTTTTAGTGGAATTTTGTTTAAAGGGTTGCCTTGGTGTTCTAGATGGAACCTATTTAGATATAATAGTTCTCCCTACAGACAAACCCATAAACAGAGGCAGGAGAGGGAAAACATGCACTAATGTGTTAGAGGTGTGTGATAAGAACTTAAACTTTGTTTATGTTCTTGTGGGATGGGAGGGTTCAGCATCTGATTCAAGGGTTCTGCATGATGCTATTACTAGGTGTAATGGACTTCAAGTTCAAAGGGGTATGTAAGATAAGAATTTTCAAAAATTTGCTAATTTTTAAAAATGTTTGATTACAAATACAATAGTAATAGTGTCATTTGTTTATAGAAAATTACTACTTAGTAGATACTGGCTGTACCAATGGTCCTGGCTTTCTTGCACCTTTTGGAGACATAAGATACCATATTCAAGAGTAGGCAAGAGATAGAAGGGCACCTAGGAACCCAGAAGCGTTCTATAATAAGAGACACTCATCTGCCAGAAATTTGATTGAACGTGCATTTGGTTTACTGAAAAAAAGATGGAAAATCCTAAGAAATCCATCTTTTTATGCAGCAGCCACTCATGTGCATATAATTCTTGCATGCTGCCTTTTGCACAACTTTATTAGGTTGCATATGACTTATGATCCAACAGAGCTTACTCCTCTTGAAGCTGAGGATATGCCAATTGGGGAAGATGCATCTTTCCCTGAAATTGTTGATCGTGTTGAGACAAGTAATGAATGGCGTCAATGGAGAGAGGATTTGGCTAAGAACATGTTTGATGATTGGAGAAGAAACCATTAAATTGTGAACTTTCATTTACTTAATGTTATTTTTATTGAATTGAGGGTTTAAATTTGGTTGGCTTTCATTATAACTGAATTGGGGGTTTGCTTTAATTTCTCCTTATATTGTTGACTTTCATTGCAAGTGAATTTGAGAAGACAATTAAATTTCTATTTGTTTATTTTATTTTTACTTAATTACATGTTTCTTTTAATTCAATATTGTCTTCTTTATTTCACAAAAAGTTTCAATGTATGTTGCTTCATCATTTATGGAAATGGTTTGGAATGGTTTGGGGAATGACATTGCATGGTTTAGGTGCAATGTCAAGAATTTGGACTTCAGGTGAAACAGATGCATTTGTGACCTTTATAGAGGAGGCAGTTGTTGTTGGTCGAGCTGATAATGGGCAATTTAAGCCTGGTACTTTCCAATTTCTTGCTAGAATGATGGTATAGAAGTTTCCTGATTGTGGCATTGATAAGAGGCATGTCAAAAATAAGCATAAGAGGTTGAAGGACAAATATCAGACAGCCTTTGACATGTTAAACTGCAGTAGGTTTGGTTGGAATGAAAGCAAGCAATGCATTGAAGTTGACAGCAAGCAAGTGCTGGATGAATGGATAAGGGTAATTTTGTTTTAATTGTTGGTTGTTTATAGAAGTGTCCGAATAATAATATGTTTGTCATGCTGACATTTTCTGATGTTTATTCCAGAGATACCCCAACAAGTACTACACTCCTGGAAAGCCTTTCCCGCTTTACCCAAGACTTGAGTTTGTCTTTGGAAAAGACAGAGCCACTGGTGTAGGTGCTCAAGATGCTGCAGATGCTGTTGCTCAGCTTGACACAGATGAAACTGAAGGTGAAGCGCCAGCTGCTTCACCAGCTTCTGCTGCCCCATCCAATCCAGCAGGCCCATTGGCCACTCCTGCTCCAACTACTTTAGCCTATGTCATTGGTTCTGTCATCTCTTCCAGCAACACTGACGGAAACCAACAAAACAAAGGGAAAGGGAAGATGAGGGATATTGAAGTGTTAAAAAGCCTTGCTGCCTCATTTGCTCGTGCCATTGATAGTAGTCAAGAGAATGCTAGGCTCATTGTTGATGCCATTATAGGACTGCAAGAAGCTAAGCTAGGTGAAGAGCTTGGGAATTTGAGTTTCTCCATTGAAGAAGTTGTCAGGACTGCAAGGATCTTCGCAAAGAATGCTCATGCTGGGAATCTTTTTTGGGGTTTAACTGCAGACCAGAAACAAGCTTATGTGAGGAGCCTGTTAGATGATGAAATCTGACTTGATGTATTATTTCTTAATTAGTACGTTGTGACCTGTCACTTTCTGGCTCACCGTTTTTTTGGAGCTATTGCCTTCATAGTAGCTTAATAGGAAAGCTAGGATTTGCATGGTTATGAAAGAGGGATTGTGATGTTGAATGATGATATGATGAACTGTTGACTTTGTTTGTATACTTGTCTATCAATGATGAATGGTTGGTATGGTTGGTTTATTAACTTCTTAATGTTTGTCATTTATGTATGTGTATGAATGATGATGATATGATTCATTTTTAGGTACTTAATTATGGGCAGATACAACTTCTATGTAGTCTTCGTTGGACGTTAAGTAGGTATTTTTACAAATTGGGATTATGTTAGATTGGCAACTGAGGGGTTTCCTAATGCTAGATTCAAGGGGTATCGGACTTTGGTTGAAGCACAGAGTGCTTATGTCGTGGACCCAAATCAGCGGACTCGTTGCAATGAAAAAATTGTTCTTACCGCCAATGAACCCTCATCAATGCCGAATCAATTTGCACTTCCAACAAATGAACAAGTCAATGAAATTGCAACTTTGAAGAAAAAAATGGCATGAAGTCGAGGATTTTTACTCATTGCCATTGGAGTCATTTTGGGTCTTATCGTTAAGGACATTATTAATAAAATATAAGGCTTTAATGTATCTTTAACCAATTATGTAATTAATTCCATGAATGCTTAAATGTTTTTTTAAATGTATCTTTAACCTATTATGTAATTAATTCCATGAATGCTTAGATGTTATATTAAATTATTATGTACTAGAATTTCTAATTCGTAGGATTTTTTTGATTCAATAACTCATTTCATGTAATTTTTTGGTTTCTCATTTTATTAATTAAATATTTAAGTTTCTCATTTTATTTCTTATCCAATGTTTGGTTTGAAAATATAAACCTGCAATAAGAAAGGAATAAATCATAATTATTAATAATAATTATTATAAAAATTTCTACTTTATTATTATTATTATACATAATTAATTTTCTTCTTATTATTATTTTTATTATCATTATTATACATAATTCATTTTGTTATTATTATTGTGAGTATTAAATTTCTTATTATTATTAAATTTCTTCTTCTTCTTCTTCTTCTTCTTCTTCTTCTATTATTATTATTATTATTATTATTATTATTATTATTATTATTATTATTATTTGATATTAATTTCTTATTGTTATTGTTATTATTATTTATTAACTTTTTTACTAAATACATATCATTTGTTTTTAAATAATCAATGAATTACATATTTTCAATCATATTATACTGCAGGGGTAATTTAGTCATTGATACTGTTTTTATGTTCTGTCAACTGCAACCAAAGACATTTCTGTCATTAAGACGGAGACAGTTTTATCTGTTTTGTCTATCACAACCAAACACCTTACTGTCTTCATTTTTTTTGTTCTGTTCTGTTTCTAAATTTTTGTTTCGTTCCGTCTCTGCATACGGAAGGCAGTAACTATACGTAGTGTAAATGTCAAATTACAACTTTAGAGAGGTATGCTAGAGTCAAAGAACTTTAAATTGAGCAGGACTATGACTGAGTACTTAAAGTGTAACTTTTCAAACTATAAGGTAGCTTTCAATTTAGATGTAAAGATCGATTAAAAAGTTATACCACATAAAGAGTATTTTAAGTAAGATTTATCATCTAAAGCAATAGTGACATCAATAAAGACATAGTTTACTATGTTATATCAAAGCGACTTAAATAGAATAGTGCATAAGGAGTTTTATGTGACAAGAAGATACTACTCAAGCTCAAAGATAAATTCTATTGTTTAGCGATTAGCTCAGCCATTCTTTATAGAACGGAGTGTTGGTCGATCAAATAGGTGTATAATCATAACTTAATAGTGGCGAAGATGAGAATTTTCTGTTGGATGTGCAACCTTACTATAGAAGATAAGGTAAAAAATGTAATAGTAAGAGATAAATTAAAGGTAACTTATATTGATGGAAAATTAAAAGATACAAGACTTAGGTAGTTCAGACATGTTAAGAGTAGACATGCTGACACTCTAGTGAGAAAATGAGAGAAGATTGTACTTATTAATTAGTAAGATGAAATGAGGAAAGCCTAAGAAGAACTGAAGGAAAGTAATCATGAATGATATGGTTATATTAGAACTTACCAAAAACTTGATCCTCAATAGGAAACTTTGGGATACTAGAATACGTGTAAAGAATCTCACATAGAAAGGTCTTTCTTTCTTTTTCACAGGCCTTTTAAATCTTTTTCTTCAAGTGTTTTGTCATGTCTTTAGCCTGAACACTTAATATGTAGTACTTCTTTCGTAGTTATACAACTTAAACTTTTCCTTACCTAGCCTAATCATTCTCTTACAATTACTTTTTTGTTTTATATATTTATTCGTCTTCATTCTTGTTTGTGTATTTATTTACTTATTTTATTTTTTATTTTTATTATTTACCTTGTTCTATAATTATTGTATTACTTATTTTTATATTGACATTTGTTCATATTTTTATTTATTTATTTATTATCATTATCCTCCTCCTCCTCCTCCTCCTCTATGTCTATTATATGTACCAAAAAATATAATATTTCATTATTACTTTTATTATTATTATTATTATTTTGAAATATATATTTTGTTATTCTTTATTTATATTATATTATATTTTATCTTTATATTTTTATTTTTTACCTTGTTCTATCTTTATTACATTATTTTTATAATTTTATTTGTAAGTATTCAATTATATGTATATTCTACTATTATTCTCGTTATTATTATTACCATTTGTTTTATTTTATTGTTATTTTTAATTATTACTTTATTATTTTAATATGTATATTTTATTATTATCTATTTCTATTTTATTATATATTTTATATATTTTTCTTTTTTCATTTTAGTTTTGATTTTTTTCTTACAAACAATTGTCAAAACTTTTTTCTTTTTGTACTTTTTTTTTTTTTTAATGTTGATCTATTGGAAATATTTTCTTTACCAGTTAGGAGTAAAATTGGGTACTTCTAGGCCTCTTCAAAATTTACATCTCAATGAAGCTTCTCTTGAGATGTTGTTGTTGACGTAGACAATATTAAAAATTATTATAGTATTGTTTCCTTTATCCTTAATGATCATCATTCAATCTATAATACATTAATAAACTATTTTGTATGTTCCAAGTTTAGAATTATTGATGTTAATGTCTCAGTGGTGATGTCATGCATGATATTTAAGATGTAATTTTAGTTGTTTTAAAATCTATTAACATTTATTTTTATGGATTTTTCCTTATTAAATTTGATTTCATCCAAATGAATGTTCAAGTCTCTCTAGTCTCTTCAAAGGAGTTTTTCCTCTCCACGGGGCTCTCGGGAGAAAGTAAGGGGGCATTTGGTTTGAGCACGGGGTTGGGTATGGATATGGGTATAATAGTAGAAGAGAATGAGAATGGGTATTGGTTCTGCTAGATTTTGCTGGGGCTGGATGTTGCTGCCTGGATCCATAATTCTGACAAATCTTGCTATTGAATACCTGCAAAAACAAGACAAGGCATGCCGGGGGTTGGTTCTCGGAAGGCCCCTCCGACGATCAAGTCAGTTTTTCTGTGAGGATTTTAGTAGTTTTCTGAAGAGAAGAATAGGGTTTTGGGGTCGTACCTCTATCATAGCGAGATGATGAGTTTATATAGTGAATACCTGTAGGAATTAGGTCAACGTTGAGGAATGGGCCGATCGACCCATGTGTCGTTCTAAGTTTGAGCTTGGGCCTAGCACAGCCGACCCAACCAATAACAAACAAGTGTAATATAAATATCATATGTGGAATAATCAAATATTATTTATATGATGCATTAATTCAACTCTTAAATTCGGATTAAACTAATTAAAGTTAACTAAAACTAATAATTTATTGTAATTATCTTAAATTATTAATTTAGTCCAAATTAATTCTGGTCTAGTTTAAAAGCTTAGTTGAGTTATAATGTCATGATTATTTCGAGTTTAATGTTCATATTAAATAGGGGTGACAATGGCCGACTAACAATTTTATAAAATAAGTTTTAGAAAATTAAAATTGTAAAACAACATATTTTTTAATTAGGCCTGAACTTGGGTAGCCTAAACCCATACTCAATTGAAAACACCTGAGTCTAGGCCCTATAGTCACCCCTAAATTACTTTGTGTGCTTCGTCACTATTTTTTAACCAAAGCCTAAAAGAACCTATTTTTCTAAAAAACTGAAAACTATAAAGAGTTATTTTTGAAAATTTTAAAGATTAATAAAATTTTCCAAAATTTCTTAAGCTATAGGAAAATTTATGTCTTTTTCTTTTTTTGGTTATCCAACTATACTGACTTTGCGTCCACATGTATAAGCTTGTAGTTTGAACCTATATGTAAACTATGATTTAGTTTTTCATATTTGACTGGTTGAATAATAAATTAGATGATAAGAAAGTTTTTTATCTCTTAAGTTGTGGCCTAACATGAGCATAAGTAGAACTATTTAGTATATTTCTTAACATAATACTAAATTAACCTACAAGATTATTGTTAATGGAAGCATATCAGGGTGAATACTGAAAAATTATTCAACTCGCTACAACCAAACAAGGCATTTTGCGACGTTTTAAAATCGTTACAGAATGTTCAAAAACGTCGCAAAAAATGTTTAAAAATAAATACTTTTTAGTCACTTCCACACATAATGAAGATCTGGATTTGGTGACGATTCTAAATAACCAAACACGCCATCTTCAGAACCTACCCAAATACAATTCCAATTACACCTATGCTCATCTCTTCTGGCGTCATAGCTATTAAAGCCTATGAACTTTCCTTTTCGGTAAGTATTGCAGAAGAACAAGGTTGTACCCCAAATGTTGATACAAAACCTCCAATCGTATGACTTTCCACCTTCGACCACATGGGTTCCCAAGTCATCATCTTTAGATTTTTATTTTTATAAAAGGGAAGTACAAAACTAGATTACACAACAGGTCTAGGGATACAGAGTTCCGACATATCCTCCAAGAGGAGAAGGTGACACCCAATGGGTGTGTTCATAAAAAAGGTGATTCCTAAGTCAAAATGTTTTGCATAATTCACCAACCAGTCTACGCATCTGTTCCTCTCTCGATAGATGTGGCGATGGATAATAGTCCAGTTGCGAGTGAACAGTTCATGAATACTCTGGACTAGGATATTGAGAGCCATAGAACGACTCATCGAGGACGATAGGAGATTGATCACCGCGATTGAGTCCACTTTGAGTTCGATCCGACGATAACCTAGATTCCAAGCGAGTGTGAGCCCGGTATACACGCCCCACAGTTCCACAATCACCAGTGAGCACGAGCCGACATTCTGGCTAAAACCGACAAGCCAAGTGCCTGCACTGTCACGTATGATGCCACCTACTGTGGCCGAGGAGGGGGACCGTTTGTAAGCTCCATCCGTGTTTAGCTTAACCCACCCAGGGGGAGGCTTGATTGGTGAGAAGGTTATCATGAGCTAGGAGCCAGAGGAATTAGCGAATGCGTTGAGGGCCTTGCCATTGCCATATAGCCTGCCAAGTACCCATAAAGGAGACTTCTTCATGATCCATTAACATGGCATACGTGGACGCTACGGTGAAGTGCCTCGTATCAGAAATGCCCCAGATTAACTTATCCTGACCTAAATGGGCCTTCGGGGGTAAAATACCAGCAAGGGACCTGCATATCGACATCGGGAGACAAGACTGCAAAATGTCCCACTTCCAATTACCGTCAATGTCCACACAAAGTGATTGACACTGAGGTGACGAGAAGAATCAGGAATAGGCGTTGTTGCATGAGTAAAAATAGGTCCCACTGAACCAACCCATGGGTCCAGCTAAAATCGAGTTCTATTGCCATCACCGATTCTCCACTTCAAGCCCTGGAGCACTATATGCCAAGTGGCTTTGATACTCTTCCAGACCATGGAGCCACCTATGGTGTCAATAGAGTTGGGGAGATTATGGGCATCAAATGTATACTTCGCAGAGAGAATTTGGACCCAGAAAGCATTAGGCTTGGCAACCAATGACCATCCTAATTTGGCCAAGAAGGCATCATTGGTTTTTCAAATTTTTCGAATGCCAAGACCTCCTAGCGCTTTAGGTTGGCAGACGGACTCCCAGTTAACTAGATGAACCTGCTTGGTGCCTCAGTATGAGCCCCACAAGAATTGACGCATTAATTTCTCCAGTTCATCACAAATGCTTCGAGGCAGCCGGACCGTTTGCATAGTATAAATGGGGAGGGCTGCAATGACCGATTGAACTAACGTGGTACGTCTTGCAAAGGACAGAAGGTTGGTTGACCAGCCGGAAAGACGTTTGTGAACTGTGTCCAGTCTATATTGATAAGTTCGTTTGTTCACACGGTCATGCAATAGCAGAACTCCCAGATAACGGCCGAGGTCCGTCGTGCGTTGGAAACCCAGGGCGCTGCTTAGGTGGTGGGCAGTGGGAGGGCAGATATTACTGGAGAAATAGCAGTGCGATTTAGCGTGGCTAACACATTGGCCTGAAGCATCACAAAAGGAAGATAGCGTATCCCGAATTATATCTATTTGGGCAATAGAAGCTTCGGAGAACATAAAAAGGTCATCAGCAAAAAACAGGTGAGAAATGGGGGACCATCGTTGCTTAATTTAATAGGCTTCCATTCGCCTTGCGTCACGGCTCGAGTAATAGATTGTTCGAGGCGTTCCATACACAGGACAAATATGTACGGAGAGATGGGGTCTCTTTGATGAATACCTCTGGATGGCCGAAAAGCCTCACTAAGTTCCCCATTCCAACGAACTTGGATGGAAGCCGAGGAAATGCACTTCATAATGAGGTTAATCAGGGACTCAAGAAGGCTGACATCGAATACAGTTTCGTGAATGAAATCCCAAGACAGTCGATCATACGCTTTCTCAAGGTCCACTTTTAGAGCCACGATCCCTGTCTTACCAGTTTTCTTATTCATAGAATGGATGACCTCTTGGGCGATTATAATATTATCCGTAATCAATCGCCCCGGGACAAAACTGCGTTGGGTTGGAGCGACCAGATCTTCCAGGTAGGGTTTAATCCGGTTAACAATGAGTTTGGTAATGGCTTTGTATATCACAGAGCATAAAGCTATAGGCTTGAACTGGTTGATATAGGTGGCACACGGAATCTTCGGGATGAGAACCATAATGGTGTGGTTGAGGTTCGACTCCCAAGCTTCATGCCGGAAAATTCTCTGAATGAACACGGAGAGAGAAGGCCCCACAATATCCCATTGGGATTGAAAAAAGACAGTAGGGAAGCCATCTATACCTGGGGCTTTGTTAGGAGCCATATTGAAAAACGCCGTTTTGACTTCATCGGGGTGGAGAGGGTTAGTCAGCTCAGCTAGCGCGTGGGGGGTAGGGAGGAAACTTGCCTTTCATCAGTCAGACACTTGAGGTCTGGCGATCAGCCAGATAGAGTCGCTCAAGAAAATTCTTTGCTAATCTTTGGATGCTTGTCGAATCGGAATACTCATGCCCATTGTCATCCTTCAAAGAAGTGAACCGCACGTGTCGATGCTTGGCCTTGGTGATCGCATGGTAGTACTTGGTATTCCTGTCGCCCTGGCGTAACCACTGGCTCCTTGAGCGTTGGTACCAATAAAGTTCTTCCTGAGACAAGACCTGCTTTAAATTAGACCGGAGGTGTTCCTCCAGCTCCTGAAGAGAGCTAGAGTCTTCATCTTCTAATCTTTTTTAAATGCCTACGAGATGAGCCAGGAGACGCTTTTTGCGGGAGAAAATATTACCAAACGTGTGATAGTTCCACTATCGAAGCTTGTCCGCGAAGTGCCTGAGATTATTGCTGAGAGTAGTAGTAGTGGAGGTCCAATGCTCCTCGACAAATTGGCAGAAGCCTGCATGTGTCAACCATGCAGTTTGAAATTGAAAAAGCCTAATTGCTGGTGGAGGGGGATCATTGGTGTGGAGAGAGACTAAAATAGGTCGATGATCAGATTTCAAAAAGGGAAGGTGGTTAACTGTAGTGTTAGGGAAGGCCGAGGACCAATTATTAGAACAGAAAGCCTGGTCTAATATGGCAAGGATGCGACCTCTCCGCTAAGTGAATCGAGGTCCGGAGTATCCAAGATCCTGGAGATTACAGCTGTGCACACAGTCCCGAAAGTGCAAGTTGACTATCGGGTGGAGACGAGAACCGCCACGTTTATCCATACATTCCAACTTCGCATTAAAGTCCCCCCCCAAAAGCCAAGGTTTAATGGTGATCCGGGCAATTTTCCACAGAAGCTGCCATAAGTAGTGCTGTAACGAGTACGTAGCGCTAGCATAGATAGCCGTGAAGTCAAAAGACGAATGGTCCCACTCAATACTGGTATGAACAAATTGGCGGTGGGCGATAAGAATTCGGACCACAATATCCGCCATTCAAAGGAGCCAGATGCCGCCCGAATATCCTATAGCTTCGATCCGAAAGGACTGAGTAAAACCCAAACTCTTGATAACTTTCATGGCATACTCCCCACTAATGCGTGGCTCGACCAAAACTATCTGGCGCGGTTTGTGAATGCGGATATAGTTTTTGAGAATAGGCTTGAAGGTCCGACCTCTAGCCCTTTGACAGTTCCATATGAAGATCGTCATAAAAAACGGGTTAAACTTCATTAGTACTGACTGGGATGTCCGTCGATACCCAACTTTGATCCTGTATGGGTTCAGGAGAAGTCTCCGCCATCTGAATGTCAAGCTCTAAGTTTATAACTGAGATTGATGTGGCAGCTGGGTTTGGATCTGGTGGTCTCGAAGGAGTTATTAGATGGGTTTGTCCAGACGGGGCCGAGGCATGATGAGTATAGTCCAGTGCCGGCCCTGGGCAGGGGCCAGCGGGGCACCCACCCAGGGCCCACTATAAGAGGTGGCCCCAGGACCCCCTCTCTAAACTAACGTAACTTTTTTTATTTACTCCTCCCCCTCTCTAAACTCCTTCGGTCCTTCCCATTAGCTAATGAGTAATGACTAATAATATTAACACTACAAGTCTTATTGTCATTTATGAGAGGGGGCCCCACTTCAAAGGCCCCCTCCCAAAACTGTAAGAAGTGAGTCAAGTGACGCAGCTAATGACTTTAACATTAGCTTGCGTCACTTGGACAATTTATATCACTGTAACGTTAAAGTGAATGAATGACTTTAACGTTATAGCTAAACCTAACGTTATAATATTTTTTTTTTTGAAGTAAGGATAAGTTTGTGGTCCTCATGTTTATAAATAGTCTTGAAATACTTAAGTATACTTTTATCTTCTAATTTCTTTATTTTCATCA
>JAOTBA010000205.1:30071169-30084105 GCA_025629845.1 Erythroxylum squamatum
GACAAACGAGACAGAATGACAGTTGTGTAAATTACTGCTTTTGATGAAATGACATGGAAAAAGATTTCGTTTTAAAATGTTGCAATTTTATATTAATGCTTTATTATTGTGATGCCATGTGGAGGATAGTAGTGTTTGTTCGTAGTTCTTTCTTGTCGTGGGTTATATACCGGAATGACCTGCGGGCGTCCCGGTGTGTACCCTACGGTAAGGAGGCGCTACAATACAGGTCGCCCTCTGGTATTGGAGAGGTCGCCACATTGAGTAGCAGTCCCAAGTCTTTCACCCAATTGTCCTGCCAGAAGTAGATGTGTCTACCGTTTCCCAGTTTCCATTTAATACCTTGGAGGACATACTGCCAAGTGGCCGCAATTCCCCGCCAAAAACTCGAAGCCCCCTGCCCTTTCTATCGAGTTAGGGATGTGGTACGGGTCTATACGATATTTTGCCCGTAAGATCCTGACCCATAAGGTCACAGGTTGTGTAATCAGGGCTCAGCCCATTTTGGTTAAGAGGGCATCATTGGAAGATCTAATGCACTTAATGCCTAGCCCCCCCCCCCCCTTTTTGGGTTGACACACATCATCCTAATTGACAAGGGGCAATTTCCTTTGCTCTGTCGTGGAGCCCCAGATAAAGTTATGCATAATTTGTTCTAACGGGGCGGCTAGGCATTAAGTGAATTAGATCTTCCAATGATGCCCTCTTAACCAAAATGGGCTGAGCCCTGATTACACAACCTGCGACCTTATGGGTCAGGATCTTACAGGCAAAATATTGTATAGACCCGTACCACATCCCTAACTCGATAGAAAAGGCAGGGGGCTTCGAGCTTTTGGCGGAGAATTGCGGCCACTTGGCAATATGTCCTCCAAGGTATCAAATGGAAACTGGGAAACGGTAGACACATCTACTTCTGGCAGGACAATTGGGTGAAAGACTTGGGACTGCTATTCTATGTGGCGACCTCTCCAATACCAGAGGGCAACCTGTATGCTAAGGTAGCGGGCATGCAACACGAGGATGGCAACTGGAAGTAGAATTTATTTCAACATTACCTGCCAGCCTCAGCCTATATGGATTTAGCGGAGATAACCCCCAATGTAACCAATCCTTCGGAAGATACCATAAGATAAGGCTACATTGAATATGGGAAATTCACAGTGGCGTCAGCCTATGAATTGATTGAAGGGCACAACTCGGACAATTATCATAGTCTCTGGCCATTAATTTGGAAATGGGCGGGTCCCTAACAGATCAGAGCTTTCCTTGGGCTCGTGACCAACGAGAAACTCCTAACGAACCAACAAAGAGTGGCGAGACACATTTCGACCGATAGCAGCTGTCACATATGCAGATAGGAAGAATCCACCTTACATGTCATTTGGGACTGTCCTGCTAGTTTTTTGGAGGAAATTTTCCGCGGAAGTAGTCGGTATAGAAATTTTTCCATCAGGACGTGGAGGATTGGGTGAACTCCAACCTAACGAAACACTGTCATGTGATGCAAGGGGAATGAACTACTATTTTTGGAATCGCGTGCTGGATGCTTTGGACGTGGCGAAACAAAAGTCAAAAAAAGGTTTTGTTTAGTCGGAGGATGGTACGAAAGCTGTTATGGAGTACGTGGCGTGGATCGTAAGGGCGAGAGCAGTGAAAAGCTGTATGTTCCCGAATCAGGGCCTCTTGGTGGGCAGTAGAGTGGGCTGGACAAAACCACCAGAGGAATGGGTAAAACTTAACACGAACGGAGCTTTTAAACCGGGGTCGCACATCGCTACCGCTGGAGGATTAATTCGGGACCATCACAGGCAGTGGTGCGACCGATTTTTTCAACATATTGGTAGCAGCTCGCTATTAACGGTCGAGCTCTGGGGAGTCCACTCGAGCCTCACACTAGCTTGGTCACTTGGGTACTGACGAATCATCTTAAAAGTGGACTCATTAGAAGTCATTAACATACTCTCCTCTCCCATTCCCGAGTTTAATATAAATAATCTTTTGTTGGCAGGTACCTATGGATTACTCCAACGTGATTGGGAGGTGCAACTCCAGCACATGCACCGTGAAGAAAACCAGTGCGTCGATAACTTGGGCGCCCTTGCAAGCAAAGCAAGCCCCAAAATTCATATTCTTCAGGAGCCTCCAATGCCAATCCTGGATTTCATCTACAAAGGCAAGCTTGGAGCAGACGAGCAGTGTACCGCAGAGTTTTGCGCTTGTTAGAATGATTGTGTTTTAGTTTTTCCCTTGTACAAAAAAAAAAAAAGAAAAAGAAGAAGAAGAAGCTAAGCTAGTAATACTCACAATGGTTGACCTACATTCATGTGCTCTTCACGTGGCCCTGCGACTTGAACTTTGACTAATGGAGATGCTTTGAATTGCTGGTAATCATCAGTAATAGTTATGATATATCCTTTACGATAATGGGGACTAAGAATACTCAGTTACAACTATTTTTTTAGTCATAAATCAAATAAATATTAAACGCGAGCTAGATTAGTCATTAATATAAATAATATCTATTTCTTCTACCAAAATAAATTTTAAAAAAAAAGACTAAATCTACTTGCTCTCTTTTTATTGGATACATTAAATGGCCCCTTATTTTTAGCTCTATTGACTATAACCCCAACTTAGCCATGGCCGTCCATTCTACGACATTGTCAGCGCTTTGACGGGGACTACTATCGAAGTCTTAGCCTTTCTTCTTTGGATGTTTCGACGCCCAGCCATCATTCTGCTTCAGTGTTTGAGTGTACTAAGCTCCCCATTCAAGTGACAGAGACAGAAATTAAATGGGTCGCGCTTAGAACCTTACTAAAAACCCGATCTTTAGTACATCCCATCTCTGTTTTACCAAAACTTGCTTCTGTTTTTGGTGAAGTGAGTGTATGTCTGCTGCCCCAGTCTCTATCTACAGGTAGTTTGATCTCTGCACTGTGCTTTTCTTGAATGGCACTTCGTTTTTTATGTCAATTTATGGTGTTTCTCACCTTCATGTCTTGTGAAGCTGAAAGGTGAATTTGTGTGATGACTCTGTTATTTTATGATTGAACACTTTTAGTTGACCATCTGGCTAGATGGGTTTGGAATATGAATGCTAAAGGTTGAATTTTTGGGTATGGAGTTAACTGTTTGATGTGGGTGTTTCATGTTAGAGTAAAATGTTACAAGGGTTTATAACTGGCAAGAGTAAGTTCTGGTCATTTTGACATTTGTTGATTCAAGCCCAGTTTCTGTTAGTGAACTACATTATGCCCGTACTAAAAATTCTAGTATTTTCTTCTTGAGTTGGACGTAGCGTTTCATTTTTTAGCTTATTCAACTTTTCTTGTTAGGGGTTCGTGAGGATTTTGAGTTCATCTTTGCAGTCGTCCTCCTGGGATTCTGCTTTGGTCCTCTGTTTTTCATTTTTTAAAGTAATTTCTTGTTTCAGTGTGGTAAAAGAGCTACCGTAATGCTTTTGCCTTCTGTAATCCTCTTCTGTTAGTTCATATCTGTTCTGGAATTAGGTTAAGATTTGATGCATGTTACTTAGTCTTATTAGGATGAATAACTAGTGAAAATATTATAAACTTTGATGTCTTTTCTGTTTATAGTGGTCGCTTTAAGATTTAAACTAGTTGATCATTGCAGTTGAGCACCAGTGCAAAATTTGTTCCTGAAAATGGAAAGTCCTCCAGAAACCTGCAAATTGTTCATTGATTCATTTCATGCTATGGCGTCATGCAGATCTAAAATATGCACATTTGGAAGATAGAACTTTGTTGTGCTTCTATATTTGACCGATAGCCAAAGATCGAAACAAATGATGAGGGCTTTTAAACAAGATGAAGTAATAATTGATTGTTTGATAGCCGTACTAACTAGAAATGAACCCAACTTGACATGAAAATCTTGCACTTGTCTATTGAGTGTGTGGAAAATGAATTCCATGAAAGACATGAATTTTTGTGTTTCATTGGAGGGTAGTAAAATTATTTCTTCAAAGTAAGGTTTTTATGGGTATTTCTTTCTATATTGCCAGCTGAACTCTTTTCGCTGTCTTTGTTATATACTGGACTCTAGGTTGGACTAACACTTACTGTACAGAGGAAGGAATAAGAATTCTGTGGTGGAAAAAGTTCATCATGACCAAGCGACTACCAAGTAGAAATGGTCGATCTAAAGGAATTAAATCAAAGCATGTTTTACAGATTTGTTTGTTGCTAGGTATCAGCTTCTGGTTAATCTACCAAGTCAAGCATTCCCATGATAAGAAGAAGGAGCTTAATGAGAACGATGCAAGAATCTCTGCTAGCTCTCAAAGTGGTGATGAGATGGTGAAAATTGGAAGGAAAGATCTCCATCCTCGCGTTCCAGAGTTTGTGAAGAATGAGAAACACGAGGAAGATGAGGAAGAGGATAATGAAGAACAGGAAGAAATAAACAAGAAAGAAAAACTCAGGCATGATCAAGATCAAGAAGAAGATGAAGAAGAAGAAACTGTGCATGAAGAAGGTTCTAAGCATGAGGAAGAAGATAACAAAGATGATGCAATCAAAGAAGATGATAAGAAGAATGAAGAAGAAGAGCAGGAAGAGGAAACCAAGGATGAAGAGACAGAAGAAGAGGGCGGAGAAGGTGGCGATGATGGAATAGACAAACATGATCAAGAAAAGATGGAAGGAGATGCTAATGGTGAAGAGGATTTTATTGAAGAAGAGACAGAAAGAGAGGAAGACAGTGAGGAGGAGAAAACTGAGAATAATGAAGGTAAAGATAAGGGCCTTCAAGTAGACCATGACCCTTCTCTAGAGGATCGAGATCATGAGAATAATGCTCATGAGGCCCGAGAGGAGCATTACAAGGCAGATGATGCTTCAAGTGCTGTGGCCCATGATGGTTCAAATACAAGCACTGAACCTGAGAAGTTGGGTGCTGATACGTCAAATGAGAACTCAGGAGGAAGTGATTTAGAGCAGAACAATAAATCTATTAATATTAGTAAGGCTCAAGAGGAACATTACAAGGCAGATGATGCTTCCAGCGCGGTGACTCGTGATACTGCAGCTAATAGCTCAGAACTTGAAGGGGCAAGTTCTGAGAAATCAAATGAGAACTTGTCAACTGATGACTCGGTACAGGAGAATGAATTGGATGGAAACAATGCCAAGGATGTTAGAGGGGATCAGACCAACACAACATCACAGTCAAAACAAGGTGTAACAGCCGAATATGTTCCTTCAGGTGAAAGTAAAGAGGGTGATCTAAGCCTGCACAACCCTCACCCTCAGAACAAGTCACCTGAAGTTGCATCTGCATCCAATAATCAGCAGCAAACAAGCAATAAGTTGGTAGAAGTAAGTGGTGGAGATAATTCCAAAGATGGGAGCACGGGTGCTTCTGGTACATCTCAGCGGATTGAAACATTAAATAAAATATCAAAGTCAATTGAAACTCAAAATGGAACAGTTGATGGTGCAACTACCGAGGAAGTAGCTAGCCAAAAAATTATTGAATTAGAGCATAGTAACGACAACACCGTCTCAAACAGCAGTCAATTGCAAAATAATTTGGTGGTCTATGATAAAACAGAGCATATAGAAGCAAATGGCGGGAACTCATCAAATTCCTCCAGTAATTTGGATTCATCTGATAAGACGATCAAGCCTGATGTAGCTGCTGATGCTGACATCAATTCTGAATCTTCCATTCAAATAAACAAGGTTACACATGCTGATATAGAACTGAAATCTGGCATTGACAATGAATCGGCTGAACAGGATAAATCCCCAGGCTCCTCTACCAACAATGTCATTGGAACAGCAGATGCGCATGAACACGTTGATTCTTCTATTGACGAAGATGGGAATGACGATCGTATAGATCTGGATACCCTGCCAAATCATAGTATTGAAGGGATCAATAGTAGAGATGCTGCATCAGAATGAGAAGTCTGACAAAATATGCTACCTGCTTATGGCCAACCTTTCACACTGTTTTCGTGTGCAAACATGGAGGTTTTTTGTTTTATTTACTTCCACTGACTATGCAAGTATTTTCTGTGTCTAAGGGGGAATATGTTTATGTAACTTTGGGCTTTTTTTAGGCAGTTTACGATGTTAATGGCTTTATCTGTGTAATTATAAGCACTTATCTTGAGGTCCTTTTCTTTCTCTTTTTAATATTTCTAAGCTTCTTTTGTAACGTATGTTACTAGCTTATTTCTAAGCTACAATTGATCATGATTCAAAATAATTATTTTATCAATCATATATTTGATGTGATATTAAATATTTATCTTTCCTTATGATTAGTTAATTGAAAACATGTTATTTAATTAGCCCTTATTGTTTACCAACTTTAGATACAATTTAAAATTTAATTAAACAATAGCTTTAAGAAAATAAAAACCATCAATACAAGATAACACAACATTTGTGGTTGCATTCAATTTAGTTGAATGCTTTCTTTAAAATTAATAGTTTTAGCTGCAGTAAATTAGAACTTTTAATTGTTATAAATGATCAAAAGAATTGAACTTTTACGTATTCAAACTTCAATCCAGTAAGTAATCATTTCAATCAATAGACTAATTAATACATAAATAAACAAAACACTTTCACATTAAGACTTAATTACCTCCCAATCGTCAAAGTTCCAAAAGGCCTTCACTTCGTTCAATTAAGATAAAGAAAATTAGCCAACAATGGTCAAAAAAATAGCCAACTTCTAATTTCAAAATTTTATTTCAACGTCTACTAAGGAGGGGAAAGAGACTTTGTGAAAAGATGAAATTTTTAACTAAAACTTGGACGCTCCTCCACCTTAATCCTATTTATAACCACTTTAATTCTGTATAGAGATCTTTTTTTTAATGTAATTCTTTAGATGTTACAAATCATATCTTCACTTAATTATATCCATATTTGACTAAGATAAAATTTAAATAACTTTTAACATGTTTTTCTCTCACAAATTCAAAGTCTGGAAGTTGTAATTGTTACCAAACGTGCCCACACTTAAGATCATGCTACACTATTTCACCATGATTTTAACTTTATTCCAATAATATGATCTAAATATGCCAATTAAAACAAGATAGCCTAATAATTTTCACCAAACTACTTCTCATGAGACTAAGCCATGCACACTGCTTAAGACTTAGACCGAAAAAGAGTTAAGCATTAACATACATCAAAGTTGATTTTCACCCAAAAAAAAATGAAAAGAGACATTAAAAACAATCTTAATCAAAAGTATGCATAAAGCCTTAGTGAACTGTCTTACGGAATTCCCTCTTTTACATAAGTGTATAGGCTCAAGTGTTTACTTTCAAACTCTTGCCACGAGAAATACACAACTATAAACTTACACATACACCAAATATCTCTCCCCATGAACATATGAAGGCATGAATCAAAAGGACTTTTAATAATTGGTTATAATGGGACTTGGGTTAAGGGTTGGAAAGAGAGAATTATAGTTTAAAATCACATATATTAATAAGGTATTAAAAATATAAAAGAATTTGACAAAAAAAAGTACTCAATTTTCAATATACTATGGAAGCAATTATTTTCCTTTTTTTTTGAGAAAAATAAATCATCAACCTAAAAATTACAACCATGACACAAACTTAAACTAAGTACAAAATAAGTAGCTTGTAAAACACAACTTAAAGCAAAGTCACTCTAGTTCCCTAAATTACTTAAGAATACTTTCCTAGAACATGTAGTTGAGTGATAGAATATATAAGGTTAGATTTATGATGTGAGTTTTAAAAAACAACAAAAGGGATTTTACAAATGGCTCAAAGGGGCCGAGCTAAAGATAATTAAGTAAGGTGATTTTTTGAGTTAAATAAAAGGGAGGCCTTTGTCATATTCAAGTTCTCATCCAATTAGTAATTCAAGTTCGTTCAATGCAAGTTCTAGAGGTATCCAAATGACAAAGAATCACACACCAAAGAGAAATGGAGAAACAAAAGATGTTTTTATCCTTTAAGGTTCAAATGCTCACAAGTTTCGATCAAATTCACCTAATCCTCATGCAATACTTTATCAATCAATTGTCTTGCTTTGTCTAAATGCATACCATAGCTATTTCAACTTATCAATGTGTTTAGCTTTCATATTAATTAGTTTTAATCCAAATTCACACACACACACACACACACACACACAGAGAGAGAGACCAATTCATTCAAAACAATTTAGAAAAAATTCTTTAGCACTTCTTATTTCATCAATTCCTAAAATCATTACGTACAAATAAGAAAGTGTTCAAACAAGGAAAAATATGCCCACCCTCACATTTATTCAAAGCATTGTTATAATATTTAATAGTAAAATAAAAATATAGCAAATAGGAAATGAAAGAGGGAATACGAAGAAACTACCCCATTTTTCTTTTTGTTTTAGGTGGGAGGCCAACTCATGGAGAATGTGAAAGGGGGGCATAAACCTATGGTCTATGGAAAGGTCATTAGATTATGCTCCATTCAATATAATTTGCTCTCAGTCCTATCCAATCATGCTTAAATAGTTTGTTGAGTTAAAGAAAAGGAAGGGGCATCTTCCTGTTGGTTGCTAGCTGGTGGTTCTATAAGTGAAGGTACGTTACATTAGAATGTCCTATAATACTGGACAGCTGGACCAAGTGGAACAAAATTGAAACTATCATCAAATTGTTTTTTGATGATCTGCATCCTAGCTAAATAATCTAAATCCTAGGATTCCATCTCATAGGTAACGTACATATCAATTTTATATAAATAAAGTAAATCTAAATTAACGACTAGTTGAGTTATATAAGAACCTAAGATTAAAGGTTTATTTTTCTTTTGAATCATATAATGATGTGGATCTCACTGAACTATTTTTTTTTTTTGAATGAGCAAACTCATGATCACATGAATTTATAGGGTTGAGAAAAACATATAAGATATGTTTTGGCAAGAGTTATTACCTAATGGATATCGAAATCACATGAGATGTGATTAATAAAGTTGTTATCTACCTAATTTAAGTTTAGTTGATTTGTTGAGCAAACTCAAAATCAACTAAATTTGAATGGAATCTTGGTCCACTAGAAAGATTAGACTAATCTTTGTAGTGGGTTATTGATTTACCAAAGAATTCATTCTAAATTCGTTGGATTTATATTGATTGTCTTTCCAAATAGTAATGAGGGCTATTATTTCAAATAAAATAGGGGAGTAAACAAATACATTATTAAAGTCCTTATCCCAATTGGTAGTCATAGAATATAAGTAATTACTTGCTTATTTATATTTATATTATGTTCTGAGTGGATTTTACCTTATTTAGTATAGTTGATACTAAGTTAGTGAACCAAATTTCTTAGATATAGGTTATGCTTGAGAAGAGTTCTTAAAGTTAGATATAAAAATTATATGTCTATTATGTAATTTTGTATAATCCATGTTGAGGATTCGGTAACAAAGTTTTAGAGATAAGTTAAAATCATATATATTATAAAATGTTTTAACATTTTGAGTTTACTGATGTCTCATAAACTTTATTAACAACATGTATGGCGTATCTCAACACCACAATAGCAAGATGCAAGAGGTTACATAGATTAGTGTTGAAAGGTATACTACCTTGATGAATATTGTTTCATTCAATTTACTTTACTAAAAGCATAAACATGGACATCAAGTAATGGCTTTGATATAGTATGATAATAGCTGTCATAAGAAGAAAATAATTGCATAACTTTTCTTTCTTATACATGATATGATAGAGATCATATGTATTTTTAGTTTATGCTTATAAGCATTTGATACTGAATTTAGATTTAACATATTTATAATGTTCAATGCAAGATAAGAATTAGATTGTTGAGTAAAGTAGTTGATCCAAGTTTATGTAGATAGTTTGTATGTGTTGGATTAAAGGAGACTTATGCTTGACATAACTGGCAAGAATATTAAGATAGATAATCGAGACTATCTTTTATGCCATCTTGGTTTAATCAGCATGATGAGAATCATATACTTATATTTCATTAAATTACTAATGACTTTATGTAGTATAGCCATATGTATTAAATGAAATAATGATTTAAAATTTTGAACATAAATCTAAGTAGAAATTAAGCATTGAGAATGTTGAAGCACTTCGATGAGATGGATTTGGTGAGTTTTAAATTTTTAGGTATCTATAGGGAATGAGATTCTCTAGTGAATACAATATTAAAATTCCATAAAAGTATAGATTTTTTAAGGTAGGAAAATACATTATAAGATATTGTATAATACAATATTATTTTAACTATAGTTATGTCTAGTATAATGACTTGCCTTCAATAATTCCAATTAAAGTAACTAATAAGATTTCATAGTAGATATAAAACATTAATTCTTTGAAATAGTCAAAGTTAATGATTTAAGGATGTGATACTTAGTTGAAGTATGTATTATCCACTAAGTTTATAACTAAATTGGGTAATAAAATCTTGTGAGATATCTAAAAGATTGGATATAGTCTTATTAACCTATTAAACAAATTGTTTGTTTTAATGTATACTTATAAGAGAATGGCTCTTAAGATAAGTAGAAGGAGTTCTCGACGCCCACCAGGGCGATTGTGCGGGGAAGTGGCGTCGCTGAGGAATGTCGTTTCAAAAAAAAAGATAAATAGAAGGAGTAAGATGAAATTTGAAAGTTCAAATCTCAAAACAGTATCTAATTGGAACTAGTGCCTTTGTTGAAACTTTTGATGTATAGTTGAAAGGCTATGAGATATTGCAAGATTCACTTTTATTATAAAATCAAAGAGTTTGTTTTAGAGTTGATTGTAAATTTATCGTGTCTACAAGAAGGTTAGTGGGAGTATAATTGTTCTTTTTAATGAGAGTAGGTAGAGACATATTACTCACAGAGAATGTATTTAGGAAAATTTTCTTAATTATAATGATAATTAAGATAAAAGTTATAAGATTTAAGTGCTTACTATAGACAATCTTGTAGAAATCTCTTATTAAGTCACTGCCTCAATAGTAGCAAGATTGTCATATGGTGATATGGTATATGATACATAAACCATCAGCTTAGTGTAACTGAGAGATTGCTAGTTTATGTCCTACAGCCAATCGGTTAGTTATAGTTTAGTGACAAAATAATTTAAAGGCATTCTTTATCTTGTACATATTTAGATGTATATGATAAAGTATATACAATAATTATACATTATAAATGAAATTATAATGAGATTATAATTATGAGATTCAAATTGCATTTATGTATTATCCCTAAATTGTTTTTAGTCATTGTTTTATTAAGAATGGACATTAATAGAATATAAAAAGGCTAGCACACGTTATTTTTTCCTTATGAAAGAAGTGGTCAATCTTATAGACTAAAGTATGGTGATACTTAAACAAACGTATTAGTACATAGTAGAGAACAAGTTCATTTAACTGACCTCATATGACAAAACCATTTGGAACATTACTTGTATGTCTATGGAAATTCTCATTTTGATGATTGTATAAGAGATACTTTGACTTGAGATCTCCTAAGTTATCATATATAGGGATTACTATGTTTTGATACTACTTATGACTTGTCCTACTCAAGGATAGTTCAATCGGTAGTCAATAAATATAACATAAACTATATGGAGGAAATTGAGTAATGAAGACAGGATTCATCACCCTAAAATAACTAAGGATAATTTTCTATTATTCATGATTAGTATTAATTTGGGAAATCCTTAGACAAGGTAGAATGAATTTTTGTAAATAGTTTACAAATTTCATTATTTGAATTAATAACTATTGGTGGAGAACTAATATAATTGGACTCAAAATAGAGTAGACATTAATTTCATACTCTATGTATAATCAAAACATTGTATGATAACATGATTGAATTATATGGAAAATTAATGCATGGATAAGTTAATCAAAACCACTTTAACATTCCTAAATATTTGAGTGGTGATGATGTGCTTCTAGATGCTAATCTTGATCTATGGATATAAACTATTTAATTAGAGAATTAAAGATAAATTGAAGGAGTTTAATTTATCTAATCATAAATATGATTTAAGGTTATAATTTGTATCCATTTCCAACATAGTTGGGAACCTAATAGGTTACACATAAAAAACAAGTTGAAGAGAGCAAAGATCTTTTAATCAAGTTGGACTTGATTGTAAAGTTTGAGAAACTTTATAATTAAATATGAGATATTTAATAAATAAGGATAAATAAGAGATATTATATCTTATTTGGGCATAATTGGTGTTTAATTAGAATTATTTATAATTCTAATTAAAGTTTAATGGAAAGTAGAATTTAATTTTAATTAAATTACTAAAATGTTTATAACCTATTATAAATAGGCTTAAGCTCTGATAGAGCTAGCATTCCTTGCCTAATTCTCTCTGTAATAGTTGCAAAGTTCTCTCAGCTTGTTCTGTGGATACTATTAAAATCTAGATACTTATGCGATTATGGTGGTTGAGATGAAGCAATTTCAAAAACATTTTGAAGGATATAATAAGAATATAATGAAGTTTCGAAATAAGGTACAAATTATAATTCTTGCTTTATTATGATTTATGTGTTAAAATCATTTTATAGAATTTTAGTGATCTTGACTTTCAGGAAATTGAACAAAAAGGTTTCATATTTATTCCATTGCATACCAGATTAGATCCTGACATGATTTCTCAAAACATGGTTATTACAATGGTTACAAAAGCAACACTACATCCTTGTAAAGTTTACATGTTGCATCCCAATTTTAACCTTAGGCTCACCATACTTTTTTTTTAATTGCTTACCATAGTTTTTGTTACCTTGTACAATTGATGACATAACAAAATCTGTAAACAAAAAATGTAACATCCCACCTCCTACTGGAAGGGTAAAATAGTAAACTTGGCATAGGATGGGCTAGATTGAGAGTTCATA
>JAOTBA010000205.1:30103676-30114230 GCA_025629845.1 Erythroxylum squamatum
TAACTAATTTGGTCTCCGTGGGATCGATATTTTTACTACTTGACGATAGAAACGTGCACTTGCGTTCATCACCAACACATATTGGGGGAAATCAATCCATCTCAGATCAGGACAAACAATATCTAACTAAAGAGATCATCAAGGAAGAAATAAGAGCCACATTATTCTTCATTCATCCTAACAAGGATCCTGGCCTTGATTTAATGGAAGATTTTTCAACAAACTTGGGATATCATGGGTAAGAGTATCATCAAAGCAGTAATGGAGTTCTTTCAAATCAGGAGAATTTTGAAGGAGTAGAACAAAACATACATTGGCCTTATTCCTAAGTATGGTAATGTAAGTAAACATAAGGAATTTAGACATATTGTCTGCTATAATATAGTTTACAAGGTCATTGCCAAAATCTTGACCAACAAGATGAGGAACAACTTAACCAAGATAAGATATCTATCACATAATGCATTTGTGAAAGGGAGAATCATTGCTAATAATATTCCACTTTGTTAGGATTTACTAAAAGGATATAATTCCAACTCTTCCATGAAAAGTTGTACACTAATAATAGACCTTGTAAAGGCATAGGTCTCAATTAGTTGGGAATTTATCATTAAAATACGATGTTGGGTATCCAATTGTATTCAGTTATTGGGTAAAGGTATCACCACAACATCTTTTGCTACCTAGTAAATGGTGAACCAACCAAGTTATTTAGGGTAAGCAAAGACCTATGTTTATCTTTGGCATGGAGGTGTTGTCATGTATATTAGTGAGGAACATATCCAAAAACTCTAAATTTAAGTACGTTACATATGCAAAGGTATCAAAGTCCCTCACCTAGATTCTGCGGATGATATTATTCTATTTTGTAAGGATAATAGACCATCTATTAACCTACTAATAAATTCCTTAAAGAGCTTCAAAATAGTTTCAAACTTAATATGCAACCCTGTTAAAATTTGCTTCTACTTGTCAGTTAATGTCAACCCGAATGTAGTTATAAGGGCCTTGGAGTTGGGAATAAATAAGGCTAAATTACCTTTTAAATATTTGGAGGTGCCTATATCACATAAGAACATTAGAGCTACAAATCGCAACCCATTGATGGACTCCTTAACAAAAGGATTAACCATTGGTGCAACAAATTTCTAAGTTATAGGGCGGGACTTCAACTAGTCTCTTCTATACTTAGCAACTTATCTGTTAAACTATATTGCACTCCACAAAAGCATTCTAAAAGAGATTGACAAGAAGCTAAGGTAGTTTCTTTGGAAGGGAACAAGTAACCATAGTAATGTTACAAAGATGAAATGGTCTAAGGTTCGCTCTTCAAAAGACTCAAGTTGGTTAGGTATTATGTCTACAAAGATGATGAGCAAGGTCTTTATGACAAAGAAGCTTTGGTGGTTATGAAAAAACAAGGAGGAACTACGATTTAGATGGGTGCACATTGTCAACAAAGTATGTCTTAGATACCAACACTACAAAAAAATTGGGGTTTAGCGACGGAAATTACCGACAGAATGTAAAGGTTTTCCGTCGGCAAGCCAATTCGACAACAAAAATTACCAAAGGAATGAGTTGTTAGAGAAACAATTGTAAGTAATCTTTAGCGATTAGAGACGGAAAATTTCTAATCCGTAGCGACGGACAATTTCTAATCCATTGCCAAATTTAGCCATAGAATTTTTTAATTATATTGCTAAATTTGGTGACCGATATAGGATGCCCGTGACTACATTTAGCGACTGACAAGGTTTTGGAATCATTCGGAAACTTTTGCGATGATAAGTTGTATGTGATCGGTAAACTTACCTATGGAATTTTCTTATTTCGAGATATATGCTATGATATTGTTCTTTTTAATTTTTTCCTATATTTAATTTTGATTGATAATTAATTTCTAAAGTTATTTGTTGATAATATTTTGATTTTTCTGCATTTAATTTGTCTAAACAGTAAATTGATTGATAATATAAAGTAAAAATTATCTTAATTGATAATAAAAAATTATTATCTACAGCAATAAGTATCTAATTCATACAAAATGACTTGAGAGTAACTACAACTAAGATATGTAGTTGGTGAATGTGGATGCTCTAACTGTTGCGATGAGGTATTGCCCCTCTCCTTCAACTCATCTACCCCATTACGGAGCTGGGTTATGTACTCCATCGATTGTTGCTATTGAGTTACCAGCCTCTCTATTGCGCTCTCAAGCTGAACGACAATCTCATTGGTTGCAGGTCAATCACAACCAATTTCACCTTAATGACTGGACAATCACCACATTCTAACTTGTAATAACCCTACAAATGAACTGTAATTCATACATCTAGCCATCAATTATTCTAACAATATTCCAAATATGAACAAAAGTTGGACGACTTAATTGATAGACAACATATGTGAGTATGTATTAGTCAAATAAAATAATATGACAACCAATCTCTAGCAAGAAATGACATTAAGAAGGTAAAAAAAAGTACATACATGCATTAAATCCAACACTACATCGAGCAATCACATTGAAGTTCAAGTATTCATATTTGAATTAATTACCTACAAGTTGATTTATAAAGTTTGATTTTAAACCTAACAACACCAATGGTACATGGAATCGTTACACTATATGAATTGAGAAATCAAGTTCTCACTATGACTCCTAAGCTCGTGAAATTTTTCACCGATAAACCTCATGGGAGCTGCATCACAAGTTTCCAGCCTATATACCATCATAAGGATTTAATATTGTCATTATTAAACCTATGAATTTCTTATGTTAATACTAAATTTCAATTAATCACAATGAAGTTCAAGTATTCATGTTTGAATTAATCACCTACAATTTCATTTCCAAAGTTTGATTTTAAACAAGCACCATGATACGTGACATTGTTACACCAAATGAATCGAGAAAGCAAGTTCTTGATATGACTCCTATTCTAATGGAATTTTTCATCGATAAGCCTCATGGGAGCTATATCACAGGTTTACAGCCTATATACCATCCTAGGGGTTTATTATGCAAAGAATTGTCATGTCTATTAAACCTATGAATTTCTTATGTTAATACTAAGTTTCAATTAACCACAATGAAGTTTTAAGTATTCATGTTTGAATTAATCACCTACAAGTTCATTTCCAAAGTTTGATTTTAAACAAGCATTATGGTACGTGACATTGTTACACCATATGAATTGAGCAAGCAAGTTCTCGCTATGACACCTAAGCTCTTGAAATTTTTCACCGATAAGCCTTATAGGAGCAGCATCACGAGATTCCAGCCTATATACCATCCTAGGGGTTTATTATGCAAAGAATTGTCATGTATATTAAACTTATGAATTTCTTATGTTAATACTAAGTTTCAACTAATCACAATGACGTTCAAGTATTCATGTTTGAATTAATCACCTACAAGTTCATTTCCAAAGTTTGATTTTAAACAAGCACTATGGTACGTGGTATTATTATGCCATATGAATTTAAAAAGCAAGTTCTCGCTGTGACTCCTAAGCCCGTGGAATTTTTCCTCGATAAGCCTCATGGGAGCTACGTCACGATCCAACCTATATATCGCCCTAAGAGTTGATTATGCAAAGAATTGTCATGTCTATTAAACCTATGAATTTCTTATGCTAATACTAAGTTTCAATTAATCACAACGAAGTTCAAGTATTTATGTTTGAATTAATCACCTATAAGCTCATTCCCAAAGTTTGATTCTAAACAAGCACTATAGTACGCGGCATTGTTACAACATATGAATCGAGAAAGCAAGTTTTCGTTATGACTCCTAGGCTCGTGGAAGTTTTCACCGATAAGCCTCATGTGAGCTGCATCACAGGTTTCCAACCTATATATTGTCCTAAGGGTTTATTATGCAAAGAATTGTTATGTATATTAAACCTATGAATTTCTTATGTTAATACTAAGTTTCAACTAATAACAATGAAGTTCAAGTATTCATGTTTGAATTAATCACCTACAAGTTTATTTCCAAAGTTTGATTTCAAATAAGCACTATGGTACCATATGAATTGAGAAAGCAAGTTCTCGTTGTGACTCCTAGGCTCATGGAATTTTTCACCGATAAGTCTCATGAGAGCTGCATCACGAGTTTCCAGCCTATATATCGTCCTAGGGGTTTATTATGTAAAGAATTTCCATTTCTATTAAACCTATGAATTTCTCATGTTAATATTAAGTTTCAATTAATCACAATGAAGTTCAAATATTTATGTTTGAATTAATCACCTATAAGTTCATTTCCAAAGTTTGATTTTAAACAATCACTATGGTACGTAGCATTGTTATACCATATGAATCGAGAAAGCAAGTTCTTGCTGTGACTCCTAGGCTTGTGGAAGTTTTTCACGATAAGCCTCATGGGAGTTGCATCACGAGTTTCCAGCCTATATACCACCCTAATGGTTTATTATGCAAAGAATTATCATGTCTATTAAACTTATGAATTTCTTATGTTAATACTAAGTTTCAATTAATCACAATGAAGTTCAAGTATTCATGTTTGAATCAATCACCTACAAGTTTATTTCCAAAGTTTGATTTTAAACAAGCACTATGGTATGTAGCATTGTTATACCATATGAATTGAGAAAGCAAGTTCTTGTTGTGACTCATAAACTGGTGGGATTTTTCACCGAAAAGCCTCATGGGAGCTACATCACAAGTTTCCAGCCTATATACCATCCTAGGGATTTATTACGCATTAGATCATCCATAAGATCTCAAACTCATTCCATATACAATAAATAATTATGTAATGCATACATCTACTCATCAATGATTCAAACAAAACCCAAATATAAGTACTTAGACTATTAAAGACGAACATAAAAACTCATCAATAATTGTAAGAATATTCTAAACAACAGCACAAAATCAAGACCTCCTTTGCATTCACATAAAACCCAAACACAAATACTCATACTATTAAAGCAACACATACGATAGACATTAGTTGGACGACTTACCTGAATGAACAGACATCCACAAACTACAAAGAAGAAGGATGAGCGACTCTCTTCAACATAAAATAGGGTTTGCAAAAAAGAAAATTTCGTATTTAATCTAATACACTTGTTTAATACTTTGTTATTTATATTTGTTGCATATAACACCAAATTTCACTATAAGCATTACACTTGAAACTTTTATGATTCCATACAAAAATTATCGTCACTCTTTACAAATAATACCACGTGCATTAACTAGAAGTTTGTTGTTTTGTATTTTGATGACAATTTGGTGTATAGTAGGGATTTGGTGAACACATGTGTCATTTATAACACACAATACTCAAACCAACGTTCATATATAAAAATTTAAATGAAGACTTGAACTAATCACAATGGGACTAGGTTTAGCTAAACTAAGACCCACATATGAGTTTTTGAATTGAAAAGCATTGATCTTAAAATCTTAATCCAAAATGGAAAAAAAAGAAATAAAAACTAAAAGTTAAAAATTCTAAAAATATAAAAAAGTCTTAAATTTCATTTAAACTTCCTTATGAATATGAACTTGATTTAACATGCGTAAAGTTTTTAAGACAATAAAAGAGTAATATTAGGCCTGACCCACCCTTATCTTAGAAACCTGATTAAAAAATATTTTATTATGCTTTATTAAAATTCTAAACATCTAAGAACCAAACTAAAATAATAAAATAAATTAAAAGGAAATTGGTCTAGCTTTCCGAATCTTATCATAGGTCCTAATATCAAACCTATAAAAATTCATAATATGCCATACATAAACCAAATATGATCAAATTTACCGTAAATATCATAATGAAAATATGCATATAAGTAAAACCCAATATAAATATAAAAACAATATAAAAATTACCTAAATAACAGTGAATAAAAACCTGAACATAAATAATATGAAAAACCTACAATGTTAATCTCTAAAGCTTTACATTTTTTTATCATTATGAAAGACTAAAAATAAAGAACTAGAATCAAATATCAAAAACTAAATACTTGATAACATGATGCACTAAGGATAAATAAAAATAAAGCTTAAAAGATCAAAACGAGGAAACACAAAGTAATAAACTGTATTGAACCTTGAATCATTCAAAAAAGTCACAAAATTTAAAAATATTATGAAATATTAATAAAGACAAAAATACTAGTAAACTAAATATGCATTATAATCTAAAAAGGAAATAATTATGACTAATAGAAAGAGGAGAAGCCAATAATCTTACTTGCCAAAGAAAACTGATGTTTTTAATCTTAGGAAGCTTATTCCGTCACCTTAAAATTTTCCTACATAAACAAATTCAATTATGAAAAACCAAGAACATGAATTTAAAATAACAGATAACGTTTAAAGGGGAAAATAATAGTAACTCTAACCTTTTAGAAAGACAAATGAAATGTTACATTTTCAAACAGGTCACTTTTCTAGGTTAGAAAGGACAGTATTTCCTACTCATGTGAACTATGTCAGCAACATATTGAAGCCATGGCATTTAATGGTTAACTGCAATTAAGCAATATTTGGGAAAAGATATGAGGGCTACTTAATATTATAAGGTTTAGCTCAACATGGAAGGGAGTGATTGAATGGGCTTTGAGAATCAAAATGACAAACAAGGATGACTACAAAGTGATAAAAATATGCTTTATGTCATTGGTCTACAACTTATGGAAAGAAATGAATAATAGACTCTTCAAAAATGAAGGCAGAATGGGGGAGCAAATATTACAAACAATAGTATTACAATGCAGACTGAACCTTCTAACAAGAGATTTGGTCAACTGTATCTCACAAGGCATGTAGGAGAGATGGATGCTAACTTAGGAAACTACATTGTTTGTAGCATTAAGTGTTACATTAATTAGTAGACATACTAGTTAATTTTGATCTTATTCAATAGGAGTTTTTAAATACTTTTATTATATATCAATGAATTAACTTCAAAAAAAATAAATCTTTAATTTTTCATTATGTTTTCTAACTTATAATATATTATATATAAACTAAAAATTGTTCACATAAGTACAATTTAAAGAATCTGTCGTTCCTTCTTTCATATTTGGTGTAAAAATTTTATAAAATCGTGATGAATGCACATTCAATTTCTTAATATTAAATGAAATTTTTAATAAATATTTACTGAGCTAATGACATATAATTTAATTATTTTGTCACTTAAAATTGTGATTAGTCAACTTTTAAAAACGTAATCTACTATTCATAAATTGTTTTTCCAGAGATACTTTAATTCAACTCAATATAAAATTCATTTTTTGGGTTGAATATTGTATAATTAAAAAATTGGACTAAAATTTAAAGATAAAATATAAGTTTCAAATTTTCACTAATACTTTACATTATATTGCCTTTTATTATAAAAAGAAGCATTATAAAAGTATAACCTTTTTTAAAACAAAATTCAATTTACGATAGATAATTTAAAATTAAAAACATCCATTTTCATCAAATTATCTATTTATATTGCTTTTTAAAATCGAAATCTATTAGTAGGATTGAAGTAAAAACTCTTCAAACATAATATTAAACTCAATGGACATAGAAAAAGTTCAAAAGGTTTTCGAGACATGCCACACATTTTGCATTATAATATAATCTAAACTAAAATTCAACTTGTTCTCGTAATTATTTGTTCGTATTCTACATGCACGTCTAATAACTGAGCTTTCGGTATATGAGACCCTTAAAGTATTCTTCTTCCCTAACATTTCTAAGTTATATTACTTCCTAAAAAAGGTTTTATCTCTTTGTATACTGTAAATATTTATGGTAAGAAGTATACACATGGTACCATCATCTCATTGTTGAAAACAGAGAGAGCAATAAAATTTGAAAATGTATTATTGCCTTTTATGACTTGATAATTTAAAATGATTGTGATGTACTTATATATATAGGCTTACATGAAAACAGAAACACAACAAAATCAAAAACCGCTGCTACTAGAGTATTATTAGCAACATAACCTACTAAGCTATTGACCAAAATAAACTCATTATCTTCAGAAACTACTAATAAACTATATCCCAAAAGACCTAGTCAATCTTTGAATCACATCTCAACACTCCCCCTTGATTCAAAGTTACAGATGCCAAGTAATCCTCTAAGGTAGCAGAAGTTTTCTTTTGATAAGGGCTTTATAAGTATGTCTGCCAGCTGCTCATTGGTGTTACAATACTTCAAGGCTATTTCCTCCTTTGCAACAAGGTCACGAATGTAATGGTGACGAAGTTCAATATGTTTTGTTCTGCTATGAAATGTTGGATTCTTTGTCATGGAGATAATTGCTTTGTTGTCACAAAATATCTTCGTTGCTCCTTCTTGCTTTTGTTAAAGATCACATTATCCTTAACCAAATGGCTTGACAAGCTGCTGAATTTGCTGCAACATATTCAGCTTCCGAGGTTGACAATGCCATCGTTGATTGCTTCTTTGAACTCCAAGTGATCACTCCTAATCCTTGAGTGAAAACATTTGCTGAAATACTTCGTCTATCTGTAAACCCACATAATATGAAATTGGAAGCTTTAGAGTACCAAATTCCATACTCCATAGTTCTAGCAATGTAACGCAAGACCCGCTTTGTATCTCCATAATGAAACTTCGAGGCTTGCTGCATAAATCTTGAGATAATACCAATAGGATATGCAATGTTGGGTTGAGTGTGCGTTAGATAAATCATTCCTCCAACTAAGCTTCTGAACCTTCCAACAACTATTATTTCCACTCCATCATCATGTTGTGATTTCTCATTAATGTTCATGGGTGTAGCTGCAGGCTTGCAATTTAGCATACCAAATTTGCCAAGAAGGTCTTTGGCATATTTCTTTTGTGAAATATATATTCCATCTGCACCTTGATGGACTTCAAGGCCAAGGAAATAGTACAATAAACCCATATCTGACATCTCAAATTCATTCGTCATTTCATATTTAAATTCATCCACTAGAGAGGTAGAAGAACTAGTGTAAATGATATCATCAACATAAAGACAAGCAATGATGAGATCATTTTTACTTTCTTTCTTCACATACAAGGTGGGTTCGTTCTCACTTCTCATGTATCCTCTTCTCTGAAATTATCCATTAATCCTGCTATACCACACTCGAGGGGCCTTTTTTAATCCATATAACGCTTTTTTCAGCTTATACACGTTTGCTTCATCACCGATCTTTATGAAGACCTCAGGTTGTGCTACATAAACCTCTTCTTGTAAATCTCCATTAAGGAATGCTAACTTGACATCAAATTGATAAACATGTCACTGTAGTTGTGCTGCTAGCGCTAGAACAATTCTCATAGTTTCAAGGCGAGCTACTGGTGAAAAAGTTTTTTCGAAATCAACTCCTTCTTGTTGCGCATACCTTTTCGCCACAAGACGAGCTTTGTGCTTTTATATGCTTCCATTTGCAGTAAATTTTGTCTTGAACACCCACTTCAAGCTAATTTCATTTTTGCCTTCCGGTAAGTCAACCATCTCACATGTTTAATTCTTCTCAATAGCTTTCATTTCTTCCACCATTACTTTTTGCCACTCTTCTTTTTGAGCTGCCAGGATGCATATATGTCAATTAAAGATCGAAACTTCCTTGATGTTGTCTCATCTGAAGACTCTTCAAGAGAAGAGTTTCCAATTGGAGAATCTGTAGGAGTTGAAGAAGAGCTTCCAGCAGGTGAACTTGGAGGAGTTGGCTCTTGTCTTTCATATAGAGAAATTCCAATAGGAATCTCTTTTTGCACCTGCTCTTCATTGAAATTCCAGCTTGCATTTTCATCAAATATTACATCCCTACTTATTAAGGTCTTGCAACTAAGAAGGTTATGCGATCTATATGCTTTAGATTGAGTAGAATAACCAATAAAAATGCATTTTTCGGACTTTTCATAAAAATTTTGACGAACTTGAGAATTTACCAAAGCATAAGCAACACATCCAAAAACTCATTGATGACTTACAGATGGTTTCCTTTCATGCCAACCTTCATATGGAGTTCGATTCATGACAGACCTTATTGGTGAGAGATTCAAAAATTTGGTTTGAAAGTCCCTTTACTTATAACATGCTTCTAGCCATCTACACAATAGTTCAATTTTTTCTTTCAGCAACATCGTTCTGCTCTAGTTTGCAAGGAGTTGTTAACTCTTTATGGATGCCATTTTCTTTGCAAAACAAATTAAATTCGTTGGATATGAACTGTTGGACCCCGAAACTTTCTGTAAGTTAAGACAATTAAACGAGTAATTATCGATGATTATTAGGCAATTATTTATGTAAAAAGCAAAGGAAAATCCTTGAAATGGAAATGAAATGGAAAGGGATTGATTGAACCAAAGTCATAGGATTGGTTTAAGGTCATGAGTTAGAAAATTTCCTGAACATAGTTCAGTATTTTGCGAAATTCGGGAGCTGTACAACTCCGATTGAGTTGATTCTTGAGGAAAAATAAAATTGAGATATGGGGCTACAAATCATGTGAAGGGATCGAAATTTAATTTCATCCCTAAGATTGTCAATTT
>JAOTBA010000205.1:30127156-30146517 GCA_025629845.1 Erythroxylum squamatum
GATTGAAGCGATTCTTGCTTTAAATTAAACAAGAGACATAGAGCTATGATTTATATGAAGAAGTTGAATTGAAATTATGGTTTTAAGATTTCCAATTTCTGTGTACAATCAGGGGATATGAGTATAAGCATGATGACTGATTTGTATGGGCGCACTATTGAACAAATTGTGAGCAAATTTTTGAGGTGTTATGAAAATGAACATGAAGCGGACGATGGCTAATGATGTTATATTAAAAAAAATTAACGGTTAATTTAGGGTTTAATGGAATAACCCTTCAAGGTAAGATGTGTCTTGCGTATATTATCCAACAAGATGATCATGATTCATGTTTATGGTTCAAGAGAGTTGGGTTCCGATAACGGGATCCAACATTTGTGGTATCAAAGCAAGCAAAATAGTTGGGTTCCGGTAACGGGATCCAACATGAACTCTCCACCTCTGTCCGTGTGAAGAACTTTGATGTGGCAACCACTTTAGTTCCCAAAAGTTCCTGACTTGTTTTCTAGAAAGTAAACCCAACTCATGCGACTATAATCATCCGTGAATAGGAAGAAATAACCACTCCCACCCAAAGACACAGCTTGCACTGCCCCACACAAGTCGGAATGAATTAATTCTAGGCATTGTGAAGCTCTCCAAGCTTTTCCAATAGGAAATGATTTCCTAGTTTGCTTTCCATAAATGCATCCTTCACAAAAATTGATGGAGTCAATTTTTGGTAATCCAAAAACCATACCTTTATCACTGAGTAATTTGAGGCCCTTTATGTTAAAATGCCCGTATCTTAAGTGTCATAGCTCCGAGTCATCCTTTGCACTTGCAACAAAAGCAAAATTCTCCATGTTAGAAACATTTAACGGAAACATCTTGTTTGAAGTCATGCTACTATGAACTCATTGGCTGATTTCTTATTTTTAATGACACATATGTTGTCATCAAATAGAAGAGAATATCCACTAGCCATCAATTGTCCAACACTCAATAAATTGTATCCTAGATTAGGTACAAATTGAACATTGTCCAACATTTTTGTTTTACCATCTTTAGTATCGACTTTCACCACACCTTTCCCTTCAACTTGCATCTTTTTTGTATTGCCAAGTTGCACCTTTATCTTGTTCGTCTCATCAAGCTCCTGGAATAAGGATTTGGTGCCCGTCATATGGTTCGAGCAGTCGCTGTCTACAAACCATAGATCACTTGGTTTCGAGTTAAAATTAACACAAGCCATAAAAGCTTGTTTACTTCTTCATCTTCTATTGCAAAGTTCATCTGTTGATCTTTGTACCAACAATCAACCTTTATATGCCCATATCCATTGCGGTGATAACATTGAATGCCACTTCTCGTATTGCCTAGCTCATTGGACTGCCTCTGCCCATCATTTCTTCCTTTGCCTCTGTCATTACCACGTTTACGACCACCATGAAATCCTGCTCTCCCTCGAGCTCTGCCTGCTAGGTAGTCATTTTCTCTATGTTTCGTGGGTGTCTCCTTAACTTGAAATGCCTTCTCTTCGTTCTTTTCTAACGATCTATTGATTCTTGACTCATGAGCTTGAAGAGATCCCATCGGTTCATCAACGGAAAGAACTGACATATCTTTAGCTTCTTCTACGGCAGACACCACATGGTCGAATTTTGGAGTGAAGCTTCTCAATACTTTCGCAACAATTGTTTCATCCGAAATTAGCTCACCATAGGAGCGCATTTGATTGACTATTGCCATTGTTCTTGACAAAAAATCCACAATTAATTCACCATTTTTCATAGCTAAGGTTTCAAAGTCACACCTTAGAGATTGCAATTTCACCACTATGACCTTTGAATCACCTTGATACTCTTTCTACAGAATTAACCGTGCTTGCTTTGATATGGTTACTCCTGCAATTCAAGAGAAAATAGTCTCACGGACTGCTTGCTGAAGAATGAACAAAGCTTTGGCAACCCTCTTCTTGGTTTCTCTCAACCTTTCCTCCTCTTCTGTATTGGGTTCAAGTACTATATTCCACTAAATCTCATAGCTCCTGCGATCTGAGCAATGTCTTCACCTTGATGCTCCACCACTCATATTTCTCAACATTGAAAATTGGTAAGAGTGGTTGAGAGGAAGAAAAGCTAGATGTTACTGCCATTCTCATACAACTTTTGCCAAAATGTAACTCACACCTGTGTTTCGCGAACTACCCTAAAGTGTTTCTCTCAATACCCAATGGACCCAAGCCTCACGTTTCATTCAAAAATGCCCAAAGGACTAAATATGGCTCTGATACTAAATTTGTTGAAAACAGAAAGAGCAATAAAATTTGCAAATATATTATTGCCTTTTATTGACTTGATAATTTAACATGATTGTGATGTACCTATATATATATAGGCTTATATGAAAACAGAAACATAGCAAAATCAGAAACCACTACTCTACCTTAGCAACAGAACCCACTAAGCTATTGACCAAAACAAACTCATTATCTTTGGAAACTACTAACAACCCATATCCCAAAAGACCTGATCAATCTTTGAATCACATCTCAACACTCATACTATAACCTAAAAATTAGATGTAATATAACTAAATTGTGTTTAAACTGAAACCTTACTAGTAACTGCCCACAGATTTTGTTAGATAGATCATAATGATAAGGAAACCGCGTCAGTTTGGCTGTTGGGAGTTAGGACACTTCTGAAGTTCGTCTTGTATTAATGAAAGAAACCATTGTTCCACTCAAGTGGAAAAACGAAAGACTAAGTAAGCAGAGAATGCTCACAATAGTTTTGATTCATACAACAAACAATAAGACACCAACACTGAATATGAATGAGTTCACTTAAACATAATGACAGGCGAAGAAAAATGGTATGTGGTGTCGAGAAAAGAGTTTATGCTTAAAGAAAAAACACCTAGTAAAAATCGTGTCCATATCCGAGGTTACATGATCCGTGGCCATGAGGCGTCATCGTGTTTGGATTGAAGTCATTGAACAAAGCAGCGTTTTGATCAAAATGAATCATCCCAGCGGTAGCACTCGCAAAAGGTTGCTGCTGATGATGCATAAGGTTGGGTGGATTGTTAGAATGTTGGATGAGAAGGTTGTCAACTTCTTTTGCCACGTTCTTCTTCAACTCCTCCAATGCCACTGTTAATTGCTTCAACTGGGGAATGTTTAGTGCATCAATTGGCGCATCCCACCAGCAATATTCACTCTGGCTTGCCTTCCTCATTTGGCTAAGCTCTTCTCCATGCTTCTTTTCCATCTCCAACTGCTGGAGAACCTGGCATAATAATCTTCCATTATTCTTTTCAACTATTTTCTTGTTGCCTCTTTTCAACTGCATATATATACATATATATATATATCATGTTCTTATCTCTACTTTTCTTGTTTTATTTTTACATAAATATAGTTGGACCAGTATTTATTTTCTTAAATCATGTGTCATTGTATTCTTTAATTGGTAATTAAACATCATTTTTATGAATTTTTTTACCTTTTAATTAATAAAAAGACTATAAAATTATTGCACTTAATTATTAAAACTATTACCATTTATTTTTATAAATAACTTTTAGTCACGTTGTTATATGTTATGTTAAATACAAGAGAACGCAATTTCCAATTTCTAATTTAAAATTTAAAACTAATATGCTTTTGGTAAAAATAAGATAGTAATGTTCATCTTTTAAAAATTATATGGAACTCCAATATCACTAATTTTAACGTTATAAAGTCTATCTATACTAGTTAATATACATAACAAACTTTAGAAAACATGTATGTCCCCAACATCACTCCAAAAACAAATTTACAATATCTCAAAGAACAATTTTACTAGAAAACATGTTCACATCTATCAAAGATTTTTGTTTGACCATGCATATATACACGACCTTATTCATTGATTATTATTTGCTCACAACTTTAGTAATTCATAAATATAACCGTTAGTATTTTGCACCCTTTCTGTTAGACTGATTAATCCCTAGTTGACATCAAAACAATTATAAGTGAGAAGCTGACCCTCAAGTTAAATTCGCGGTGTCTGATTGTTTCAAAGCCTCACCTAATAAACAGACAAGGTTATTGGTTTCTTGATTGTAACTAAACTTCTATTGCTTAGATCAGAGAAGACATACGGTATAGTACAAAAATGTCCTGCTCCAACCTTGAAATTAGGTAGTATATATTCGTCGAATTTGATTGAACTAATACCTGAGTGAGCTGCATATTGAGTTGACGAACACTAGCATTGCGGTGAGCCTCAATGAGTTGCATGGTGGCAGAAAGGGGTGGAGTGCTGCGGCTGAGGTAACGATCGATGAGAGTTTTAACACCAGGGTGGCCAAAGGAGAAAACCTTTTTCCCAGGTGAAAACACGATGATCACAATCTCAGCACCACAGAGTGTGCAGAGTTCACTTGCCTTCTTGAAAAGCCCTGAACGTCTCTTTGAGTACGTCACTTGCAGATTGCTGTTTTTCATCATTTTCTCCATCTCCACCTTCTGTCGACCGATACTCTTTCTCTTCAATACAGGTGACGCCATTGAAGACCAAAAACAAGAAGATAATTGATTACGATATTATCTCACTGCTCGATTTTCATACAAGGACTAGCTAGGACTATTTCAGGAGAAATGGGGTAGCAACTTGTCTGTGGTACAGATATAGCTGTCTCCTGGTGGCGAATCAACCATGACAGTGCTTGACTTGAATGATTTTCTTGGTTTGGAGGTTGTAGAATCCTTTCCAAGTTAAAGTCCAAGGCAATAACAGCAAATGCAAATCAAATGTTTAGAATTGTTATCAGGCAAGTAAATAAATGGTCGGGTTTCTTGCCAATTGGATACTGTAGGTTTCTTGCCAATTGGATACTGTAAGTTATCTTTTTTGGTTTCTTCTCAGAGTTTGATTCTTAGTTTCTATCTATAACATATTCATATACTCATTACCGTTACATTCTCCGAGGAAACTCATTTGTCTGACGTGCTTCATCTAGACTTATACCTTGTCGGTGGTTCCGGTGCAAGTTTTAACGATGTCTCATCCAATTATCCCTTGTGAGATTGTCTATGATTCAATGAGTAGGCGGAAGCGACGGAGTCAGACTCAACTCTAACAGAAAGTCGGGGGCCAACATCTATTTAAAGGGGGTTGTAATTTTAAAAATTTTAATTATATAAGTAATTTTTTTCCCTCAAAAAAATTATATAAGTAATTTAAAAAAAAAATTGAAAGGGGGGCATGGCCCCCCTCCCCATCTACATAGCTCCATCCCTGGTAGGCAGACAATAAATAATACACGCAATTATTTATCCATCATATATAATCAGCTAGAAGACTAACACACTATTCGATCGATTTTATTTATTATGTAAAAATACTTATAAAAAAGTAGTGATTTTCTTATTTTATTTATAATCTATATTTTATAAATAATTAATAAATTGATTTTACTATTAATATATATTAAATTTGTAAAAAGTTAATATTATTTTATTAATTTAAATACATTATCACTTATATAAAAATATAAACACATATTCTACAAATGATATAATTTTATTTTATAATTATATAATAATACAAATAAAATAAGTTATTAATATATTAGAAGAATTTATAATTATGTAATAGTATTTATTTATTGTTTATAACAATTCATAAATATTTATTTATTTATTGTGAAATATGAATTAATAAGTAATTAAGTTATTATTATTATTATTCAACGCTAATATTGAGTCTACAGACTAATGAGACAGAAAACTTGCATTAAGTGCAACGGACTAATATGATAAGAAAAAATTGATTTAGTAGGCCAAATAGAATATGAGAAATTCATAAGCAGTAATATTAAGTCAATCAAAATAATAAAATAAGAAATGTTAATTATATTAACCTGAGTATATAGTAGGAAAATTTGTTTATACTTTTTATTATATTAAATTAATTTTATTAATTATTAGTAAATAAATTAATATTAAATATTATTTTATTTTAATGTAAATAATGATTAAATATGATAGATAAAAGATCAATTTTAATTTATTTTATATGTACCGTTCATCCGATTTGTTTGTTCTGAATCACCTCATTTAACATAACTGTCAACATAAAGTGTCACATGTCCCAAAAAGTAAGGTCAATGAAAGTTAATAACAAAATTTAACAGATGGGTTGAATCCAAACATTTTACAAAATGTAAATATTTCCCACGAGAACATTTGTTTATGCTTTTTATATAAATAATGAGACGTGTTGAATTAAGGGAGAATCTAATCGATACTTTGATGAAAAAAATTTAATTATTACTAATAATTTTATTATTTTTTATGAAAAGCAATATTAAAACAACATACAATTATAAACTTAAGAAGATAGTTTGCAAAGTTGATAAAGAGAAGTTGAAGCTTACAACTGTTGAAATGAAGATCAAACCAAGAATAAAATAGATCAATGCATATTAAGGTCATTTTACATTTTGTATTATTAATTATAATCTCACTTTATTAATTTGATAATCTTAAAATCTTACCATACATAATCATTTCACTTATTTCGTTGCACGGGTCTTTCCATTCATCAAGAGACATTGAAGCTTTTTCTTCAGTAAAAAACCCTATTAATTTTTCAAACATTCTTTAAAAAATATTTTAGGCATTGTTTAAATCATAATCGCATTAAACAGATTGATTTTGAGCATTTGAAGTTATCAAAATCATATTTTTTAAGAAATAGTTGACCTCAAGCTTGGACTGAGGTTGTGATGTTTTTCTTTAGCTAAAAGGAGTTTTCTAATCTAGAGCAAAGTGTCGCCAACTAGCTGTTGCATTTCCATCGCCTTGCCTGTAAATAGACGTCTATTTCGCTCCTTCCAGATAGAATAGATTGAGCAGCAAAGTGCTGTTTGGAGAGCTGCTCCATCTTGCTGCAAATTACTGATCATGTTGGAAGTCTATCACACTAAGTTTTCCCAATCATCCTAGGAGCAAAATACCTATAGGATGTGCTGGATTTTGCTCCAATTAGCATGAGAGAATCTACATCGGAAAAAGACATAATTTCAGGTTTTACGTTCCGTTCCACATAAGCTGCAAGTGGCATCAAGGTTGATAGCATTGTCATATCATCTAGCTTTCGTTTTGAGCCTATTTTTTACCGCAAGCCAACATCTAAAAGCTACCTTAGGGGATGATGGATTCTACCAGATAAGTTTGAACTAAATGACTCTAGGTTGCATCACCTTGAGCAGCTTGTAGCATGATCGGTTAGTAAATTCCTTGAAGCTGGTATCAGTCCAGATAGTTTTATCCTCTTCTCCAACTAGAGTAGAGTCAGGAAGTAAGTTAATCAGGCTAGCAACCCCATGGAAATTGCAATCACAACATCCATCAAAAATTATTAAGCTAATTCTTGATTGAATAGGAATCCAAATTAGCAGATGTCTACAATCAATCATGTTGATTAGCGGACTCGTTGCACACCAATTATCAATCCAAAACTATATTGATTCGCCATTCCCGACTTGTTTCTTCCTCAAGCGGTAAATAACACAACAAATCCAATTTTTCAACAAAACTAGTAAGCTTACCAACTCAATTTATTTACCTCTTTACTTGGATGGCTATGGGATCTTGATGGATGTTTGATTGAAGTTAGAAGGGCATGAAAAACTAGGGATGTCAATAGGTCAGGCCGGGTCGGGTCCTGGCCGAACCCTCAGGTTGGACAGCCCGTGGCCCGACAAGTAGGAGCTAGCCTGCTGGCTGGCCCGACCCATCCTTAATATCTTTTTAAAAAATTAAAAACAACGTTATTTTTGTAATTTTGGTCAGTCCACAGGTCAGCCTGTGCTCGATCCGACCTTGGCCCGTGACCCGGTCGGGCTGAACAATTTTGACCTGTGGCCTGGTCAACCTAGGCCAAAATCGGATCGACCAACCAAAACCCTAGCCTACCCTTCTCCCCTCTTCTGCCACCCACCTAAAACCCTAAGTTAATTGATCTTTATCTTACTAAAGGTTACTTTGATGATGCAGTTAAAGTTTCTCTTCTTCTTTACTCACTCACTCTAAACATAGTCTCAATTCTTTTTTGTTTGAAAATTTTCCATTTTTTTTCTTTTAATAACTTATTTTGTCTCTCTAAAAAGTTCTCAACCCACGGTGACCACCAAAATTTCCACATCCCTCTGAAACCAATAGAGGAATAAATGGTGCGAAAACCACCACATCAACAATAACAAATTGTTACTTTGCCTCCCTGTTCTAAGGTATTTCATAAGTAATATGTTAATTAACTGCCATAAAGTTCTAATCCATGTGGGATAAGGAGGGCCCATGGAGGACCACCAAATAAAACTAAGACAGTGGGTGCTACACCTCTAGCAACTAGTGCTTTGAGATGGAGAGATAGACTACCAAAGGTGAAACCAGAGACAGGGTCAATTAATTTTTAAGTGAAGTGGTGTAGATAGAGAAAGTAGAGGAAAAAGAAGGACTTAGGCTTTTGTAACTATTTATTTATTTTTGCACAAAATTGTGAAATATAAATCCATAACACCTGGCATCTGACGTGTCACTAAAAATGTCTGACGTGGCTTGTCACATTAGTAACGTTAACGAAGACACGAACGTTAGACTATATTTGAGAAAAATTGAAATTTCTTGTATTTAATTGTCACTTTTTAAAGTTCAGGTTATAATTAAAATTTTGAGAAAAATGTAGCATTTTTTGTAATTAATCTTTAATTTATCACAAAATTTAAATTAAAACTAATTTAAGTTTTTCGATTCAAACACTAAATTCATTTTGTCACGTAGCATACACGCGATATTGGGTTCTACTTAACAATTTAAAAAGGATAAATACATATCACGTTAGTGATGATGCGATATTTAAAAGACAAAAATTTGATCTCATTTAATTTTTTGTTTATTTAGGGTTCATTTTGAAAATTTAAAAAAACCTTATAATTCAAATTGAACGCATTAAATGTTAAAATCTAAATTGTATTTTAATAAAAACATTAGTATTTAAAATATACTTTTGGCCTTTTATATATAAATTTTCATAAAGGATAAATTTTACATATATATGTTAATATTAAATTTTATTTTTAAATTAAAATTAGTTAGTTATGTTTTTAAGCTTGGAGAAAGCCATGATAAAACATGCTAAAATGATGATTACTAATATCAATTTTATTTCGTAAATAAAACATATAATATAAATCAAAACTAAGGTCGTTCCTAATATTTTATAGACCCATGACAAAGTAAAAAGAAAGGCCTCAATAAATCAACAATATACCAATATATAAACTTTAAAAGCATATTTTTATCACTAAAATTTAATATCCATACATCAGTGACTCAATTCATAAGTCGACGTACTCAACTAAATACTCATGTCAGCAACACTATCTTGCAAATGTCAGCAACAATAAAATCACTAAAAATAGTAGCAGTACCAACAACCGAACAACAATATCATATTTCAAAACACCAAGAGAATTGCACTAACAAACACATAGATGATTATGAAAAACAACTTCTCTACGCATTTCTAGATACAAAATCATTAATAATAGTATCAAGATCAATATTGTCCAACATATCATCCTTGATACATAAAATAGCTAAATCATTCAACCTTTCTTGTGACACTAACGACTTCAAATAGGTTTTCAATAATTTTTTTAACTTTGAAAAACTTCTCTTAATTGATGCTACAGTCACATGTACAGTCAACATAACTCGATGAGCAATTGAAACAATTGGATAACGATCTGCAGCTTTAACAAATTTAATAATTTCAACTGATGACATTAACTCATTTGCAAAGTCATTCGCAACACTCCTAATTAAAAGAAAAAGATCATCTAAATCCACATTCTACACATTATAATAAGAAATAGTTATTGTAAAATTAGTGCAACATTCTCTTAACTTATTATCATCTAATAACCTCAACTTCTTTGAATCAAACAAGAGTCCAAAAATACTTTCAAATGCCATTAATTGTTCAAATCCATTCTTCAACGAAACAATTGTCATATCCACAACAACTAGAAAGTAACTAACTCTAAAGGATTCCTCAGCTGATTATATTTCTCTATGATTATCATTTTCATCAAATTGTCTTTTCTTCAAGTTGGAAATGTAGGTTCTACATTCATCTTATGTTTAAGACTTTTGGCCATATTCATTCTAGAGGCAAATCATTCGGTTCTATGTTTCTCAAAAAATATCATTACACGTTCTAATTACTCTATGGTATTATCAACGCGCATAAATTTATACTGCAACTTTTTACTTACCATGTTAACAGCGAATAAAATATCATACTAAATAAAAATACCAAGTAAATAGTCAAAACTCTTAAGTATACTAACCAAACTTTCCGCTTTACTCTTTGACTTAGCATCCTCACAAGTTCCAGATGAAAACAAAGAGTAAAAATAATATCCTATATAAAGAAAAAACTTTAATAACCTAAATTAAAATGAAAAAAGTAATTTATTACTATATCTGTGAAATGAAAGAAAGATAAATTATCAGGTTGTGTGAAAGATAAATTATGAGGTCTTGCGATTTATGTTAAAAAGATGCCAACAAAAATTAGTTGAAAATTTTTAAAATTAGGAAACTTATTACAAATATAAAACTGATATTTGAAGAATAAAACATGAAGATTCAAATTAGGTAATAATGAGATGATTAGCCTTGGATACATTAGATTGCATTAGTATAACATATCTTATAACATCGATGTAATAGCCTTAATCAATATAATTAAATTGTCATAATAATAATGATAATTTAAATTTTGATGTTCAAAATGAATTTTTCACTTATTTTGTTGTAATATTAGGTTAAGAAGTCATATTATGCTAAAATAAATTTTTACATAAGTTTGATAAGATTTAATTGAAATAAATAAATTTTATAAAGTTTATCAATTTTAAATTTATAATTGTTAGGATCTTCTTCTCTTATAGTATGTACTAGGCTTAAGCTTATGCGCATGTGTCATTAAAATAACTACATGTTATATAATTAATATTCAATTCTAAATTATATACTTCATTTATCTTATACAAAATGTTTATTATTTTCTATAACAAATATTTGTCAAATTATTTTAAATTAATTTAATTAATATATAAATTATTAGTTATTACATAATTAAGAGCTAAAAGAGAGAGACAAAGATATGATATGCCAATGAATATATTTCTTTTAAAGAAATATCAAATATTACGAAAATGACTCAATATTATCTTTTTTCAATTTTTATTATGAAAATGACACAATAATTTTCTTTTTTCAAATTTTTAGTGCATACTTCTGGATAAATGTCCATCTTGAGGTATAACTCTAGACCTTGAGCAAATGTCCTTCTTGTCCTTATCAAGCGCAATATTCAATTAATGTAAAGAAGTTTAAAGTACTAATGAACCGCATTTCATTTAAATCACACGATTCTTTCATTTTGTTTAAATTTAGAAAAGTAGAAAACCTTTTTAACTTCAATTCGACATTCTTTAAGTCCTTTTATGACAAGCTAAATCCCAACCTTCCAAATCAAGACGCTTCCAGAAAGCAATCGCCTCTTCCAACGGATCTTGAGTCTTGCCCCTCCTTTTTTCACTAATTCAATTCAAATTCCCATTCCCCAACGGTCAAAACTCAAAAGAAAGTCATTGCAATAAACAAGCCGTTACAATTACAAACCCTCCCTGCTCCCTCCCTTCCTCTCTCTCTCTGAGCATATCAGCAAAGATCGCAAGCAAGCCCTGTTTAGAAAATTCGAAGATTTGATTCTTTCCGAAGAAATTCGTTCACAGGAGCTAACCGACCAAGCAGTTTCTCTGGCAGAAGCATTCAATGGCTGCTGCTTCACCTTCAAGCAAGAACCTTTCTTCTTCTTCTTGTTGCTCTTCACTTTTAGGCAGGCCGACGAACCCCAATGCAAGAAATTCCGAGGCTAGTAACCCCATGAGAAGGAGTTTTACTGGGACCCCATTTCCTAAACCATCCGCTATTGTCTGTCAAAAAGGTGGCGGCTTTAACCCCAACACTCCTGCTAATAGCCCTTCAGGTTTGAGATCTTTTAATTCCTGATTCTTTTCTTCTTTCTTTAACTTCGAGTTTTCTATTCATGACAGTGGCTGGTTTGGTTTGGTGAGATAATGTTAGGTTAGAGAAAATGAGTCAACTTTCATAGAATTTGTTCTGGGATTCTCTGAAACTTTTGAGTCAAGTCAAGTGATTACTTTGCCGTGCTAACTTCGTGTCAATTTCTCCTATTATTAGTTGGCTTGAACTTGAGGTGTTTTAACTGTTTGATTCAGTAGATGTAAAATAGATTCAGGGGGGAAATTTTCAGATATGCATCAGTTTTAGGATTGGGTCCTGTTGCTTAGGTTGCTGAGAAAGGAGAGGAAGTTAACGGAAGGAAGCGAAAAAATGACTGCTTTAACCGATTTGGATTCTGTAATGGGTTTGTTTGAATATCGTTTCGCTGCAAACTAGTTACTAAAATAAGTTTCCCCAGGAAAAGTCTCGTGAAAGTGGCTTTTCCTAAATAAACGATGGTACATTTTGTCTCGTCTTAGTATGCATTAAGTCAACTAGTAACCTCGGTTTCTGCTGAAATATGGTTTATATATTTTCTAGGTAAACAAGAAATGCTATGTCCTGTCCTGTGGATAAACTTTTCAAATGAAGTGTTTACTGACATTATTAGCAACTGCAAAGTTTAGACTTTATTTTATACATGAATTTCTGTCTTTTGACTAGCATTGTGAATATCAGATTGTCCACGGAGGAACTGCATTGGCAGAGAGAATATAATTGTTTCTTTGCGAGACCACGAGGACAAAGAAAATGGTAAAGACCATAGTTGGAAATCGGCTAGAGGTCGCTCACCAGCTTCTGTGAAGTGTTCCAAGAACTTCATGTCTCCAACAATCTCTGCAGCCTCAAAAATCAGTCCATCCCCAAGAAAGAAAGTATTGACTGACAGAAATGAGCTTATTCGCAGCTCTATGCCATCCGTAGATAGAGAAGTTCCTTCAACAGAAGAATTGGATTCAAAGCCTGAAAAAGTTACTAACCAGAAGAAAGAGGTGTCATTTGATTCAACAGTCACTTACTTTGGGGAAGAAGAGGCAAGTAATGATGACATGCAGGCTCCAAAAAGTGAAGAAATTGGTTCCAAGTTGCATACAATTACTACTGATGATTTCAACTTGACTTCGGAGGATGTACCACTGGAAAATGACTGTGTTAATCTTGATCCAAGTTTTGAGATTAGTCCCAGAGCTTCATGTTCTTTGCCAAGTCCTGCTTTGCCACCTCTTGATGCTGATCCATCAGTGCCTCTTTATGATCCCAAGACTAATTACCCCTCGCCCAGCCCTCAGTTTCTTCATTATAAGCCATACCCTCGAATCGAGCTGTACCTTAACAAGCAAATAGATGGCAAGCGACTTGACCAGAATTTTCGTTTTGTCAGTTTGTCAGATACTGGAACAACTGAAGATGAAACTCATTCTGATGTTTCAAATAAAGAATCTGAAGATTCATGTTCAGGTGAAACTTTGAAAGAAGAAAAGGAGAAAGAGTCAGCCGTGTCTGAAATCAGCTCCGTTAGTGCTTCTGTAGCAAAGAGGCCGCAAAAGCCACGATTCTTTAAAACAAGAAAGTTCTTTGCTTTACTATTCCTGACCATTGCTTGCGTTATGCTGTCACTGACGATGAATTCACAGTTCATAGATTCTTATTTGCTTAATAATTTAGACTGCTCTGAGCTCTATTACGTTCCAAATGAAATCTCAGAGTTCACTAAAAAAAGTCTAGAGGATATAGTTCAGCAGTTCCCGCTACAGTTATCCAATTTGCTTTCTTATGGCCTCAAGATGATTGCTAGCTTCAGAGAACGTCACAAAATGGGATCCTTGCAGTATGCTAACTTGACTTCTTTGCTGAAGGATAGCTCAAGTGATGGTTACATGATCTTTGATCATGGTTCTTTAGGAGCGCAGATAAAAAATGAGGCAGATAGTGATATTAAATCATTGGAGAAGGACATAGAAAAGATTGTAGGAGATGACCACCAGGGATCTGAAGAACAAGAAGGTAGTGAATCAGAAGAAGCGGGTAATGACATTGAAGAAGTTTCAGGAGATGATCTCCATGAATTTGAAGAACAAGAAAACTTTGTAGGCTTTGAAGAACAAGAAGTGGATAATATAGCGAAAGTTGACCTGACAGAAGGCAGAAGCGAATATATGTACGATGTTGATCTCAGCAGTGCAGTTCTTGGGGACATCAATTCAGCACCAGACGTTATTGAGGACACAACTGAAGCTGCTTACAGGGTTGATATAATTCCTCAAAGCCAATTTGAAATGCTTGAAAAAGCCGTCAATTCTGCTGAAGCTGAAACCATTTTGGCAGAACAAAGTCTTGAAATCTCGCACTCCAGCACTACGCATGAGAATCAAATAGGTTCGGAACCAGTGAACTTGGTACTGAACCGAGACATTTCTTGGGCACACATCGTGGCAGGGGTGTCCTTGCTTGCTTTGAGCCTCTTAGCTTTCATTTTTATGAAGAATCGAATATCTGTAACAACAGCAGCTTCTGCACCTCTATTGCCGCCACTTAGTAAGAAGCTGAACCATTGTATCATGTCAGGTTCAGAATTCGATATTTTGGGAGAATCAAGCCCTTCCAAAATGAGCAGTTCGGCTGGAACAAGTGAAACTCAGAGCTACGAAAGGAGGCCTAGGACTACTAGCAGCAGAGAATCGTTAGCTTCAATGGATTATTCCATGGGATCATCTTACGGCAGTTTCACCACATACGAGAAAATCCCGTTAAAAAATGTAAGCATAACAATTATGATTGTTAGTGCATTTCATCATTGGCTAGAATTTTTGTTTCTAATGTTCGATTCTTGTCCGTCCTGCTTCTGAAGGGAAACAAAGAAGAAGAAGAGTTCACCCCAGTTAGGCGCTCCAGCAGAATCAGAAGCCAAGTCACTTCTCCGTGACGCAGAAAGATGGGAGGAGTTCTACGTTGGCATTGATTTATTTGTATTGTCTTGATTATTTTATTTGTGATTGGAGTAGGCCATAGTTGTAATTGGCCTAAACAGAGACATTTGCCAGTTTCATGAGAAGAATTCGACAACTTAAAATGTGTGATCTTGCTTGAACGAACAAGACTATTTTGAAAGCATTTAATTTAAACCTTAATTTATTAAAAATATGTTAAAATTTTTAATTTGATTTTTTAATATTTATTTATGAGTCTTCTTTTTAGTTTGATGTTCATTTTAGTCGAAGTATGTACATTCTATCAAAGCACGTCTCATCCTCTCTTCACTTCATCTGTTTTATTAGTCTTTTTGCTTTTTCTTTGCTATGTCTGTTCAAGTCTAAGCATGTGTTAGTTAATGTTTTAAATTGATTTTGGTTTATGCTGTCGAAGTTAAGATTCAGGAAACACTATGAACACGTTTTGATTTGTTCATATATGATTCCAACATAGTTTTTTTTAGAAATTAAAAAAGGATTTAATTAATAAGAGGAGTGTAGAATTACAAATAGCCCACCATTATAATGCCCTTACATAAATTAAAACAAACACATACTCACCCACAACACATACTCACCCACTTGCCATCAACATGTCCTAAGGGGAAAAATACACAGTTATCCAAGGAAGCTACTCAAAGTCTCATTTTGGCTCCATCAACATGTCCTAAGGGGAAAAATACACAGTTATCCAAGGAAGCTACTCAAAGTCTCATTTTGGCTCCATCTTCTCTCAATCTCCAGATGAGAGATTATTATTCTGGCTCTAAATTTGCACCAATTCGTGGAAGCAATCATTTTGTGGGATTGAGACTCTCCCTCACCAGCCCATTGATCGCATTTCTCACCACTTACCAAGTGGGTTCACTTGCAACCCTAATTTGTCCTTCATCTCTTCGTCAGTCTCCTGGAGATATGCCCTCTATTTTTTGGTTTCCATTTCTTTCTATGTTGTATGAAGTGAAATTTTGCTTTTTGCATAAGAATAGGGATATTGCACACTATTAGCATACATTAGTTATATTCTCCATAATTTGGCTAAGTGAGGTGAGCATTCCTTGATGGAGTTTGAGGAGATAGTTTGCTCTGTTTGTGTCTTGGAAACTTCTGAGATTTCTTTCAGTCCATACTTCCTTTATGCAACTCATGAAGGAAATAAGATGGATAATAGTATTAGGGTCTACAAATGACTCCAATATGATGAACCATTGCATAATCCTTGTAAACTGATGAGTGCTTAAATCCCAGAGGCATTTGTGTCTGATCTGATTCTAAATATTCCGAGAGAAAAGACACCCAAAGAATAAATGGTCTTTGTTTTTTCTTCTTGAGTTACATAGAACACATTCCTTATCAAGATTTAGGAAGGGAAGTCTATCCACCGTACTTAGCTTGTTTAAGGTTGTTCGCGATACAATGAATGAAGAGCTAGCAGAAAGCTTTTTATGCTAAATTATTTCATGCCAATCTACTTTGCCATTTCTTTGAATCAGCCACTCTATGCAGATCTTAGTGATGAATTGTCCCTGGGGATGATTTCTCCAAATGTATATATCAGGGGACATCAAATTTGGTTGATACGTGTTAAGATATATGTTACCATATCTTATTAATTTTAGGCATTATTTGTTTGAGGAATATTATTATGATGAGTATTCTATCTTGTGTGGGATTCTTGAAGATAAGATTTAATTGGGATAAAATCACTATATCTTTATGAAGATAATGTGCAAATTTTTTGGTTATTTTAGGACTATCTTTCATAGCCTATTTTCAATAGTTATATCTATCTAAAGCAGCTAGATTTTTCAAGGATTCTATCTAGATTGGTTGGTTATGTTTTCTCAAAGGTTGCGTTATTTTTTTGGGTTGCCTTATTATTATTTGTGTGTGAAAGACCTCTAGCAAGTTATGGGTGTTTTGCAGCTCTATAGCTTGTAACGTTTCGGTAATGAAATATTTGTGTTTTTTTTAAAAGTTGTATGGTTGCTATGCGTGGGATGCTTCAGTGACAGTTCATAGCAGATATCTTGGTGGATAACTTCCCATACTTTCGTTGATGAAACTACATATTTAAGGAAGTTATTTTTATCTTAAGTGTTTTCTCTGTTTATGTACTTATTGTTTCAATCACTTGAGTTATTCTGTTCTCATCTTTATTATCAAACATTGTTGTAAAAATCCTCTCTTAAGGTTAGCACGAGGTAGTTGTACTATTGGGAGTGATTTACTTTCATGGGTTATGAGGATGAGAGATACTGTCAAGGGTTGGGTGAGTCGGCTCTGTAAAGCCCCGAGTAAAACTATTATATCACAAGTGAAATTTGATTAAGCTGAGTGATGGCACCGTAAATGTAGGCAAGATGTGCCAAATTGCGTTACCAAATATCATTTGTCGAATTGTTATTTGCGTATTTAATTTTTCTGTTTGTATTTTCCCGAAAAATTAACAGTTGCTGGCACAGTTGCTTTGTATCAAGCAATCGACAGAAACAACTGTAAGCAACTGCAGCAGAACTAGATTTTGCAGAACCACATCCTTTCTTATGGTTTTAGGAATTGAATTTCCCTTGGGAATTCAATCCACTACCTTGTCTTTTATAATATATTTTACCTTAGCACTTGAAGGGAGGTGGCTTCAGAGTTGAGTGGCTAACTGATTGCTAATTAGGGAGTCGCTTCCTTTCTAATTGTCATACCAAAGACCAACAGTTTCTCCATTACCAACTTGACAAGAAATTTTAGGTTTCAATATTTACTTTAACCTCAACGGTTGTCTTAGAAACCATGAATGGGAAGTTTTAGGGTTAACAACCCATACGATCTTCCTTTTTATGATGTAACTATGGAGTTATTTAACCCACAAAGTTTCCTTGTCCTGTAGAATGGACCATAATTTCTTTATCAAAAGAGCTTTATTAGTGGATTTTATAGAAGTAACTCCTAAACCTCCCTCTACATTAGGTCTGCAAACATTACTTCACTTTACTTTGGTATGTCCTTTGTAAGAATCACAAACTCCCCATAAAAAATTTCCTCATGAGTTTTTCCACTGATTTAATGACTTCCCTTGCCAGCACCATATTAGAAGACTAATATGCATAGTGTTGAGGACTAAATTAACTAATTGTAGCCTACCTCCAAAGGATAGGGCTCGGTTGGTCCAAGAAGGCAATCTCTTCTAAATTTTTTTCAGAAAGAGGATATCATTAACTAAATTGGATCCTTCTAGTTGTGATTGGTAAGCCTAGATAGCTTAAAGGGGTTTGTTTTCTTCTCATTCTAGTTATAGATGTTATTCTCCTTTCCCTTTGATCTGCACTTTTGGACATAATAAAATGACTTTTAGCATAGTTGACAGTTAATCCAAAATGGAGTTAAATTGATTCAATGTAGGCATCAGGAGATCAAATGAGTCATCGTCAACTTTAGAGAATAAGAATAAGTCATCTACAAAGCACACATTCACCTAGAAGACTTTCTTGTACCTGCTGTGATGTTTAAATTGTGTTCCCCTACCAATATTGTAATTCAAAAGAGAAGTTAGAGCTTTCATACATAATATGAAAAGATAAGGTGACAGGGGATCCCTTACTTAAGCCTCTTTCACTATGGAAAATAGTTGTTGGATTTCCATTGACCATAATAGCATAAGTTGGAAAGTAACACGGGCTTCAATTCATTTAATGAACCTATTAAAAAAAACCTATCACTTCAAGTAATCTCAATATGAAATTCCATTCCACATTATCAAATGCCTTTTTAAAGTTTATCTTGAAGGAGTAGTTCCTTACAGAATTCCTCCTTGAGTAACTTCTCAGGAGCTTTTTGCACTATGGAGATGTTATCTCCTATTTACTTACCCTACAAAAGGGCACTTTGATTATTACTAACTAAAGATCCTAAAACCACTTTTAGTCTAATAGCAACAACTTTTTCAATCACTTTGTGGAGGAAATTGGAGCATGATATTTTTCTTTAATCCTCCAAAGATGCTAGGTTATTTAGCTTGAGAATTAAGCATAGATAGGTTTTGTTGATTTCCTTTAATATAATTCTTGAAATAATTCTTTGACAACTTATTTCACCATTTGACCTATCTCAAGCCAAGCCTATATTAGAAGGGGTTGTTGATCAGAGTGTTGGATGCCATTGAAATACCCTTTTTCCGTCCGATTGACGCCTTGGGGTTACTTCAAAAATTTAACCAAGGATTGCGTATAACGTAACCTCGGGTCGTTCTCTTG
>JAOTBA010000205.1:30153871-30168554 GCA_025629845.1 Erythroxylum squamatum
TCAAATAATATTCAAATAAAGCCATAAAGATCATTTTAGTGACAAAAAACTCATCCAGAAGATATAAAATTATATTTGAATAAATGAGTTTGTCAGCCATTCTCATAAGTGAGTTGAACAATGCAATTACTATTACATCGTGCAAGTAAGGATGCATGAAAAAATTTAATGTTCTGATCCCCTTCCTTCAACTAAGTTACTCTTGCCTTTTTTTAAAGTATGGATTGATGCCAAGAGAGAGCTTACTGATATTCCTTAAGTCATCGAGTTTCTAAAAACCTGAGTTGAGAATCGTGAGGAGATAGATAACATTCATCTTGAGGTAGATGGAGCCTTGTTTTACACTCCTAGAGTTGGCAAATAGATTGAGAAGAGAAGTTTTAAAGGAAGGCTTTTACCCTTCGCAATTTCTGGATAAGTTGGAAGGACTTGTAGTCTTCATCCTGTATTTGCCAACATCTTATGATTAGATCCAAAAGACCTTCTTGCTTAGTGAGGCCGTTAAAAATTCTAAAAGGTGTTTCTCTAAATTCTAGGTGGGACAAGTTAAGAATCATGATGCTTGAATGATCAGAGAGGGGATTATCACCAAAATGTGCATATGATTAAGGGAAAATAGATAACCAACTATGATTAACCAAGACCCTGTCCAGCTTCCGTCTAATTAAATAAAAGCCCTGTTGTTTGTTGGTCCAAGTAAGAAGTTTACCATTAAAACATAGGCCAGTCAGCTGAACTCATTGGAGAAACCTGTAACTAGTTGTAGGCCTTGCCCACCCTCAGTTTCTATAGTGGCCTTGATGCAGTTGAAATCACCAACCACTAACCAAGGTTCTACGATGATACTTTCTAGTTGTTGCAAAAAATTCAATAACAAATCTCGTTGAAATTGAAAGTTGGAAGCATATATGATAGAAAGAGCAAATTTGGTATTTGTGTTATTGAGTGGACACGATAAATGGAGATGTTGAGAACTTTCTTCAAGCAAATGGACAAAAACACGTTTCATGTTATAGTAGCAAAGAATTATACTATTATAGTGAGAAGATAAGTTGGTAATAAGGGACCAGTTAACTCCCAAAAGCTTAGAGATGTGAGAAAGGCTTGAGGCTCTGATTTTGGTTTCTAATAAACCGACTATACAAGGCTTTTTAACGATATCTTTAACCATAACTTATTTAAGGGTCATTAAGCCCTCGTACGTTTCATATAAGCATCGTCATGGAGGGGTATCCCCTCTAGGATTTGTGTTATTCTTCTACGAGTTGATTTTCTTTTAGAACTAGTATTAGGATTCGAAGTTTGGAGAGTCGAGCTGCCTTGGTTAGTTTAACTAACGATTTGGTCCTTTAGCGTCAAAGAATCTTCCTTGGCTGGAGATGCAAAATTAGGATTCACACCATGCTTAGAATTTTCCAATGAAGAGGAAGATTGGTTCAATATTTATGAATTGTTAGCAGATTCTAAATTGAGTGTCACCCGAGTTTCTATGGAACTATCAGACTGATCTGAAGTATTAAGTGCATTAGTGTCAAGTTCAGTTGTACATGTAGGTTGAGATTGGAAATGTGGTCATCTTGATTATCATGGCTTACAAACTACTCCTTTTGCTGGAAGGTATGGGAGTCCTCGGCCAGAGTAACAATAATGAGATTCATATTTGTCTCAAAATGCTCCAGTGAATTAGCAGATTGGTTCGTCTGTTCAAGGGAGTTAGATGTAGGATGCATGATAGAATTAGGAACTGCCATCACTCTAAGATCTTGTTGATTTGGCAAAGTTAACGAGTTGGCGTCCACAGAGGGATCAACCTTTTGATATGTAAGCCATTCATCATGCCATCTAGTCTTGAAAGTTTTGCCAGTAGGCCTCCATTGTTTGTTGATAATATTAGGCTGTCAGGGGTATGAGATAAGAATCCCAATGCATTGGAGTTCACCAAATTCATCCAACTTGAACATAGGTATTTTATTTGGTAATACATATTGTCTATTCATTTCAATGCAGATCTTTGCGTAACAGATTCACTCTATATAGGCAGATTGTGTGTCCATGTAGATCGATTTACCGATAGAGCTAACCAGGTAACTCAGACCATCAATGGTCCAAAATTTAAGAGGTATATTATGAAATTGAACCCAAATTGGGAAGACATTAATACTGCCCTTATCACCCTCTAAACTTGGTTTCCATTTTCGCAAGAACAAAGCTCGATTCTTATGTTTAGTTTTTGTTTCTATGCCATTTGGAATAGGTAATTCTTGTTCTATAATCTCGAATAGAGAAGTGAGTGAGAGATGCAATATAAAGAAGAGAACCAGATAGAGGAAGAGACACAACACACACACACATAGAGAGAGAGAGAGAGAGTTATTGTCAATGTTTTAAAAATCAGACCGAAAGTTAAACTAGTAAGGGAAAATGTTTAAGATTTAAAAGGTTTAACCGGTATCAAATCATCATAAAACTGGTTAAATATTGAATAAAATTAAAAGTTTTAGAACATGATTGAAGGAAATTGTCCTTACCTATCGAAAAATTTAAAGTTTAATTTAAAAAGGAGTCTTAAACTAAAAAGTAATTGATTTACTTTGATTTGTAAAAATTGATTAATTTACGAAATTGATTAATTAATTAATAAACTAGTTGAATTTTAATAATAATGGTTATTAAAGTAAATTAAATTGAAAAATTAAAAATTGAACTAAAGAGTCAATCGATTTAAGATATTTATAATTAAACTAGTTAAACCGGTTAAGTTTTTTAATTATTAATTATTATAAGTGAGTATCATACAATCAAATATATTGGACTTATTTATTTATGACCAGCTTAGTGCCTTGCTCACTAGAAGCATTCCCTAGTAAACATAAAAAGGAAGAAAGCGAGATTGAGAGAAACCCCAAGGCGCAGATGAGTTGGTAAGGGGCTCTTCTGGCTTAAGTGAGGTTGTAGGCAAACCCCCTTATATATGCAGCTGTTTAAAACTTGAGGTCAGAGCTTTGCCTCTCGCAAGGGACCTACCCGGATCGAGCGGGGATTAGTCTGGGTATAGATGGCTTACATGTATCTTCTCATAGTTGGGACCCTCTTAAGACACCTCGTGAACAACCAAAAAAAAAGTGAGATTTAGAGAAACGTAAGAAAGAAAATTGAGCAAGATGGTGTCATGTTAACATGAAATAGAGCAGAAGGGAGAGTCACATAAATTTAGGGATTTAAATATTTAGGAATTTTGAAATCTTAAATTTTCAAAATTAATTAAGAATTAATAATTTACTACAAAAATATTCACATAAGTACAATTAATGGAACGCTCACAATCCATTCAATTAATGGTTATTTTAAACATTAATTTTTCATATCAATAAACTTTAGGATCTAATTTAAATTTTAATGCAAATATTAAATGATAAAACGTTGCTTTAAACTAATTAAAACTTCTCAAGTGATAATATACATTTTATTATATAAAATTAAAACTTAAAATTTTTAAATAAAAAAGATTAATACCAACAAATCGAGAAAAACAAAATGTGAACATTATACCATATTAATTGAGGTGAAAAAACAATAAATAACAAAAATAAAAAATCCATATAAAATCTCTATTTACCAAACCTCATACTTTGACGAGTTTAGACACATTTACTTTAATTTTTTACAGAACACGGTGGAGTACATGTGTCTCTCAGTCTCGCGTTAGGCTCTTTATAGTCTCTCATAGGCTCTGGAAATCGCCTCTCTCCTGCACAGCACTGCTCAACTCCATGTCTTAAGCCAAGAAAATACCCTAATTTATTTTGAACCATATAATTCAAGAGAGAGTCCTTTAGGGTTTCGGGATTTGGTGGTGAGACCACTAGAATGGCTTCTGCGTCGCAGGCCCTCCGATATCTGGGACCCGTCTCCGGCGCCGACACTCTTAATCGCATACTTGCTGATCTCTGCACGCGGGGCAACCCCAAGGTACTCTCAAGATTCTTCCTTTCGCTTAATTGATTGAATTTGGGGTCCAAAAAAAGTGAGCTTTTTTTAATATAACTAAACAGGAGGGGGCTGCTTTAGCATTCAGAAGACATGCGGAGGAAGAAGCGCGTGATCTTAGCGGAGAGGCGCTTTCGCGGTTTATGGATCAGTTGTATGAGAGAATTTCTAGTCTTTTGGAGAGTAGTGACGTGGCTGAGAATTTGGGAGCTTTAAGAGCAATTGATGAGTTGATTGATGTGGCACTCGGTGAAAATGCTTCTAAGGTGTCCAAGTCCTCAATTTACATGAGAAACGTGTTTGAAAATAAACGGGATCCTGATTTATTGGCTCTTGCTAGTCGAGTTCTTGGCCACTTGGCTAGGGCCGGTGGTGCAGTGACTGCTGAGGAAGTGGAGATTCAGGTATACTAAGCTTTTTTGGTTGTTGTTCATGATGATGTTGACATTATTTAATTCTTTGCAGGTAGCATTATATATGTCTATTTGTTGTTTTAGGTGAAAATGGCTGTAGATTGGCTTCGAAATGATAGAGCAGAGCACCGGCTTTTTGCAGCTGTCTTAATACTGAAAGTAAACTTTTTTCGCCACCTTTTGTTTTAGATGCATTGAATTGGTAATTTTATTAAGTTGCTTCCCTTTACTTTATGTTCTTATTATTGCAGGAAGTGGCAGAAAATGCTTCCACTATATTCAATGTTCATGTTGCTGAATTTGTTGATGCTATCTGGGTTGCACTGAGGCATCCAACCCTGGCAGTAAGGGAGCGGGCTGTGGAGGCTTTGCGTGCTTGCCTTAAAGTTATTGAAAAGCGCGAGACTCGCTGGCGTGTGCAGTGGTTAGTAATATATTGTTGGAAGCTGTAATTGTGGAAATATCTAACATAAAATAATGTTGCAATTGAAAAACCTGTGAATATACATACCTGCTCTTGCATCCATTTTGCATATTTAAACATTTCATGTATCTTATTTGCTCATATTGAATGATAAAGTCTTATACTTGTTTAGTTCATATCCTCTTTTGGATTTGATTTTTGCAGGTATTATCGCATGTTTGAGGCTACACAAGATGGTTTAGGTAAAAATGCTCCTATTCACAGCATTCATGGGTCTTTGCTTGCTGTTGGAGAGCTTCTGAGGTTAGTAACAAATCCACTTACAAAAATCTGTTTCCTATCCACCAATGGTGAGATCAACAGAATTTGTTCTTGATGTACATCTCACAAATGATCTGCCTTGAGTAAATTGATTTTTGATAACTGATTGCATGTTCTTATTTCCAGCCAAAGTCTATTTTCTTTTCCTTTTTTTTCGTCTATGATCAATCATCTTCTTTTATTAGATGGTGTTAAGAGCTGTAAATGCTTTCTGTGTCAGATGACCAACTATTGCTGCCCAATGTAGGGCCAATATAAGCATAACCTAGGTAAATCCATGATTGAGACTTTGTGAATAGATTTAATTGATGGTAGTTGTTATTAACATTCTTAAATAAATTCACATAAGGCCCTTAACATGTCTCATTCCTTATTCTATATGCAATATCCTATTTCTTGCTTATCCTTTGCAGTTGAAAGTTGCAAGGGATGAGATTATGTCGACCATGGAACTGCTTTCTTTTTTGGAAACATGTATCCTTTGCATGCATTGTTTAGTTGCTTGTTAGTGTTTAAAAAGTTTGGTTTAATTGCATTATATTGCAGGAATACTGGTGAGTTCATGATGTCAAGGTACAGAGAAGTTGCTGACATTGTTCTCAGATACCTAGAGCATCGTGATCGACTTGTTCGCCTTAGCATAACGTCATTGCTACCTCGCATTGCTCACTTTCTGCGGGACCGATTTGTTACAAACTACTTAGGGGTTTGTGAACTTCTTTTCCTCTTTCAAAAGTGACTACTTTTCACAAGCACTTTGGACCACATTTTATAATCTGTATTTTCTCAAGTTTGTTGAATACAATATTCTTGTATCTTGCAGATATGCATGAATCATATTCTTACAGTTCTGAGTATACCTGCTGAACGTGGCAGTGGGTTCATTGCCCTAGGGGAAATGGCTGGTGCTTTGGATGGAGAACTTGTTCATTATTTGCCGACAATAATGTCTCACTTACAGGATGCGGTATGGAATTGATTTGTGACATGGATTATTCTTCTTGACTGATTTGCCCCCCATATCTACCAAAAAAACTGTTCATTTATTGGTTTTTTCCTATACTTTATCATGTGGAACAATATCATTGACTAAAAGTCCTCTTTCCTTCTTAGATTGCACCACGAAGGGGTAGACCGTCACTTGAGGCTTTATCTTGTGTTGGAAATATTTCAAAAGCCATGGGGCCAGCGATGGAACCTTATGTTCGCAATCTTTTAGACATAATGTTCGCTGCTGGTCTCTCCCCCATGCTTGTTGAAGCCCTTGAGCAAATAACTGTTAGGTATACTCTAGCATTCATTTCTAATCTGTAGAAGTACATTTCTTTTCTTTGTTTTTGGAGACATAATAATCATTTGTGCCATTTGTCTTTGTTTCAGTATTCCATCGCTGCTATCGACCATTCAAGACCGGTTGCTTGATTGCATTTCACTTGTTCTTTCGAAGTCTCACTATTCTCATACAAGGCCAGCTGTTCCACTCGGTCGTAGTGTAGCGGCTAATGCACCTCAGCAAATGTCAGACTTCAGTGGTTCATCTCTAGTTCAACTTGCTTTACAAACTCTGGCTCGTTTTAATTTCAAGGTTTGTTAACATGTATCTCTCGGTTGAGAATGTGTAAAAATCTACTCTCTGCTGATGGTAATTCATGGTCCAGGGTCATGAGCTTCTTGAATTTGCTAGAGAATCTGTGGTTGTATATTTGGATGATGAAGATGGAACCACACGAAAAGATGCTGCCCTTTGTTGTTGTCGATTAGTTGCAAACTCTCTTTTCTGTATAGCATCTACACAATTTGGTTCTAGTCGATCCAATCGAACAGGAGGAAAGCGACGTCGCCTTGTTGAGGAGGTTTGTTTCTTCCTTTCTTCTTTGTTGGTATATCAAGCGCTCAGTCTATATTGTTTCTCTCCACACCAATTTTCTCTCTTTCTTTTCATCCTACAGCTTGTGGAGAAGCTTCTCATTGTGGCAGTAGCTGATGCTGACGTCACTGTTCGCCATTCAATTTTTTCCTCCCTGCATGAAAACAGAGGTTTTGATGATTTTCTAGCGCAGGCTGATAGTCTCAGTGCAGTTTTTGCTGCTCTCAATGATGAGGTATGGATGTGAACCCTGTGGGAATTATTTTGGGTTGATTCATGTTGTTTTCCTATTCTATATGCTTGTTAAAGGTACCTAGTGAAAAGCACTGTTTCTTGCACATCAGAGGTATTTGCAGTAGGAAAAAACAGAGATCTAATGTGATTTGGGGTTTCATTTGTTAGTATTATCTGTATAAGCAAGCTCTTTGGATCTATATTTTCCTCCATATATTTTGTTGTGTTATACCTTTTCCTCAATATTGTGAAAGCTCTCTATGTCCCTCCTCCCCTCTCTTTCTCTTGTTGTATTTGAGCATATTCTTCCTTTCTTCTGGATAAATATAATTGTCTTGGCCTGTTTGATATCTCTGACCCCTCAGAAACTTTGTAGATATAGCGACATGTGGTATGTATAAACAGCTTTTTGGATGCTCAGTTTATGTTGTATTTTGTTAAATTTCTGCTCAAAAGTGCATTTACTTGATAACGGTGGATATTCTTACAAGATTGCCCCTTGCTTGAAACCATTTAATGCTGTTTTCCGCCAATAAACTATGGGGTTGTTATGTAATAGGATTTTGAAGTTAGAGAATTTGCAATCTCAGTGACGGGCAGATTATCGGAAAAAAATCCTGCATATGTTCTTCCAGCATTACGTCGACATTTGATACAGTTGTTGACTTATCTAGACCAAAGGTGATATGAAAAGAGCTTACTTGCTAGGCATCTATGATAAACACTGCGTACTTTTGCTCATGGGTTTTAACATTGTTTCACATTTGTATGTTGATAAAAGTTCTTATGCTTATCAACAGCGCAGATAACAAATGCAGGGAAGAAAGTGCGAAGTTATTAGGCTGTTTAATACGCAACTGTGAACGGCTTATACTTCCATACATTGCCCCTATACACAAGGTTCTTTTGTCTTTTAGTTGGAAACTGTCTATTGATTTTCATTTATTTTCCTGTCAATTAACTGAATGGTACTTTTGCAGGCACTTGTGGCTAGACTACTTGAGGGAACTGGAGTAAATGCGAATAATGGGATTATTAGTGGAGTCCTTTTAACTGTTGGGGATCTTGCTAGAGTGGTGGGTGAACCCCGTTTCATGAATTTTACGTTCTGCATTCTAATGTGTCATTTCATGGTTGTTTGCATAGTTTATGCGCACATGTCTTTTGGAGTAATATTAGCTGAGAAGGATACCTTATTTGGTTAGCAGCTGAGTGTCTTAAACTTCTTTTGATTCTAGTTCATTAACATGATCTTTTTATAGAAAAAAAATTTCTAATTTTCTTTACTGCTTTTAATGTGAATGTGCTTCTTTGTGTTTTTTGGGAAGATAAAGGAATTGTGTTAAATAAACCCTCACGGGGGCTTACAAGGCAAAACATTAAGTCCACAGAATATGAAACAAAGAAAGCAAGAAGAATTGGAGGCAATCTCCATAACAAAGAAAAAAAATAATCAAAAAAACATAAATTTCCAATTGATTAGCCTGTTTCCCAGAGGCTGTCTTCAATATAACTCCGGTGAGAGAACAACAATTGTTAGATTCTATTGGCTAGCAACTTGTAGTAAATTATTTTCAGTGATACTTGTTTGAGACTGTTGAAGTAGACTGGGCTTTGTGATATTCTTTTATCTCTGTGTCCATGATCTTATGCTTTTGCCTGGCATCTTTGTTTCTTCCTCTTTCTTTCACTCTCATACTTTTGTGGTGTGTTGGATACATTGTTATGGTTATTTTTCAATTTTCCATTTGCTTGTGCGCTACTTATTCTATATACATGCGACCTAAATAGGCTAGTGTTTTGTCAAGTTGTTTCTTATAGCTCTTTTCCTTAATTTTTTTTTCTGTGCACTTCATTGATGATACTTGATCTATATTTATTTTCCATCAACTCTGTCGAATATCTTAGCCTGATTGCTCATAACTAAATCATTTTGTTCCCTTTTTTCTGGTGTTTGTTTAGGGTGGTTTTGCTATGAGGCAATATCTTTCAGAATTGATGCCTTTGATTCTTGAAGCACTGATGGATGGAGCGGCAGCTACAAAACGTGAAGTAGCTGTTTCAACACTTGGTCAAGTTGTTCAGAGCACTGGGTAGGTGAAATGCTCTTATTCTACTTTGAGATCAATATGATTCTTCTATATGTAGTGGCATTGACCATTGAGTGGTGTTGGATCATTTGGAATTTCTTCAAAATTGTTTACTGGTAAGTATTTATTCATGTAAATAGGGCAAACTTGGCCCAATATTGGTCCCACGCCAGGCCAAGTTTGAGCCAAACCTTTAATATGGTGGTGCATTACAAAATTGGAAATGCCAATCAAATTTCGAAAATGGTTCCAAGCATTTCTAACAAATGCTGTTGAGAACTGCTATTGAGTGTCAAGGTGGTAGTTGATGAACATACCTGAGATAGTATAAAATCCCCAGTCGTACATGTTTTCAGTTTCTTTATTGTTTGATCTCAAGGTTATAAGGTTGCCTTAAGTTGCCATTTCATTTGTATGAAGGTGCCTTGATGCATATACAAATGAACTGAGGACTTGGAGAATTCTGTTTAGATTTGTTCAAACCATTATTTATAACTGGGAAGTACTCTTGTATTGTTAGCATATTTGATTGGTATGGACTTCAAACCATTTGCTCCACTTCTAATGGTAGACAGCTTCATCAATTGACAAGGTTGCAGTAGAAACTAGTTTTAATGTTGCCAGCTAAATAATAAAATGATGTCTTCTGCTTTTAGGTTTTAGTGAATGTTTACTTGTATCTAGATAATCTTTATGTAGTATGATGGCAAGTCTGTGATATTTGAAGCAATTGTTTCCTTTTTTCTATTGATAGGTATGTGATAACTCCTTATATTGAGTATCCACAATTACTTGGCTTACTCCTAAAATTGTTGAATGGTGAGTTGGTGTGGTCTACCAGACGTGAAGTACTAAAGGTAACCTTAGGTCTACTCAAATAATTAGTGCGTCATGTGGTTGTTTTTGATGCACTACATATCCATTGGCTTCATCAGGTTCTAGGAATTATGGGAGCCCTGGATCCTCATGTGCACAAGAGAAACCAGCAAACACTGCCTGGGGCACATGGAGAGGTTTCCCGGGCAGCAAGTGATTCTGGTCAGCACATTCCATTGATGGATGAATTACCCATTGACCTTTGGCCATCTTTTGCTACTTCTGAAGATTATTATTCAATGGTACTTCTGGCAATGCATTTGTCATTCTACCTATTTCTTTTCTTTTGCAGTACATATTTCTTGTCTCAAGCTTGTTTAAAAGCTTTTTTTATTCAATAAACTCAGGTGGCTATTAATTCTCTCATGCGAATTCTTAGGGATCCTTCACTTGCTAGTTACCATCAAAGGGTGGTAGGATCTCTTATGTTCATATTCAAGGTATATTTAATGTTAGTTTGTTATTTCCTTGTTACTTTTCCCTATTTTTTAGGATTTATTTGCTCTTATTGTTGGATGTCTGATGCCGCTTATTGGTAAATGTGTTTTGCAAGATCAGTCTATGGGCCTTGGTTGTGTTCCATACTTACCAAAGGTTGGTGCCCATCTTCTAGTTGTATGTTGTATTTCTCAGGCTCCCTATAACACCTCTTTGGGCATTGGTGGTAACAAAATGAATAAAAGTTAATAATGGACATGCTTAGATGATTTAATTGTTCTACTTTACTGAAATGTAGAAAGGAACCTCGTTTTGATAAGATAAATGTTCATCAAGAAGTTGGAGATGGCAATCTGTTGTATAATATTATTATTCATTAATGTGAACATACAAGATTCTCAGTAATTTCTTGTATTACACTGCATGATCACTGGATGCTTGTTTACTGGTCATTTGTGTCAGACATAGTTTGTATTTGAAGGAAATATAACTTGTTTTTGCCTCCTATATCTGTAGGTTTTGCCTGATCTATTTCACACTGTTCGCACATGTGATGATTATCTTAAGGATTTTATCACATGGAAACTTGGAACTCTTGTCTCAATTGTGCGCCAGGTAAATAGGAGTTCATAGACAAACATGTCACAGTACTGCAGAATGTTTTTGATTCAATTTGAGTTTTTACTGTGCTTGTGCAGCACATTCGTAAATATCTTGAAGAGTTGCTTACTTTAATATCTGAACTGTGGTCCTCCTTAAGTCTGCCAGCTACCAGTCGTCCTGCTTGTGGCTTCCCGGTAGGTTGATTCTTCTTCTTGGTTATTCTTTTGTTGGCAACATTTACTTGAATGAGATATATCAATTAGTTTTCTAAATATTATACTCTTTCCTACCCCCTTAGTTTTTCTTAGGCTTATTGTAAGTGCAATTTTTGTCTCAGGTTCTGCATTTGGTGGAACAGCTTTGCTTGGCTCTTAATGATGAATTTAGAAAATATCTTCCTGCAATTTTGCCATGTTGTATTCAAGTTCTGAGTGAAGCTGAACGATGTAATGACTATACCTATGTTCTTGACATACTTCACACGCTTGAAGTGTTTGGTGGTTGGTGCTCTTTCCTCCTATGATACGTGCATTAATATCGATTATGCTGATAATTCATTGGAAACTTTGTTGTACTAACAAAAACCATTGACATAGCTCTTAAGGATTATAGGATGCTTGTAGTCTTTAAACGTGTTGATAAGGAATTAGCTGCAATGCGTATTCTACCTTTCAGTAAGTGGTGAAAGGAAGAAACAGTAGTATTTTCTGTTGACTTTTGGCATGAATGATAATAATTTGTTTAATTAGATCTAGGTGGTGGGAAGTATTCATATTTTCTGCATAAGACGTAAATCTACTGTCTAAGTTTCTACCTTTGAATTGTACTAGTGTTGCTCCATGACCGTAATCACGAAATTGAGTGGAGTCGTTAGGTTTTAGCTTTTAGTATAAATTCATATTGCAATAAGAGATTCATAATTTTAGATTTTGCTTTATTTATGGTACATTTTAGATTTTGTTTCTTGCTAAACCTTAAAGAATATCAAACTGCTGTCAAATGATGTAGGAACATTGGATGAACATATGCATTTACTTCTTCCTGCACTTATTCGACTACTGAAAGTAGAGGCTTCGGTTGAGATAAGACGTGCTGTTATCAAAACATTGACAAGATTGATTCCTCGTGTCCAGGTAGGCTCCTCACTTTTTAGCTAACAACACAATGCAATATCTGTCTGGAATTTTTGTGTGTACTTGAAGGAAGATGTGTACGAGAGATTGGAGTCGTTTGCTTTTAGCTGATGGGCCTATATAAATTCTCTGCTAACCATGGTTATATCTTCTATGTCAAAAACTCCTTACGGATTTGATTATATTGATGGATGTAATCTCTTGCTTTTGCCTATTTACTCAAATCTATTTTAGTTTGTATATTGACAATGCTTTTGTGTTTCTTTGTTTCACCAGGTCACTGGTCATATTTCTGCACTTGTGCATCACTTGAAGATAGTCTTGGATGGGTAGGTCAATTCCAGCCATATGGGTATATAATGAATGCTTTTCTTAGTATGTTTAACTGTTTTCATTTGTGTGTGTATGAATTTTGCTCTTTGATGTTTAGAATTCACTAAATATCTTATTGTTGATTTACAGTAAAAGTGATGAGCTCCGAAAAGATGCTGTTGATACACTTTGTTGTTTGGCTCATGCTCTTGGAGAGGACTTCACCGTTTTTATTCCGTCAATTCACAAACTAATGTTGAAGCATCATTTGCGGGTCTAAGCTTTAACCTTTGATATGTTCATTTCACTGATTGATTATTGAGGTTTCTCTTGTATTGTTTATATTTTCTCCTTTTGGTAAATGGTTTTATGTAATCATTTGCTCTGTGTAATTTTGAAACATGAACATATTCTGCTTTCAGCATAAAGAATTTGAGGATATTGAAGGACGTTTGCGCCGACGTGAACCTCTAATTTTGGGCACCGCTGCACAAAGGTTGAACCGACGGCTTCCAGTGGAGGTTATTAGTGATCCACTAAATGATATGGATAATGACCCATATGAAGATGGAACTGATTCTCAAAGACAGCTTAGAGTTCATCAGGTATCTTTTGTTATGAACATGCTCAGTAGTTTATTTTCTTGTTCTTTCTTTTGACCCTATGCTCTAGATGTTTGGCTAGGCTCTGTTTAAAGATGAAGAATACATAACCAAGTGGATTCTTTTACAAACCCTAAAGCTGAAACAACTAAACAAGAAGTTGAAACTCTTAAACAACAAGCTGGAATGCCTAAACAAGAGGCTGAAACACTTGAACAAAATGTTGAAACCCTTGAACAACAAATCAAAATGCAGGAACAACAGATTGAAACAACAGGGCAGTAGGATGAAGAATAAGACAACAAGCTAAAATAACATAATAGGAAGATGAAATGATTAACCAGCAACTACTTGGGGTTCCAGAGCTTGTTGGCTCAAAACTTGATGATATCCTTGGTATTTTTAATGAAGATTATGTTCAGTGGGTGATGAAGGAGAAGTAGATTTGAATGAAGATGCGAAATTAACATAAAATACGAAAAAGGAGAAGTTATGAGTGCACTTGTAAAGTCAAAATTTAGTAATGATAGACAGTTAATGGGTTTGACTACAAGAAGCGACAATATGTATGTTCTTGATGCCAATGTGATAGTGAAGCAATGTGTTTTTGTTATGAAATCATCTGCAATTATAATGGTCAAGACTTATGGACATTGTCCATACTGTTAAACTATTTTTCAAAGAGGTATACGTCTCTATGGATTACCTTTAACCATTGTCTCTGACCTTGATGTGAAGTTTATGAATTATTTTTGGAGAACTCTATGGAAAACGTTGAACAATAAGCTTCAATTTAAATGTTGAACACTAAGCTTCAATTTTCAAGCTCTTTCAATCCCCAAAGCAATGGACAAATGAAGGTGGTGACTAGAACCTTGGTGGCCTTGTTAAGATGTTTGGTTAGAGACAATATGAATAATTGGGACCTAATGGAAGAATTAGCATACAACAATTCTACATATAGGTCAACTTGTAAGAGCTTTGTTAAGATAGTTTTGGGAGTTCAGCTAAGAAAGCCTTTTGATTGGCTCCTTTACGCAAATAACACTAGTTAGTGTTAAAGCTGAAGGTTTTGTGCAACATATGAGAGATATCTTTGATGTGGTATGACGAAAGATAATCACCAACAACTTCACTTATAAAAACATGCTGATCAACATTGTTGATGGGTGGAATTCATTGAAGGGAATATGGTGATGATAAAGATTTGTCTAGAGCGTTTTCCAAAAGGAAAATATAAGAAATTTCATTCATAGAATGCTGAACCTTATAAGATCTTCAAGAAGATGTTAGGAACGTCTATAGAAAATTGCTTGTATTGATGATATATCGGTACAATTAGATAGAATACTACTGGAGCAAAGCTCCCCCTCCTGGAAATAT
>JAOTBA010000205.1:30168654-30203130 GCA_025629845.1 Erythroxylum squamatum
ACCCTTGGACTTGGAAATGCGGGAAGCTAAGATTGCTTCAGGTTCAGCCAAATCTCCTGCATCTACCTCCAATCCTTGGGGAAGAGTGTGCTCCACTGAATGGTTGCCTAAAGCTTTCTTCAGCTGAGACACATGGAAAACCGGGTGAACCTTAGCTGAAGGAGGAAGTTGTAGCTTATAAGCAACCAATCCCACCTTGCCAATGATCTTGAAAGGCCCATAGTACCGTGCTGCCAACTTAGGACAGATCCTCCTAGCTACCGTGAGTTGCCTATGGGGCCTTAATTTTACAAACACCAAATCACCCACCTGAAACTGCACATCTCTTCTGTGGATATCAGCTGATTTCTTCATCATAGCTTGTGCTCTTACTAGGTTGTGCCTTAGTTGTCTCAAAGCTTCATCTCTATCCACTAAGGCTAAAGCTACTGATTCTACTTGGGTTTCTCCTTGAGTAAAGTGTAGCAAAGTTGGTGGAAGACGACCATACACCGCTTCAAAAGGAGTACGTCCAGTCGAAACATGATAATTTGTATTATACCAGTATTCAGCCCATGCCAACCAAATTGACCAGCCCTTAGGTTGCTCCGATGAGAAGCAACGAAGATAAGTCTCAATACACCTGTTGATTACCTCGGTTTGTCCATCCGTTTGAGGATGGTAAGAGGAGCTCATCTTCAATGCTGTTCCCTGCAACTTAAACAATTCTTTCCAAAAGTTGCTAGTAAAAAGGGGATCTCTATCACTAATGATAGAACTAGGAACACCATGTAACCTTATTATGTCACGAGTAAACGTTTCAGCTACAGTTTTAGCCGTATAGGGATGTCTAAGCAATGAGAAGTGAGCATACTTAGACAAACGATCGACTACCACCAAAATTACCTCATACCCGTGAGATTTAGGAAGGCCTGTGATAAAATCCATGGAAACCTCCTCCCAAATTAGCTGAGGTATAGGTAGGGGTTGTAAAAGACCTGCTGGAGACATTGCCATGTACTTATGCTTTTGGCAAATAACACATTCCTTCACAAACTGTTGAATAGAGGATTTCATTCCCAACCAGAATAACCCACCAGCTAACCTTTTATAGGTTTTCAAGAACCCTGAATGTCCCCCTATAGGTGAAGCATGATACTCATGTAGAAACTTAGGGATTAACACCGAAGTAGATGAAAGAACCAGCCTGTTTTTGTAAAACAATAAACCATCTCTGGTGTGGAAATCAGGTTTGGAATTGGGGTCTGCTTCAATTGCTGCCATAATTGAGTTTAGCTTGGAGTCCTCTTTGATTTCCCTTCTCACTACCTCCATATCAAGCCAAAAAGGAGCTGAAATGGCAGAAAATAGTACCTTGTCATCCTCCACCCTTGAAAGAGAATCTGCTGCTCCATTTTGCTTCCCTGGTTTATAAATGACTTCAAAATCTAGCCCCAATAGTTTTGCTTGCCAACATTGTTGGTCTATGGAAGGGATGCGCTGATCTAACAAATGCTTCAAGCTTTTGTGGTCAGTATAAACCTTAAAATGTCTTCCAATCAGAAAGTGTTTCCAGTGTTGAATAGCCATCACTACTGCCATCACCTCCTTCTCATAGACTGACTTAGAGTAAGTGGACTCAGCCAAGGCCTTGCTAAAGAATGCCAATGGTCGACCCCCTTGAATGAGAACAGCCCCTAACCCCTTTCCAGAAGCATCACACTCAAGAGAAAACTCCTTGGAGAAATCAGGTAATGCTAAAACTGGGGCTGAAGTAATCTTCTTCTGCAGCTCCTCAAATGCTAACTGGGCTTCCCTTCCCCAACTGAAGTTATCCTTTCTTGTAAGATCAGTAAGAGGTTTAGCTATTCTCCCATAATCTTTGATAAATTTACGGTAGTAGCCTGTGAGGCCTAGGAAACCCCTCACCCCCTTGACATTCTTAGGAATGGGCCACTCCAAAATGCTTTTAATTTTTGAAGGATCCATTGCTACCCCTCTATAGGATATAATGTGACCCAAATACTCCACTGATTGTTGCCCAAAAATACACTTCTTCTGATTTGCTTTCAGCTGGTTGTCCAAAAGCAGTTGCAACACACAACTCAAATGCTCCAAGTGCTGATTCCAATCTGCACTGTAAACAAGGATATCATCAAAGAAAACTAGGACGAACCTTCGCAATAGAGGCTTAAAAATCGAGTTCATGGTGGCTTGAAATGTAGCAGGGGCATTCATGAGACCAAAAGGCATCACTAGGTACTCATAATGTCCCTCATGGGTCCTAAATCCAGTTTTATGAATGTCCTCCTCCCGAACTCTAATTTGATGGAAACCAGACTTCAAATCCACCTTTGAAAAATATCTAGCGCCATGTAACTCTTCCATCAGTTCATCCACTACTGGAATGGGGAATTTTTCCGAAATGGTGAGCTTATTTAAAGCTCGGTAGTCTACGCACATTCGCCATGATGCGTCCTTCTTTTTAACAAGAATAACCGGACTAGAGAAGGGACTAATGCTTGGCCTTATTACTCTAGTGGCAAGCAAATTCCGAATCTGTTTCTCAATCTCATCCTTATGGTGGTGTGCATACCTATAGGGACGGATGTTAACTGGTTCTGCTCCTTCCTTCAAGTTAATTGCATGATCATGTTCTCTTCTAGTAGGTAACCCCTCTATTTCCTAGAAAACCGTCCCAAATCTGTCTAAGATAGCCCCCAATCTCTCTTGCTGATTTCCATCTAAGGTTTCCACTTGATCAGATATGCTTCTGCCCATCTTCAAGGACCACAACAGCCCTCCTACTTCCAACTTCTGATGCTTCAAAATCTGTTGTAATGCTTGGGAAGAAGGGTTGTGCATGTTGATTCCCTGCAAGGTTACTTCAGTCCCCCTATGATAAAATGTCATACACATATTTTTCCAATCAACCTTCACTATCCCTAAAGTCTCAAGCCATGCCACCCCCAAAATCAGATTTGGCCCCCCTGTATCAAACACATAAGCATCCACCCGAAACTCCTCCTCATCTAACTTCAGCTCAATTCCCTTGCATACCCCTTGTGAAAAGGAACGGTGACCATCCCCCAACCTTACCCCAAAAGTTCTTGTTGAAGTTACAGCTAGGTCCACAGCTTGAACCAATTTTCTAGACACAAAATTGTGGCTAGCACCACTATCCACCATTATAACAATTGACATCTCATTCAGCTTACAGATTAAAACCATAGATTTTGGGGATGAGGATTGGTCCCTTCCTAGTTCTCTGAACTCAGCCACGTTGCATACTAGTTCCCAATCTTCCTGTTGTTCAGTTTCCCTCTGCTCAGCTCCCATCGGTGCCTCTTGACTGCTGTCTTCTACCTCAGCTTCATCCCCTTCCCAAATTACCAGCTTATATTCTTTGTCTGGGCAGCGATGGAGAGGTTCGAATGTCTGTCCACATTTAAAGCACAAGCCCTTGGCTCTTCTTTCCATCAACTGATCGTAAGTTAGGCTACGTGTTCCTCTCCACTTAGCATTTCCTGTTCGGTGGCCTTTAGTGGTAGGACCCTTCTGTTGGTGGATGGTCTCGTTACCCTCATTTTTTATGTTTCCCACCGCATGGGTATGTTGAGCTGGACGATATGCATTGGGATGTCCAGTTCGGTGCCCAAAGTTCGAGTGGGAGCTGTCGAACCTTCTCACTTCTCCTGACCGAATCAAGCCTTCACCAATCAGTTCTCTCTCAACTTTCCTTGCGACAGAAATGAGCCGGACTCGGGTCGGAGGATCGTGGGTGCGCACACGGTTCTTCACTTCTTCTCGCAACCCACCCAGGAAGCAGCTCATGTACCATTCATCAGAGAGATGACCAATCTGCGATGCCACCTTCTCAAACTCATCGACATACTCATCCACCGAAGCACGCTGAAAGGTCGACTTCAGCTGTTCGATCGGGTCGCCATCATCCCTTCCTCCATATCGTTCGAACAAGGCTCATTTAAACCTCTCCCACGTCATACGTGGGTCGAGTTCCCGCAAATTCATAAACCAATATAGCGTCGTCCCTTCCCTGCATATCTGAACCATTGACAATCGCAATTCCTGTGGAATCTCGTGAATCATGAAGTATGATGCAGCTCGTGTGACCCAAGCAAATGGGTCGTCTCCATGGAACGTGGGTAGTTCGAACCGACGGGCTGCGTTCTTGTATTCTTCCCAAGCACGATCTGTGGCCACCGAAAAACTATTCTCACCCTGTCGGCGCTGACCAACTCCCATCTGTCCACCTGGGACTCTGTCATTGCCGGTAGCAGCTGAAGAAGGTGGCGCAGGTCTATCGCCACCCGCCGATGATGATTCATTGTGGGTAATCATCGATGGTTCTCCTTCGTCACCCACCTTCTGCTTCTGCGTATTTCTAGCCAACAAGGATTGAAATCCGTCCATCATTTCCGATCGTAACAGATGTTGCGATTTGGCCAGCGTCGAGCTTAACTGCGATTGAAGAACCTTCAAGGTGGTGTCATGCGATTTCACCATTTCCTCTTGAGCTGAAAGGGATGACTCCTGCCTCTTAAGGGAAGCCTCTACTGCCGACACTCTTGCCTCCATTCTTGTGTGCATACACTCTCTCCCTTCTTGAATTCTCCTCTCAATGAAAGCACCAATTTGTTAGGAACCTCTATAGAAATTGCTTGTATTGATGATATATCGGTACAATTAGATAGAATACTACTGGAGCAAAGCTCCCCCTCCTGGAAATATAATTCCCAGGCCAATACAATAGCTGTATTTTTCCAGAATAATCGAGAGTGAATCCTCCCTCCTATACCGAATCCTATATATATATACTCTATACCTTCTTATTCTCTCTCTCTCTCTGTAACTAACTCTTAGCCACTAGCCTATGTGGCATATTTGTTCCCTTCCCCATCATACCCCTGTGGACTAGTATGCTGATCAGTGCTAGTGTGCTGGTTACTAGGAGGGGTGCTAACAGAAGATAAGTGTTAATGCTTTTGTTTTGGGATTACCAAGTGACATGGGAATTAGTCATATCTTTAATGTTGCGGACTTAACTATTTATCATGGATATAATGATGCGCAATCTTCTATTACAACTGTAAGAATTTCAACCACTCCTCATCTTAAATAGGAGATAGAGGATGTTCTTGATGAACAAATTGTAGCCACTAGAAGTGGAGGATATTGACAGTTTCTTGTCAAGTGGAAAGACAGATCAATTTTTGATAGTACTTGGATTTTAGAATTTGAATTTTAGGGTTTGAATCCAGACTTATATGATTACTATTTATCACATTTTTTGTCAAGGACGAATTCAGACAACCCGCGGAGAATTGATACAAAATAGTTTAAAGTCTATAAAGAAGAAAAAGAGAAAAAATTAGTCAACCTCAAGCTTTAATTTGGTAGGATGAAGGGTGGGAATTGAGTCAAAAACAAAGACAACAAGGGCTGAAATTTAGATTATGTTAGGATTTTTTATTAGATAGGAAGTGCTAGTAAGATAAATATGTTATTCTAGTTATAGATATGTTATCCTATTTGTTTAAGACTTTAACTTATAAACTTTTATCAGAATATGATTTAAATTTTTTAGGATCTCTATCCTACTAAAAATAAGAGTTTTAGGAACTTTTCTATAAATATCATGTACCCTTCAATAATAATATATCCTGAACCTTTTCGTCGCACTTGAATTTTCAACTCGGTGTAATGCTTTCTTCTAAGTGATTCATAGGGCCAAAGAGTGATTCCTAATTTCCTATCTTTGTTTTCTTCACTAAATTCCAGCAATTTTAACCCAAAGTTTCAACAAACAAAACCCTAAATTCTAGCCATATCAAACTTAAATTCCAGCTATATTAAACCTTGAAATCCTAGCCTAAATTTTCAGCAATCAAACCCTAAAAACTCAGCTATATTAAATCTAAAATTTGAGCTTTCCAAGCTGAAACCTAGAATTGAAACTTGATATTTTAGCAGTCTAATATCACATATTTCTCAAATTTTGTGAGTCTAGCTACTAGTTAATATTTCTTCAATTTTTCTTATGTAAATGCATTAGTAACTGAATTGCATGATGTTTAAGTTATAGTCAGTGAAAGGCTGCAATGCCTGCAACCAAAATTGAAGAATCTCTAACAAAGAAGTAGAGAACATGAAGGTTGTGGAATCAGTGGAAGTATTCACCATTTAGTATCAACTACCTTGTTTCTTAAAGCTGGAATGGTGTGCTAATACATGGTTGTTTTGCAAATACTAATTCTTGAGATAAACATGTTAGATTGGGCTTGGGATGGGGAGGGAATTAGGTGGGATTGTGTTTCCTTTGCCTGGCTGGTTACAATCTTTGTTGGGCATTATATTATTGTTCTAGATGTGTTTTTAAGTTTTCGAAACAAGTTATAGTATTGGCTTTTTTGCACTGTTGTCTAATGCAAAGTTATGTGGCATACATATACAATGGTTACGATAGGATGGGGGGGAGAGGTGTAAATTATGGTATTTTGTTCTTCTACACTGGAGGAAATTCCAACCTTTTAAAGGAATGAACTCTGTGTGCCAAACAATTGTTTTATGACTAATTGATAATCATCAACAATCTGAACTTTTAAGACTTTCATCTCCACTAAACACACTAGGAATTTATTTTATGTAGATAGATGAAAGTAACTAAATAGGCTATGGAATGTTGAAAATTGATGTATGTAAAAGAAAATTTGTTATATTGCTTCTATATGTACATTTATTCCACTTTACATATATATAGCTACATAAGGCATCTAAACTAGGTGCTAGGAAATTACAACTATAAATCTTCCTAAATTCCTCCTTGATTAAAGCCTTAAATTCCTATGTTAGCCTAGAATAAATCTAGAATTTTAAAAGAATATTTCCTAATCCAGGACTCCTCAAGCTGGCCTGTAATGTCTTTCATTGCCAGCTTGTTTATTGAATTGTTTTCCTAGCAGACCTTGGGGAGTATATCAACCTCTTGTTGAGAGATAGGAACATAGATTAGCCCACTTTCAAGTTTATCCTTGATAAGGCTCCTATCAAGTTTAATATGTTTAGTCTGATCATGAAGCATCAAATTATGAGCAATTGAATTGGTCGCTTTGTTATAACAATAGACTCTCATAGGAAGTGATACAAGAAACTTTAAATTTTCTAGTAATTGGTTAATCCACATAGCTTCTCAAACCCCATGTGTAAGGGATCTAAATTTTGATTCAGCACAACTTCGAGTCATAACATTTTGCTTCTTCCTTCTCTAACTAACTAGCTTTCCTCCAACAAATCTGTAATATCTAGATTTTGATCACTTGTTTGCCACATTACCAGCCCAGTTAGCATCAATATAGACTTCCACGAGAAAGTTATCATGTTTTTTTTGAACATCAAACCCTTTCTAGGAGTCCCTTTCATTTACTCTGGTATCCTAATGGCAGCTTCAAAGTGTTCATCGCTTGGCATATTCATGAATTGACTTATCATGCTTGCAACAAACACTATATTAGGGCAAGTATGTGACAAATGTGTAAGTTTTCCCAACAAATGCTGAAATTTCTCCTTTGCAATCACATCTTCACTTTTAGGACTATTTAGATTAAGATTTACCTCAATTGGAATCTCTAGAACCTTGCCGCCTAGAAGACTTGTTTCATTTAGTAAATCAAAGATATATTTCCTTTGATTTACAAAGATCCACAATCTTGCAAATTCTATGCTCAAAAAATATTTCAATTCCTAGGTCTTTAATCTGACAGTGTTCAGCTAGCCTCTTCTTCAATCTTGTTCATTAATGTCATGTCATCAACATATACAATGAGAATTTCTTTTTTCCCTTTATTAGTGTGTTTGATAAAAAAGAGTATGATCTGCCCAACTGTAATGATGCCTATATCCTTTTATAGTTTTCTTTAACCATTCAAACCATGCATCTGGAGATTGTTTGAGGCCATATATTGACTTCTTAAGCATGCACACTTCATTCTGGCCAGCAAACTTTTCAAAACTAGGAGGCAGACTCATAAAGACTTCCTCTTCCAAATCACCATTAGGGAAAGCATTTTTCACATCTAGTTGGTACAAGACCAAATTGAAATTGACTGCAAGAGAAAATAAAACACAAACAAAATTAATTTTGAGTAAACCATTTAACTGCAAGTCTAGCATTATATCTCTCCACACTACCATTTGCCTTGCATTTCACAGTGAATAAGTATGTAAACCCAACTGTTTTCTAACCTTTGGGCAGCTCTACAATCTCCCCGTATCCCATATTTCTTAAGCGCCTTCATTTCCTTCATCACAACTGTTCTCCAATTTGGATCATCAATTGGTTCCTGAATATGTCTCGGAACAAACAAGTTAGAGATTTTTGATGCAAACGTGTTATGTTTTTGAGAGAGACGGTCAATAGCAAAAATATTTTGCGAGTTTGTGATTAGTGCAGGAGCGAGTTTCCTTTTCTAAGTAATAGGAGCATCAAGATCACAAAATTCATGAGATATTGTATTGGGTCAAACAGGGGGTGAAACATAATGATTTGTATTTTGAGATTTGTCTTGAGTACCTGATTCTGGGTAAAGGACTAACTAGATGCTAGAGGAATAGTAGGTTTGTTACCCTTTTGATGATTCCTTCTTGCATAAACAACAACCTCAGGTTTCTTGGGATTATTTTGTATTATCTTTCCCTCTTTCAAAGTTTCAACAATTTGTGGCAGAATAGTATTCTTACTAGTAGAAATTCATTTGCTTTTAGAAATACTAGTTGTAGAGGCCACTGTTTGAGGTAACATAGAAACGATAGGTAGTTGTCTCATCTATTTTCTTTCTCGAAACTCACCCCTTGAAGAAAATTCTTTTGAAAATAAGACTGATTCCCCATTTGGTTTGATGCATAATCAATGAAAACATATTTTCAGCACTTGGATCAAGCTGGGACTGATCCTTATTTGATAAATGAACATAAGATTTGCACCCAAATATTTTTAGGGGTTAATTGGAGGAAATTTGGTTTTTAGGGAAAATTTTTTTGAAACACTCAAGAGATATGATGAATTTAATTACATGGGTAGGCATTCTGTTTATCAAATAAGCTGTAGTTAACATTCCTCCCCCCTCGAGATACTTAGGAGCATGCATATAAAACATAAGAGACTGGGCCACTTCTAATAAGTGTTACCATTTTGTTGAGGTTTATCAATACAAGTTGATTGATTTGAATGCCCTTGTATCGCAAAAAATTTCAAGAATTTCATTAAAATAGTTAGTACCATTATCAGTATGAAAAATATCATTTTTAGTTTGAAATTGTGTTTCAATCATGGTATAGATTTTGGAATACTCTCTTGACTTCAAATCTATCAGCCATTAAATATACCCAACACGACCGAGTGCGATTGACAATGAAAGTTGCAAACCATTTTTTTCTTGAATAAGAAGGAATTCAGGAAGGACCCAATCATTCTTGTGAATTAAATAAAATGGTTGTGAACGTTGATAAGGTTTTGAAGGATACATATTTTAACAGCTCTTTAATAAAGTGCAATGTTCACAGTGAAAAATAGATCAATCTGTTCCTTTCAGTAAGGTAGGATAATTTTTTAAGACTTAAAAAACTAGGGTCCTAGTCTATAATGACAATTTATTTTATTTTTAATAGGGATAGAACTAATACTACTTAGCTCTGGAGGTCATTTATCGTTGGAGATTTCTTCAAAATGGTAAAGACCATTGATCATTTTAGCACTGCCAATTTTCTTCTTCCAATTCATGTCCTGACATACATAATAGGAATCAAAGAAAGTGACACTACAATTGGAAACTTTAAATAGTTTGCTAACAGATAGAAGGTTGCATGCAAGTTTGGATACGTGCAGAACATACTTAAGGGATAACCAAACCTTTGTTATCAATAGGTGAGAAAGACCCATCTGCTATATGCCCTTTTGGTGTCCCAAACAAGGAACATTAATGTGAAATAAATTTGAAAAGCTTGTCATGTGGTTAAATGCTCCAGAATCAATGATTGCACATTGAGATAAAGAGTAACACAATGAAGCATTTAAATCACTACATTTTTGTGCCAAAGAAGCATTAAGATTAATAAATAATCCATAATTAGATTGAGCAGTTTTAGGATTTGCTCCACGTGCTGTGGAATGAAAGGGACTGTCTCAACTTCACTAGCAGTAGGATATCTTCTGATTTTCTTTTTCCTTCTTTTTTACCCTTCCAATCTTTTGGTTTCCTGTGGGGTTTCCATGGTATACCTTGGCTTGTTGCAATGGTCACAGCGAACATGGTTTTTGTTATCATGTTTCTTAGTAGCCAATCTGTCTGTACGGGTGTTTATGGCTGCTGGTGCAGGTTTTCTGTTATGCTGCCCGAAGCCTGTTTACCCAACATCACTAGTCAATTACTCTCGTCATGATGACCCCAACAAAAACTTCTACAATATATGGAAGGGGCTGTCTTCCAATTATTTGACCCCTAACCTCATCAAACTGCACATTGAGTCCTATGAGGAATTTGAAAATCCGGTCATCCTCTATCTTCTTGTAATGGTTTCAACCCTCAGAAGATTTCCATTCATAACACTTGAATAAGTCCAGGTCTTGCCATAGACATTTTCGAGAATTAAGATACTTTGTGACATTGTCCCCACTTCGGCTAATCTCTCCAAGTTTCATCTTTATTTCATACACTTGGGACTGGTTTTCAAAGTCGGAATACATTACATTAACATTATCCCACAATTCCTTTGCTGTGTGATAACACATATAATTTAAACTGATATCCTCTTCCATAGTATTTCCTAACCATGTCATAACCATGGAGTTTTCTGCATCCCAAATCGGATAGGTTAGGTAATCCAAGTTTGGCTCCTTCCTATCACCCGTTAAATAACTTTTCTTTCCTCTGCATCGGATGTGCATGTGCATAGATTATAGATTGGGACCAGTGCAAAAAATTCTCTCCCTTGATGGTAGTAATTTGAATTGAATGTGAAATCTGAAGATAAAGTCATGAGGATTCTTTTTGTTATTGACAAAATCCTTAGTTTCAGGAGAGGTTGATGGATGGACGAGGGTGTAGCATCTAATGTAACTTCAGACATGGTGGTAAGGAAGGGGAAAAAAAAAGATTTCTTGTTCCAAAAAAAAAGAAACCTGCAATGATACCATGAAAACTGATAATAAGAAAATTTGATGTATTGTTGCTGTATGCACAGGTATTCTACTTTACATATATATGGCCACAGAAGGCATCTAGACTAGGAAATTACCGCTATAAATCTTCCTAAACTCCTTGATTAAAACCTTAAATTCCTATATCAGCCTAGAATAAATCCAGAAATTCTAAAAGAATATTTTCTAATCCAACAGATGTTCATTCCTGAGCGTGAGGATTGCACATAGATACCCTTGCTCTTGGGGAAGAATACAGAAGCAACAGAGGATTTAACTCTTTGTTGTAGGATTAAAAGAAAGGAGATGCAAAGTTATGGATTAAAAGGATATTACAAGAAACAAATTTTAGCCTTGTGGTAGGAATGACAGTACGGTATCTTTTAACTGATGCTCCTTGTTGGAAACACAACTAACTCTTGGAGCATAGCCTGTTACATTTAATAGTTCCATGGAAGTGCCACAATTTGACATATATATATTTTTTATCTCATATCACCACTAGATTTATGTTGGTGTTTCATGCAACACTTTTTCTTTGTCTGTTGAACTCATAACTAGCAACTTTCAAGTTCTTTTCTAAGAAAAGTTCTAAATAGGTCAATGATGGTCGGTTACGCACTGCTGGAGAGGCTTCTCAGCGTAGCACCAAGGAAGACTGGGCAGAGTGGATGAGGCATTTCAGCATTGAACTTCTGAAGGAGTCTCCATCTCCAGCATTACGAACTTGTGCAAGGCTAGCTCAGTTACAGGTGTGCCTCATATTGTTTGATATTGCATCTCTCCAGGTACTAATCCATAATTTTTGCAGCCTTCTGTTGGACGGGAGTTGTTTGCTGCTGGTTTTGTTAGCTGTTGGGCACAACTGAATGAGGCTAGTCAGAAACAATTAGTTCGACATCTGGAGATGGCATTTTCGTCACCGAATATTCCTCCTGAGATTTTGGCCACTCTTCTGAATTTGGTATATCTTTTTTGTTATGTGACTTTTTGTTGTCATCTCAATGTCTGTTGGTTATGCAAAAATGTACTAGAAAAATAAGTTTTATACAGTTGCAACAGTTGTGGCGTTATTTTGATCCAGGACTTCTATACACATATAAGTTGTTATGTTAATGCAATTGTTTACTTTGGCTAAACATTCTTTAAAATTAGCATTGCTTGTTTTTTACTGGCCAATTATTTGATAGTACTTAAAATTATTGACTGATTTGTGTATGGCTTAGTTATGCAACAATGTACTATAAAAATAGGTTTTATACAGTTGCAGCAGTTGTGGACCGAGGACTTCTATGCACATATAAGTTGTTATGTTAATGCACTTGTTTACTTTGGCTAAGCATAATTTGAAATTAGCATTGCGTGTTTTTGACTGGTCAATTATTTGATAGTAACTAAAATCATTGACTGATTTGTTTATGCCGTAATTGGTTCTTTTCTTCTATATTTTTTGGTACTCACTATGATAACAAATCTGCTATTGTATAAATCAACGTCTTTTTGTCACTGGTCCATATATGAAAACATGGTTCGATGCATTTGTGTCCAAACTTCAGGTGTGGAAATTAATTGCTTGCTTGTGATAGAGCAATTGCTATCTGGATGAATAAGATGAGATTGTGGAAGTGCAACTTTCTTGTAATTTGACCGTTTCTGATTTGGACTCACACTTCATATCTCATAGTTCCTCCATGTATGTTATCTTAGTTGAGATAATTAATGGTGAAGGATAATATTCTGTAACATGTTGGGAAACTAGAGTCGAACTTGAATTGCATACTATTAGGGTTTAATAGGTAAGTGTATCAGGACTCTATTTGGTATTGATATTCTTATGGAAATGTTCCTTGAGTTTCAGTATATGCATAATAAGGTGGGTCATTGGTTTGTTTTCAGGGTAGGATAAAGATGGGAGAAGAGAATTTGAAAGCTCCTTATGCACATAGTTGAACTTTTTATTCATTAGTATTATATGAGGTTTCGTCTGTTTTGGTGCTCGAGTGTTGTGTTGCTTATACAACTGAGATGCTACTTTGCAGGCAGAGTTCATGGAACATGATGAGAAACCTCTGCCAATAGACATCAGGCTTCTAGGTGCCCTTGCGGAAAAGGTGTTCTTTTGGCTTTCACAGTTCTACATTGATGAAAATTTTATCATATGATAAGTTTATTAAGATTTTGTATGTCTGCTTCTTTCAAGTGTCGTGCATTTGCGAAGGCACTGCACTACAAAGAAATGGAATTCGAAGGTGCTTGCTCTAAGAAGATGGATGCCAATCCTGTTGCTGTAGTTGAAGCTTTAATTCACATAAATAATCAGTTACACCAGCATGAGGTTTTTTTCCTTTATGTCATGCTTTTAGATTATTATTACCTGCTTTTCTGATTTTAGCTTAGTTTTCTATCATTCTTACACTGTATCTGTTGATAATATTTAGGCTGCTGTTGGAATATTGACTTATGCACAGCAAAATCTGGGTGTTCAGCTTAAGGAATCTTGGTAATGATAACCGATCTTATGGAAGGAATACTAATTCTTTACTCCATACATAAAAACTTCACCATGATATTGCTGTTGATTCTTTTTTACTTTTGTTTAGGTATGAAAAATTACAGAGATGGGATGATGCTCTCAAAGCCTATACTGCCAAAGCCTCTCAAGCATCAAGTCCACATCTCGTCTTGGAGGCTACTTTAGGTTTGTATTACATACTTCACATACCTGATATTTGCAATGCTTCCTTTATTTTTGTTGAGTTTTAAGGTTGTAATTTCACATTAGTGACTGTTTTTAATATTGGATCTATTATTTTACTTTCTATATGTTTTTGTTTTTGAAAAAAGAAAAAAATAACATTAATAAAGAATGAAATTGCAACTCAAAATGAGATTCAAGGGAATTCCACATATGATAAAACACATTAGAAATGCCTACCAAGAGTCAGAGATTACAGTGCAATACATTGGTTAAATATTTAGAGAAAGTAGTAGACTGGATCTGCAATTTGGTGCTAAATTCTTCAGAATGATTAGCGCTCTGGTTCCATTGATAACTTCTGTGATAAGTGATGCAGTTGATTTAAACTTGGACTCAAATCTTCTGGAATTTCTTTCTTTCCAAATGATCTGCACACAAAGACCCATAGCTATTATGTAGATCTGTTTTTTGGCCTTAGGAAGAGAAGTTTGTTTTGATAACCACTGAATGATGCTGGAGAGAGCGCTTCCTGGAACAGTCCAGAGACATTTCTGCTTCACTTGTTCCCAAATGACATTTGCTGCTGTGCACATGAAGAACAGGTGATCCCTTGATTCTTCATGTGCTGAACATAATGGGCAGGATCTATTGACATCGTGATAATTATGTCTGTCAGCAGTATTGAGCCTATTCTTGATGGTGAGCCAGGAAGAAAAGAAACCTTAGGGGGTAGTACTTTATGCCAAATGATTCTTTACCAATCAACCACTGGAATCTTCATTCTAAGCAGATCCTTAGTGAGCTTATTCGATAGTTTATAAGTTGGTTGATCCTTCCCGTAACAAAAACAGGTCTGGATGGATTTGGAGAATATTGAGGCTGCAGATGGTTGAGGCTATCAGGAAACTGCTAGGTGTTTCCATTGAAGAAAGAGTTTAGTTTTGTGTGGAGGGGAAAGGTGAGAGAGTTTTTAGGTATACCTCGGAGGTGAATTGAGTAAACCTTGACCAGACCAATTGTCGAACCCTATGTTACTCAAATGATAAGGAAATGCTTAAGAAGTTAGCTGGTAGAGGTTATCCTGAAGCTTTATTTATTTAGTGTTAGTCAAGAGCATAGCATGTGCAAAGGCATATAACACATTAGTATGGTGGTACTTCCAATTTCTGTATCTACTACTTGTAAATGCAGGAGTCCAGCACACAGTTTCTTGTCTTTGCTTAATCTCCATACCCACCATTTTCACTTGCCTTAGTAACACACTATTGAAGTCTTCATGACAAACATTTCAAGTTAGATATTTCATGTTAAGTAAGTTTATGTTTCAATTTTGCATGAGGTTGTGAGCCTGTTCTTTATTCACATTTTGACCTAATGGATTTCTGCTTGAGAGGCTGTGTTAGACTTAATATATGATCTAGTTTTAGGCCTTATTAAGTATTTTCAGTGATTTCTTTACAATGAATAGCTTACTTGACCTCTTGAAATAGTTTCATTTGGGCCATCTTTGGAACTTATACGTTGTGTTGTGATATAAGTTACTGGCTATTCCTTCTCACTTACATAGGAAATTCCCATTCTTTATCCAAGCACTTGAATAGAACTTCAACCTTTTCCCCCCTTTCTCTTCTTTGTCACCCTCAAGGATTTATGATGTAAATGTTTTTTTTTCTTCTTTTCCATTTTGTTACTAGAACTCTGACTTCTTTCATATTGGTTGTTCCCTGTGTTGATTCAGTATCTTAATGTTTCATCTGTAGGAAGGATGAGATGCCTCGCGGCATTAGCTCGCTGGGAAGAACTAAACAATTTATGCAAGGAGTATTGGACTCCAGCTGAACCATCTGCTCGATTGGAAATGGCACCAATGGTGGTTTTCTGTTTTTATGGAGTAGTAATTAATAATCTTGGTTGCTTCTTATAGTGCAATGTGTTTATCTTAGGCTGCTAATGCTGCTTGGAACATGGGTGAGTGGGATCAGATGGCTGAATATGTGTCACGATTAGATGATGGGGATGAATCTAAGCTTCGGGGTTTAGGAAATACTGCTGCTAGTGGGGATGGAAGTAGTAATGGTACATTCTTCAGGGCTGTCTTATTTGTTCGTAGAGGAAAGGTACTTATCATGCTAACTTTTCTTCTTACTGCAAGTCTTTTCCACTTTCTTTTCTGTTAATCTGTCATCATTTCCTAACTTTTATTGTTTTTGCAAGTATGACGAAGCTCGTGAGTATGTTGAAAGAGCTAGGAAATGCTTGGCAACAGAGCTTGCTGCTTTGGTTGGTTTTCATTTATTCCCAATTTCTGTACTTTCATGTCTTTCATAAATATTCGAGTCTCTCACCGCGTATTGTCAATTTTGATGCTTTGGGAGATGATTAAACTAAAATCAAAACAAATAAGTAAAAGAAAGGATCCGAATAGACACAATTTTCCTATTTTATTTTGTAGGGATTCATACATATGACCAAAGAAAGTTTCTTATAATTAAGTTTTATTTTTCATACTTTATCATCATGCCACATTGCATGTGGGTCTATCGGAAACAGCCTCTTTATTAGATAAGGGTAAGGTTGCGTACTATCGGACCTCCCAAGACCCCGCACCTTAGTAGGATTTCAACTGGGTGTTGATGATGATGATGATATTCATATTTTAATGTTTTAATATTGGTTTTCTATTTAATTTTTGATTTTTAAGAGGATCCTTTTGATTCAGAATCATAGGAGGATAGGCAAATTTCATGGCTGATGAATTGCTTTCTTGTTCTTAGTATCTCTAAATTTATATGATTGATATCATGAGATAATTTTATGTTTAGGTTCTGGAGAGCTATGAGCGAGCATATAGCAATATGGTCCGTGTTCAGCAGCTGTCAGAGCTGGAGGAGGTGTGCTCCATTGTTTGATAGCTCATTTCAATTTTTTTGTTGGCTTTAGTTTCTTTATAGAATACTACTTCTGAGTAAATTGCACAACAATTTGTTTATCCATAGGTCATTGACTATTGTACTCTTCCTGTGGGAAATGCTGTGGCCGAAGGACGACGAGCCCTAATTCGCAATATGTGGACTCAAAGGATACAAGGGGCAAAAAGTAATGTTGAGGTAACTGAAATTGATGTACTTTTCTCTTAGCAAGTCTTTACATGTGATAACAAGGCTGTATAAGGTTTGAAAAATAGTGTCTGAGCAAATTGTGAAGTAGCACAGGAAATTTTACAACAATATTCTTTAAATTATTTGTATCTTCCGAATCTTTTTACAACTATATTTGACTATTGAAATAATATAATTCTAAAAATGGCTATCAACCCACTCGATTCCCATTCTGAGTTTCTTTTCTGAAGTTTAATTTCCCTTTCAGACTTTTTACACCTAGTCCTACTAATGATTCTTTGTTACCAAATGGAAACTAGATTCTGCAAGCCTTAAACTGCCAAATATACAAGAGGCTCTGGTTTCAATTACTGGTATCCCTGTTTGCATTTAGAAGACCAATCGATTCAACCCTTCACTATTATTACTAAGTTATATTTGCTGTTTTCTTCGGCATGATTGCTGTAGATATTTATATATTTTGTCTCATTTTTTCCCTTCATTACCTTTTTAAGCTTTCTTCTTGGCCTCTGTTGTCCTCATTCAATCAGGTTTGGCAAGTACTTCTGGCTGTTAGAGCTCTTGTACTGCCTCCTACAGAGGACGTAGACAACTGGCTAAAATTTGCATCTATTTGTCGGCAAAACAACCGGATTAGTCAGGCTAAATCCACTTTGGTGAAACTATTGCAGGTTTAGTTATCTTTTAATTAACAGCTGTACTAAGTTTGTACTCCATTCTTCTTTGACTTTGCCATGTAACCTTGTCTCTATTTTTGTCAGTATGATCCTGAGACATGTCCTGAAAATGTGAGGTACCATGGGCCTCCTCAAGTAATGCTAGCATACCTGAAGTATCAATGGTCACTTGGGGAGGATCACAAGAGAAAAGATGCATTTATTAGGCTGCAGGTATGTGCGAATATTTGTTGTTTGCTGTAGTAGTAGTGATATATTTGTTATTTTATGTACATGACTCCTATACACATTTTTTGTGGCTGGTGAATGCTGTTACAGAATTTAGCTTTGGAGCTCTCAAGTGCTTCAAATATTGAACCAGTTCCACCGACTGGCTTCATTGGTAGTACAAGTTCTAATGTACCCCTCATTGCTCGTGTATATCAAATACTTGGAAGTTGGCAATGGGCGCTATCTCCTGTGCTGGATGATGATTCTATACAAGGTGGCTGTTCCCTCTCCAAAACTAGTTTTCTACTTTAGGGAAAAGTGCTTTAGTTAATATATATTTCTTTTCTTCCCTGTAGAAATACTTACTGCGTTCAGGAATGCCACCCATTGTGCAAACAAATGGGCAAAAGCATGGCATACATGGGCTTTGTTCAACACTGCAGTTATGTCACATTATACAGTAAGAGGGTTCCCCAGTGTTGCCTCACAGTTCGTTGTTGCAGCTGTTACTGGATATTTCCATTCCATAGCATGTGCAGCAAATTCCAAAGGGGTCGATGATAGCTTACAGGTAAGATTTCTTGGTATGACATATACATCGCAAAACCACTGATGCTGCAGTATCCCCATACATTGGTTAATACTCTTATGCTGTGTAATTATCACCTAGGAGTACAATATAAGCAAATCATTTACATGATAATTGACAAAATTTACCAATTTTTCAAGCCTTTTATGCTAAGCTAGAAAAAATGAGAGTTCTACTAGAGCACACATGAGCTTTTCCCTTTTATTAATATCAACATCCCAGCAGAAGTCCTGCTGATAAACACAGGGTTTAAGGAGATCTAGAAGTACGCAACTTACCATGAGCTTTTCCCTCCTTATGAAAATCTTCAAGGTTTCGCTTTTAACTGTTTTCCTATGCAATTATAGGAAGTTTTGTTGTGTAAATTATTTTTTGCTTTCTATTATTTTTTCTATGTTTTTTTGTAATAATAATGTTACAATAATTACTTACGATATAAATTTTTTTAGAGAAAAATGAAAAGTATCATATTTGAAAATTATAATTTTTATGTTATCCAATTGGAAAACAGGCTAAGACTATAGAAAGGAATAGTTGGACTACATTGTGAGTGTTTTACAAAATGAAAAAAAAAAAGCTTGCAAATACTTTCTAGGTTTTCAAAGTTGAACATAAATCTCCAATCTTCAGTTTTCCAGATCAGAACGCATCATATATATCTCTATGAATGAATAACTTGTGATATTTGAACTAGATTTGGCTTGCTCCAATCCCTTAGAATAGCACTCTCCCATAACTTTCTACTCCAAGCATGGTTTCTTAGAATAGGATTACTATCTCAATTCATCCTTACAATAATGATATCCAACACCCAAGTATTCTCTCCTTTCTTAACTTTATTTAGTGTCATTACCTAAAATGCAAAGACAGCTTAGACATGGAGCTTAGGACTTCAAAATCCACTCTCAAGGAGAATTAGCTTTAATCCTGTCAACTTATTAATCCCAAAATTGACCCTTACCATTGTTCCTGATAACATCGACTTTTGGTCAAGCGTCCATAATATATACAATATTTGAAGAGAAGTTGAAGAGTCTTCTATTTCCCTATTATGGGAATTCCTTGTGAGTGAAATTCCAATAAACATGCCTCAAAAGATGATTGACATCGAAGAGCCTGCTGAAACATCAAGCTTTGGTTGTAACACAACTTGAACACCTTTAAGGAATCATTCCACCACTTTCAAGCCAAAAGGGACATGTAACATCACATAAGTTCCTCTTCGTTTTTTTCTTTTGTGAACCATTGTCACCTGGAAAAACTTACACTTGGGTTAAAAGTAGTACATGGAACAGCTAAAGGTGATGAAATAACAATACGCTAATGTCTATGAAGATGTACAAGGATGTGCCTAAACATTTGTGGTGCAAATGTCATGTGATATTTCTGCTATTTTATAAGAGCACATTTTTATTCAAGTTTAGTACACGGTGTCTTAATTCCATCTTCTTCTCTTTGATTTTACATTATTGGCATCATATTGATACTCCATTGATCTAATTGACTAATGACTGCTATCTGTTAGTTTTCTCATACGTCACTGGATTTTGGTTTTGTTTTCTCCATTTGGACACTATTTTTCTAATGACCTTTTTCTTGAACAATGCTATCTGCCCAGGATATACTTCGACTCCTTACTTTATGGTTCAATCATGGAGCTAGTGCAGAAGTTCAAATGGCACTTCAGAAAGGATTTGCACTTGTCAACATTAACACCTGGCTGGTTGTGTTACCTCAAATAATTGCCAGGATCCATTCTAAGAACAACCATGCAGTGAGAGAACTAGTTCCATCACTTCTGGTGCGAATTGGGCAAAGCCATCCCCAGGTCTGCTATTGATACATGTTTCCATATCAACTTCATGGCCAACTTGGGCCTACAAATACACAGTTTGTCTAATCATTTTGTTGATTCTTTTCAGGCTCTTATGTACCCACTTCTGGTGGCATGTAAATCTGTAAGCAACTTACGTAGAGTAGCAGCTGAAGAAGTTGTAGAAAAGGTTCGGCAACATAGTGGTGTGCTTGTGGATCAGGTTAGTTTGTTTGACACTTCAATACTACTAACTTTTTCACTATATATGCCATTACTTATTGTGAGTTCTCTTACTTGAAGGCCCAACTTGTATCAAACGAACTGATCCGGGTTGCCATACTTTGGCATGAGATGTGGCATGAGGCTTTGGAGGAAGCTAGTCGTTTGTTCTTTGGTGAACATAACATTGAAGGGATGCTGAAAGCATTGGAGCCTTTGCATGAAATGCTAGAGGAAGGTGCTATGAATGAAAATACCACCATAAAGGAAAGAGCATTCATTGAGGTATTCCCCAAAATTCTATGTTAATAGTTATAATGGTTAAGGTTCTGTGTTGACTGTGGATTCTATTTTCAATCTCATTAGGTATTGTGCACCAATGGTATTTCTGTTCTTTCCTATGGAAGTAAACTACCTTAGGTTTTGTGGAACTCCAATTCAGGAATTCTGTATTTTCTAAAATTTTTGGTCCAATCATTCATTTAAGGATCTTGCTGCTATGTGTTGACCAACTCCGTTTATCTTACCATTGCAGGCATATCGACATGAACTGTTAGAGGCTTGGGAATGTTGCATGAAGTACAAGAGAACTGTGAAAGAGGCTGAACTCACTCAGGTTCGAAACTAAAATTCAAGATTCCTTGATTGAGTTTTGGTTTATTGATGAGTAACCTCTTCTTTTGTCTGCTTCACTGCATGTTATGTGCATGGTGGTGACTAATCCACATTCATACATTTTGCTTGCTACTTGTCCAGCATAACCAACTTCGCATAATTGCATGTATCGTCATCTCTTCTTCTGATGATGGCGTGCCCTAAATTAGATGCATTTTTGACGGAAAAACCCAATCCCATTTCATATATTCTATCCATACTTCATGCTCTCGAATCCACCAGTCTCTATCTCTGACACACACTAACATAATTTATAGTTGCAAGATCCTTGTTTTCTTCCACTGTATCTGCACTGGTTATTGTTTCTTATAAGATTGGTTTTAAAAGGCCCTTTATTGACCTTAATACTTCTGTGAAATGGATATTACTGGCTAAACTATATAGCATTTTATTGTCTGATAAATCAAATTATGTAATGTTTTACTTATGCTTAATTTGTTACTGACTGAATTAAGTGTGCAAAGATTCGTTTTTCATTTGCAAAATACTAATATACTACAAGGCTTGCGTGTCCTGTTTCATAAATATGTCATGCAATTTGACAAAGGCTTTAATAGTCCAAATTGAGCAAGCTATTTTATAATACTTTTCCTAGCTACCCTGAGTAGTATTATAGGATTGAAGAATGTATTTTGCATCATTAATTAACTTTGGTAATTAAATGATTTGTTTGACACTTATATAGTGTTGTGAAAACTTGCATTATATATGTGTGAATGCATTCTCAAGCCAATTGGTAATGATGTGGATTATGTCTCTATCAGGCATGGGATCTATATTATCATGTTTTTCGGCGGATAGACAAACAGCTTCAAGGCCTAACTACCCTTGATTTGCAGGTAAGAAATTTTTTCTTATAGTTGGATTCTAGCCTTATTATTAAATGGGGCTAACTTTAATATGGTTTTGCAACTGTAGTCGGTTTCCCCCGAGTTATTAGAATGCCGTAATTTGGAGCTTGCTGTCCCTGGGACATATCGTGCGGGTAAAGTCCATTTTAATGCATGACAGGATTCTTCAATTTTATACACCTGGTTTCCTAACTGAATGTTGACTTTTTCTTCATGCTTTCAGATTCACCTGTGGTGACAATTGCTTCCTTTGCACCTCAGCTTGATATAATTACATCTAAACAGCGTCCTAGGAAATTGACAATTCATGGGAGTGATGGTGAAGATTATACCTTCTTGCTGAAGGGACATGAAGATCTTCGCCAAGATGAGCGTGTCATGCAGGTAACTTTTCTTTCAGTTACCATACTAGTGAATTAAGTTATTCAGTTATCACAGAAGGGTCTTAATTGCATGTCTTCTGAAGTTTTTGGCAAACTGGAAAAGCTATTTATTAACATGAACTGTTTTTCTGGACCTTTACACTGCAAAGGAGTTAAATTTCTTTGCATTTACATTTTGATCAGCTTTTCGGTCTGGTAAATACTCTGCTGGAGAATGCAAGAAAAACTGCTGAGAAGGATCTGTCCATACACCGATATTCTGTCATTCCACTTTCTCCAAACAGTGGACTAATTGAATGGGTTCCACATTGTGATACCTTGCACCAACTCATTAAAGAGTTCAGGGAAGCCAGAAAGGTATATCAGGATTTACAATTTGGTGGCTTGGACAATTTGTCGTGGGTGTGTGTACAAGTGTATATTGCATGCTATTTTTTTTAGACATATGCAATTGATTTTTCATTTATATATTCATAATTGCAGATAACACTAAATCAGGAGCACAAATATATGCTCAGTTTTGCACCAGATTATGATCATTTGCCTCTTATAGCCAAAGTGGAAGTATTTAAGTATGCTTTGGACAATACTGAAGGAAATGACTTGGCTAGGGTATAGACAATGACTAGTCTCTTTATATACGTCTTTTCTTAGCCAGAAAGCACATTGATGTTACTGAAGTCTTGCTTCTGCTAGGTTCTTTGGCTGAAAAGTCGCACTTCAGAGGTTTGGTTGGAGAGGAGAACAAATTATACAAGAAGTTTAGCAGTAATGAGCATGGTATGTGTTTACCTTGTATTATCCGGTATATTTTTTCATACTATGCAATTTGTCTTTTCTTGGCTGTATGCTCATCACTACATTACTTTTTGAACTGCGTTGCTCAAGTGTCTATTGCTTCTGTTCAGGTTGGTTACCTTCTTGGTTTAGGTGATCGACACCCGAGCAACCTTATGTTGAACCGCTACAGGTAGGACGTTTGGGAGTAAGATACGGAATTAGATTAGTATTTGGAATCCTAAGATACGGAATTAGATTAGTACTTGGAATCTTTCCTGACCTGTATTATGTTTTGCAGTGGGAAGATATTGCACATTGATTTTGGAGATTGCTTTGAGGCCTCAATGAACAGAGAGAAATTCCCTGAGAAGGTTTGTTGTAAAATGAATGCATCATTGCATAATACTTCTTGTCTTTTACAATTTTCAGTTAAGGATAATGTTGAACTCTGATTTATTAGGTTCCCTTTCGCTTGACAAGAATGCTTGTGAGGGCCATGGAGGTTAGTGGTATAGAGGGAAATTTCAGATCAACTTGTGAAAATGTGATGCAAGTTCTTCGAACTAACAAGGATAGTGTCATGGCTATGATGGAGGTATGGAATCAAATGTCCCACAAGTTTTTTGGCCTTCGAGTTTCATCACTACAACTCAGGATAAGTTGCTTGCAACTGTAAGGATCCCATATTTACGGTACAATGCAGTGGGACTTGCAATAAGCATGCATGTTTAGAATTTCCAATAGTATAACTAGGCTTTGTAGATGATAGTTGAAAGTACATGCCACCATCAGCAAAATAGATGTGGCCCACGAAAGAATGGCTTGTGGTTGATGTATTTTCATTGCTAGTGATTAAAAGTTGAGTACAAATGTGATATTTTGGTTTAACCCATTTCAGGCATTTGTTCATGATCCTCTCATTAACTGGCGTCTTTTCAACTTCAACGAAGTCCCACAAATGTCGATGTTTGGTAATAGTCATGTTCCTGCTGTTGTGAATACTGAAGAATTGGGTCCAAGCAGAGATCTTGCTCATCCTCAGCGTGGTGCCCGTGAAAGAGAACTTCTGCAGGTTCTGCAATATTTCCATCGTCTTTTGTCTTGGAATGGTGTGCATTTTGCTCATAGTTTTGTTGATATATGCAGGCTGTTAATCAGCTTGGCGATGCCAATGAAGTTTTGAATGAGCGTGCAGTTGTTGTCATGGCTCGTATGAGTAACAAATTGACTGGGCGTGATTTTTCCCCCTCTTCGATGTCTGCCAATCCTGTACAATACGCAATGGAGCACAGCTCCTTAATATCTGGAGATACATGTGAGGTGGACCATGGATTATCTGTTAAATTGCAAGTTCAGAAGTTAATTATCCAAGCTAGATCGCTTGAAAATTTGTGCCAGAATTATGTTGGGTATGGCATTGCAATCTCTATGCTTTTTTTTTTTTTTTCCCTGCTCATTTTCTTTTCAAGCAGGCGTCTCAAGCATCCATGGTAAGATGCTGCATTTAGGGATCACATATAAAATAACCTAGTGATAGTCCCTGAGATGTGGGCTCGGGAGAAGTCTAGTAATATGCAATCTTATCCTTAACTGATGGAGAGGCTGTTTTCAACTGCATTTAAGGATCACATATGAAGATAGCACGTTGTTTTGTGACATTTTTCATGATTATTCTTGAATACTCCAAAACTGTCTATCGTTGTTACCGCGGCCAGTTCCTTCTGTACTTCTTAGTAGTGCTCCTCATCTTGAATAATGTGGTACAGTAGACTTGCTACAGTAAATGTGACTGATAAGCTGGTCCTTTGTTTCTTTTTTGTGCCAGCTTTTATGTCTCAGTGAAGATTCGAATGTCTAACTTCCTCTATCTGTATCAGGTGGTGCCCTTTCTGGTGAAACCAAGACAGTTTCTTGGTGCCGCGTAAATAGCAGTGTACATATCAGAATTGCGGTGATCACATGGTCACCCTTCTATGATGGTAGTTTAGTATTGATATGCATTATTTTTAAGGTTGTAACATGCATTATTATTGTATAGCTGGAGTGTTGTGTATATATATGTGTGTGTGTGTATGTATAGAGGAGAAAACAATCCAGTAGATTTTGGAATGTAATTGTACGAAAGGATCATTTGAGATTTTCCATTGTAAATAATTTCAAAGTTATATTTATTAATGGCAATTGCCTTTTATTATCATGGACAAAGAGATTTGATTTTAGGAGTTTCTTCATTCTGATTGATTCATTCGTAAGATAATTTCAATGAATTCTACCAAAAGTTCCTCGATTAAGTAGAAAATGGCGTGCATACGGATATAGCTATAGTGGTGCATTTTTTGTTTACCACCTTATGATTGTTGATAGACAGTTGCATACTTTGGCATCAAAAACTTGGACCAATTGACCCATAACGATTGTTTCTATGTAGCATAGCCAACTAGAAAAGAAGGAGATAAACCCCATGTTTAGGAGAAATAAAAGAAAAATAGAAATATAACTGAATGTTAGGGTTACTATTGTAAAGGAAAAGAACATTTTGCTAACGAATGCCCTAAAAGATTTAATAAAAAGAAAATTGAAATAAATTATGAAATAGATATGATGATAAAAAATGAAGACTTTACCCGATTAATGTTTTTCAAGATTGTTCTTCTAAAAAAAGTATATTTATATTAACATAAACAGAGTATGAAAATAACTCTAACTTTGATGTAGATGAGTGAAATAGGAGAACCTTCTAATACTCAAACTGATAATCAAATCATAGATAATATAGTATAAATATTTGAACAACATGGCACCAAGAAGCTTTGATCGATAGAAAAATGCTTAAAATGATTCAAATTACTATGTTTTTTTTCTTCTACAAATGCCTAAATTGGATTTAATACTACTCTTTAGATAAACTTGGATTAAAAATTTGAAAACATTATATGTTTTATGTAATAAATTTAAGAGAAAAAGCTTTAGATATTAGTCTTACTTCTAATAAGATTATCCAAACGAGATATGTTAATAATTAAAAGATAGGAACAGACCCTATTCTATAACTTATATGATATCTTACGTCCTTTCCAATACACACCATACAGAATGTTTTGCAGATAAAGATATTATAGATTTTCCAAAATTATTCTCACAAGTATAAAGGATATATTCACCTTATATGGCCACTAATCTATAGAAGGTCTTAAAAATGATTTTTCTCCAGATTTGCAGCAAAAACCTTTGCTAACTTCTGGCAATTAATAGATTTTTACCTAGATTATCTTATTCAGATACTAGTGTGTCTAGCAGTGCTAGATATAATAATAATAATAATAATATAATAAGAGCTGATAAAAAGATAAGTTCTAATTATCATATTAAAGGAGAATGTTTTGACGAAAAAACCTATATTCCTTGTAATAATTTAATAGATACAGGTACAAGTGGAAGTTATATTAATAATAACTTAATAAACGATTTGACAAAATTTCATCTAACCGAATAAATAATTTGAGAAAATTTCTTCTAACTAGACCTTATTGGAATATAAATTTTAATGGAGATATACTTCAAATTGATACAATTGTAGAAACAACTGTTAAAGTTAACGATACTAAAATACCTATTAGATTATTAGTTGAAAATGAAGGATTTGGCAAATAAAGAGGTATAATGATAGCATTCCATATACTACATTTTAACTCCTCGAGGGCATTACGAATGATTAGTAATGCCTTTTAGTCTACAGAATGCCTCCTAGAAATTTCAGAGAAAAATAGATAATATTTTTAAGTACCATGATTTTATACATTGTTACGTAGATGATACCTTAATAGCTAGCGATAATATTGCACAATGGTATTTAAGCATCGAGTGAAAATAGTAATCTATGTTTACACTTGAGCCAACCCATATAATACAAATTAACAATACCATCCACAGGAAGCAGGGGATTGTTGTTTAGAATTAGAAGATGAGTTTTGTTTCTCTGATTCTTTGACGTTGGTCACATGCATGATTCTTCAATTAGTAAGCTTCCAAAAGATTTAAATGGTCGACTCAATCCAGCCTTAACTTTCAAGATGAATGACACCTCACAAACTTCACTTGCCAAATAACGGTAAGTGACATCATTACTGATAATACGCAATGACTCGCCATGTTTTGCCCTTTCACCTTCTCATTTCCTCTTTGATTCTTTTCCTATTCAGGCTAGAAATCAAACTCTTTTAACTCACATCCGAAACAGAGCCAAAAGTTTAAGATAAGAGGATTCAAATATTTAATTTTTTAAAATCTTGGAGGGACCAATGTACCAGTGAACTCCAAATAATTCCTTCCTTATATATATATATATATTAAAAATAAAATATTTAATTTCTTTAAATGTTGGGGGGCCCAATGCACCATAAGCCCCCACGTAGCTCCGTCTATGCATCCGAACCACCACGTTTAGTCAATCAAACCTCAAAACATCCATTCTCAACTCACAACTATTCTTGGTGATGCCAAAACCAAACTATTTTATTGAATCGCAACCAAAGATATATAGAACCCAACTTGGAACCATTAAGGTGAGATTGCTTATGGTGAATCTGTGATACATTCTAGTTTAAGGTACATTAACTAACTAAATGACGTCACACAACTTCTAATAGCCACAAAACTTACGGGGACACGAATCAAAATTGCGCGCACATTAGCCTACCAGGATAAATCTCACTATAATACGCCCACCGCCGCCACTTCGCCTTTGTCCACTGATTGTTCGATTCGGCGAAATGAATATTCTCTCATTTTCTTTGATGCCAAACAGCACAGTAACCACCAAATATAAAGGAATGGCTTCGCTGCACATTTCAAAGTCGACTATCTCTCCGTTTCCCTCGTCGCGACATAATTTTCCGGGGAATTCCAGGAAGTGTTTTCTCAGGCTGAGAACTCATGGCAAGAGCTCCAGCGTATGCTTGCCAAGACAAAAGCTTAGGGTTTGGTGTTCCGTACAAGAAAATGATAGTCATACCAATGGCAAGTTTCGTAACTTATCTGGTCTGGTGTAATTTTCATTTTGTGGCATGAAGCTATTAGTATTTGCTGTTGGTTTCAGTATATATGTGTTCCTGTTAAGATTGTAGTGACAATATCATCTCATATTGGGAAAGTAGCAGTGAAGTGCATCTAAAGATGGAAATTTTGTCAAAGTTTCAAACTTGAATGAAAATTAGGAAAGTAGTTTAGTTGATGTACTAGTTAGTGTTAGTCAGAAGGACTTGGATTTTTGTCATGTGAATTTGAATAATTAATTGATTTTTTTATGATGGAGTAGTGATTTCATAAATGGTTTTATACTTTGCAGGTGAAGAACCTCCGGAGTCCTTGTTTATGAAGGAGTTGAAGAGAAGGGGTATGACTCCCAGTTCATTGCTCGAGGAAACCACTAGTGGCAATTATGGACTGGAAGATGAAATGAATCTAGGGGAAGAAGATAGAGGTTTTTCAAAAAGAAATGCTGTCTCAATTAATCAGAAAGAAATTGATCAACACTTGCCAAATCAAAGGCAGCAGTCTATGGCATTGAACAGTGAAGGACTTGAGGTTTCCCTGAATTTCCTTATTCATTTTCCAAAATCTAGTACAAAATGGATACTTGGGGTTATTGCCAAGTAGTGTTCTCTGGTTCTTGGGGGGGCCCTTCTCACATTGAGTTATAATCTTCTTTCACTTACTATTTATTGATTCTTTCTGATAATCAATTAACACTTTCAAATCTGATCAACTAATAATATATTGTATTTTTAATTAATCCAAACAGGAAACTGTGATTATGTTTGCTTTATTAATTGACATTTATTGTAGATTTGCGATTTTAATCTCTTCAGGGTTTAATTCCTCGAGCTAAACTTTTGCTTACAATTGGAGGGACATTCTTCTTGGGATTTTGGCCATTGATACTCGGAACGTTGGCATTCTTTTGTGGTCTCTACTTTGTAAGTTATCTTAACATTCTTAAATGTGTTTCATGCTTTTGCTTATGTTTCACAGGGCCAAGTGCTTTTAAGTTTGCCAAGATTACCTACTTTTCACGATATTGAATGTTGTTCAAGTTTTCATGCCTGATATCATATTCTGATAGAATGTCGACTCATCATCTATGTATAATATAAGGTGGCTATAGACTCTGCTTTGTTTGTTTGAACTTTTGTAGTCTGACACTTCATTAATAATATGTTATTTTCTGGAGGTGGTTAAACAGTTGGTATCTTGGAGTTTGAAAGTTCGACGAGTGTATTGTTGTGGAGTTGTTCTGTTTGGGATCCATTTATTGATAAAGCATAAACACAGGACTTCAACAAGTAAGATTGGCGGTAATTTGCAAATAGAACTATGATGAGATGGATATAAGGTCTGATGTGGAAAGAAATGGCAAGGGACAGGGCCAGTTCTACTTCATTTGTTGTTTTGCTGTTCAATCTGGATCAACTGATTCCATGTTTAATGTCAGAAGCACACTTCTTCCTGAGGATTTTGGGACAATGTAGCCGGCATGTTAATGATAGACCCAACCTGGCTTCTTAACAGTCTTGTAGTTTGTCCTGGTAGCTAGTTAAGGACTAGGTTTGAAAAATTTTTATTTTCTCTCCCAGATTAGTTATCTTTTGTTCATGCTGACAAAGTTCTGGATGTGTGCTTGCATCTTTTCTCCTTTTCTTTAATTTTCAAACTCAGTATACTAGGGTCAACACCTTCATTTCACGATTGGAAGCTTGTATTTTAGACAAGCAATAACGGCATTATATTTCCTTGTGTTGGGTTGTAATTCAAATAAAAATATTTGTGCATGATGTTACTTCTTTATCTGCGTTCTTGAAAATAAATGTTTAGTTTGAGGTGCAGGAGAAGCAATAGAAGAGTAATCTGTTTCTAATTGTTGATTTAAACATCACTTTACCACCTCTGGCTCTAGCTCTTTGTGGATGCAATCTTAATGAGTGAGTGATTGACTGTTGAGAACATTTTACAAACAGATAGTTCTTTTTCGTCGTTTCATATGGAACCTGGCTGTTGATGTCGTCCCTTTCTTTCTTTTTCATTTTCTTTCTTGTTTCTGTTTCATATGGAACCTGGCTGTTGATGTCGTCCCTTTCTTTCTTTTTCATTTTCTTTCTTGTTTTTGCTTTCAGTATTTCGGACCAGCATTTTTCCATGATGCAAGCAGCACCGTCTCGCTGCCACCATATATTGATCCATATGCCCTCCTGGAAGATGAAAGAATGTCATCTCAAATAGGTCCTACATTGAAGTAAAAGGATTAGAAAGAATGCAAAGACTACATCTTGAAAGTTATTTGCATGTGTAACATGCTTTCTTTACGCTGGTAATTCTTTCCCTATGTATATATGGTGTCACACTTGGTAGTTAGCAAGAATTTCTCTCAAGTGATAGATGTTCATATCTTTCTAATGTTGAATTCACGTGATAGGTTAAATTAATTAACTAGCCCTATAGCAGTTTGGGATCATGTGCAAATTAATTGAAGCTGGTCCTGATTTCTGCAGCAATTTTAGGTCGATAAACCATTACCTTTGGTAGTTATGAAATGCTTGGAAATCAAAAGAGGTGATTGTGGTAGTTTTGTCAAGTTCGAGATAGATAGGGGGCTTTAGTTGTTCGCTTTGGCGCATTCCAAGTGAACTTCGAATAGGAGACATTTTCCAAGTGGGGAAAGTTCGATCTCACTTGTCCGGGAACAATATCCATCTCTCTAGGCATAAAGTTATCAGGTTGTTCCAAGATTTGCGGGATGGAATGTTATTTTGTGCTGGTTCATTCGGAGATTTTACGTCCAAGGGTGAATAACAAGAGTCGGGGAATTTTAATGTGTAAGTTTCTTTTGGCATTACCTTGAAACCAACAAATAAATGTAACGCAATAGATCAAGGCATACATTCATTTCGAAACCTCAATACAGTTGTGTAGCTACGAAATATTGGGAAGCATCTCTGAGATCAGAGACTGTAAGAGTGTCCCATATTGCCTAGACATGGGACTCTACACTCTACCCATATTTAAAAATTCAATAGAGGCTTTAACATCAAAAAAAAAAAAAAACATTCACAAAAATAATATAAATGCGGAATTATAGATATATAGTAGGATATGAAGAGAATCCAAGAGATGTCTTAATACTCTTCACCATCATCCTCTTCACCCTCGTTTGATTCAGCACCAACTTCTTCATAATCCTTCTCAAGGGCTGCAAGATCCTCGCGCGCCTCAGAGAATTCTCCTTCCTCCATGCCCTCGCCAACATACCAGTGCACGAATGCACGCTTGGCATACATGAGATCGAATTTGTGGTCAATGCGGGAGAACACCTCAGCAACGCTGGTGGAGTTGGAGATCATGCAAACAGCCCTCTGCACTTTGGCCAAATCACCACCAGGAACAACAGTCGGTGGCTGGTAGTTGATGCCGCACTTGAATCCAGTGGGGCACCAGTCAACAAATTGGATGGTGCGCTTTGTTTTGATGGTGGCAACAGCAGCATTCACATCCTTAGGCACAACATCACCACGGTACATCAGGCAGCAGGCCATGTACTTGCCATGGCGAGGATCACACTTGGCCATCATTGACGAAGGCTCGAAAGCACTATTGGTGATCTCAGCAACTGAGAGTTGTTCATGGTACGCTTTCTCTGCTGATATGACTGGAGCATAGGAGGAAAGCATGAAGTGAATTCTTGGATAAGGGACCAAGTTTGTCTGGAATTCAGTCACGTCCACATTCAGGGCGCCATCAAACCTCAGTGAGGCTGTCAATGAGGAAATGACCTGAAAAGTGCAAACAAGGACATTTAAAGAGCTGCTGCAAGTGCGTTGTTTTATCAACTCTATTAAGTATATATTAACAATCAATTATGTATCCTCGTATTCTGCATTATGTGTTTTCTTCCCCAACCACTTAGAAATTAGATTGTAGGTATCTATCATCTACCTGAGAGACAAGCCTGTTCAGGTTGGTGTAGGTGGGCCTCTCAATGTCAAGAGAGCGTCTGCAGATATCATAGATGGCTTCATTGTCAAGGAGCACAGCCACATCAGTGTGCTCCAAGAGCGAATGTGTGGACAGGACACTGTTGTAGGGCTCAACAACAGATGTAGAAACCTGAGGAGAAGGATAAACAGTGAAACCCAACTTGGATTTCTTGCCATAATCAACAGACAAACGCTCCAGGAGAAGGGATCCAAGACCAGAGCCAGTACCACCACCGACAGCATTGAACACAAGGAACCCTTGAAGACCAGTGCAGTTATCAGCAAGCTTCCTAATGCGATCCAAGCACAGATCAACAATCTCCTTGCCAACTGAAACACAGAAAAAGAGACCATCATTAGAACAACATGATGAGTGCCCGTGAACAGAGGGAACTGACTGAAACGTTAGCACAACAAATTCAATATTCCGTGAACAGAGGAAACGAAAGCAGGAATTACTAGTATAGTGGCCACGGGCAAAGTTGTTTGCAGCATCTTCCTTGCCGCTGATGAGCTGTTCAGGGTGGAACAACTGTCGGTAAGTTCCAGTCCTAACTTCGTCAATGACAGTGGGCTCAAGATCTACAAAGATAGCACGAGGCACATGTTTCCCTGCACCAGTTTCACTGAAAAAGGTGTTGAAAGCATCATCACCACCGCCAACAGTTTTGTCACCTGGCATCTGGCCATCAGGCTGAAGAAGGAAAATGCAAAGGTTAAGCAACCCAATCTAATAGACTACGATAAAGCCCCCACAGTTTACAAGGAATGTAACATTGAAATGGTGAAACTTTAATTTGAAGTGAAGGTTGACCGGATAATATGCACAATCTTAGGCCCTCGAATTTGGTGTTCTTTCTCTCAAAGGAAGGGGATATAAAAGACGAGTATCAAATCTAGATTCAAAAAGAAATTTGATTAATTTCCCACCTACAACTAAGATTCCCATCTGGGATTTCGAAAGCAAACAATCAAAAGCAGATAATAACAATGCAAATGCAATGAAGCAACTTAAGCAATCGGAAAGTGAATCAAAATGAAAGATACGAGGAAATCGCAATGAGATGAACGAATATAAAAGACAAGAAAACTTTGAGAGGGACGGCGAACCTGGATGCCATGCTCGAGGCAATAGAGTTCCCAGCAGGCATTGCCCACCTGAATGCCAGCTTGACCAATGTGAATGGAAATGCACTCTCTCATTGTCTTAAAAAACACAAAAAGGCAATCAAATTTGTAGAAACAAAAGAACAGAATACAAAAGATAATGTAAGAAAACAGAAAGCGTTTATCAAGACGCCTCCTTTCTTCACTCTGGGATGTGTCAGGACCGAGCTTGCCGGGCGTTTTTATAGGCAGAAATGACGATGAAGAGAAGGGCAAGGCCCAGATATTTGTTTAACTGGGAGGGCTGTTATTTGCTGACGTGTTTTGAACCTTATTGGTCTTCGGGCTAACCATGGTTGGTGTTTGAAAAGTGATTGCCGCTGATGGCCAGCTCGGACCCAGAGTGGAGGGTGGAGGAAGTTGGGCGGGTGTCTTCTGCATGGTCACCTGATTCTTTCATAATCTGTTTGTGGGGTCATGTTTTCACCTTTGATTTTAAAATTTTCTAATTATGTCTCTTCTGTTTTTGGGTTTTGATTCGGGATTCAAATCTTTAGTAGGTGGCAATGGGCCAATGGCAAGGTATGCTTACCTTACAGCCACTCCCACTAGTTGCATGCATTGCAATGTTGCTTCTTCTTTATGAAGTTTAATGTGGCAGGATGTAATATTTATATATCCAGTATACAATTCTCTGGCCCATTTTGTCAGAAGTCATTTCGTCCAGGTCAATCAAGTTCATCATTACAGCCTTAGAATTTAAGGAACTTAAGGACAATAATATGATGACGTTTCAACTGTCTTCGACTTTGTAGTTCAGTGTGCGTAGGTAATTGTAAGATGAGCAAGAAACTACGTATAAGTTATATCGAGGATAATGTCTAACAAACCATTTCAACCGATAACTCATACTTAGTGTTTGACTAGCAGGAAAATACTGCACATTTGTACGGTAATAATGTCCTGTAAATTAAAATAGAAAATGATGATGATATTAATAGTAATAATAATGATGAGTATAAAAAACGTTTATCAAACATTAGAATAATTTTTTGATTAGAATATTCTTTTGGTCATAAATTTTTTAATGATTTAACAAAAAAAACGGATAGAATAATAAGTGCGTATATCAATT
>JAOTBA010000205.1:30226785-30241768 GCA_025629845.1 Erythroxylum squamatum
AGTCTAACTCCTGATGGGCCGAATAGGCCGTGGTCTTGTGAAAATGGGCCTGGGCCTAGCACAGCCGGCCCAACCAAATATTTATTTATCTTCTTACCATTTAATTAATAACAAAAAACTAGTAGTTTCCCAACTGAATACAATTTTTATCATGCTTAATATTTTAAAATACTAATATGAGAATGTAGAACACTTAAAACTTTAATAAAAATATTTATTTAAACATTTGCTTTTGAAGTAAGGTTAATTCATACGTCATGAAAATTTTATTCCACCTTTCATTCTTACGTACATTTGATAGTTAAATTGCACTTTAAATTATTCATTTTACTTGTACTTAATTTATTTATAAAATAAAAATATCTAGTACAAGGAAATAATCAAAAATAATTTTTAAACTAAAATAATGGATCATTATTATCCTTAGGGTAGAAGACATGAGGCTCCTTTATAATTTAATTATCTTTCAAAAATACTAGTTTTAAAATTTTTCAAAAAAGCTCCTTGTAATTTTTATTTTTTTTTAAAAATCATTCTCTTATAATTCAATTAAAAAATAACAACGAAACATATGTAGCATGAATGTTGTATGTGGATTAATCAAATGTTGCTAATATAATAATCTAACTTAACTTTTAAATTGACTTGAAATAATTAAACCTTACTCAACATTGATAATTTAATACAATTATAATAAGTTATTAGTTTGAGTCATGTTTAATTAATTAGAATCATTTCAGGAGTTGAATGAGGTTTTTATGTTAACAAAATTTAATTGATCTATATGTGATGTTTGTACTATTAGTGTTTCATTGTTATTTTCTAACAAAAGGTTAAAAGAATGATTAAAAACTGAAATTTTCAAAGAATTTTTAAAAAATCATAATGATGAGGGACCTTTTTTGAAAGTTACTTAAACCAAAAGGGAACTCTATGTCTTCTGCCCTTATCCTTATTATTAAATACTTGATATACATAATTTTACTTAACTCATATAATATAAACTTAATTGGTCTATACAAGACATTATAGTGGTTTATAAAGTATAAATTAATAAATTAATAAAATTAAAATATTAATTAGTTAGAGTCAGATTTAAAAGTTGAATTGGGTCTTTATTTTTGCAATATTTAATTGATAACATATGATGTTTATGTTGCATGTGCTTCATCATTATTTTTTAACAAAAGACTATCATAATTTTTTTAAAATAAAAAATTGCAATTAACTTTTTTGAAAATTTTAAAAATGAAGGACTTAAAAAAATATTACTTAAACCATAAGGAAACTATGTATCTTTTACCCTTATCATTATTATTAAATATTTGATATACATGATTTTACTTATTCTTGTATAATATAAACTTAATTGGTTAATACAAGATATTATATACATATAGCCTATTGCAATATAGTTTACAAAGTAAATTCCAAAATGTTTGCCGCTCAATTGAAAAGCATTCTTAGCAACTTGATCAGCTATGGTCAAGGAGCATTTATGCATAAGAGGTGCATCAGAGATAACATTTTAATTGCCTATATTTGTTTAAAGATTATTATAGGAGTTTGTCAATAAGAAGTTATGTAATCAAAAAGGATTTCCACAAAGTTTTTGTTTTAATTAATTGGAATTTCCTCTTCTATATTATGATTGCCTTTAGTTTTCTATAAAAATTCATCTTTGGATTCTCCAATGTGTCATAACCTCCTCTTGAAGCATCTTGGTGAATTGTGAGCCATCAAAGCTATAGAGGATTGAGATAGGGAGACCCATTATCCCTTTATCTATTTATTCTTTGCATAAAAGTTCCTATAAGAATTTCATCAAATAATATTAATGCAAACATTTCATTTAAATATCACCACTAATATGGGACCTTTCAACCTTTCTTTTATAGATGATTTTCTATTATTTTATAGAGTTAATTCCAATTTCTTTAAAACATTAATTGATTCCTTAGATTAATACAAAAAGATATTAAAGTTATCAATCATTCACTCTAAAAGTTCTCTTTACATCTCTATAGGTACCTCCTTAGTGTTTGAGCAACTTACTCAAATTTCAAGCTTTGGACTCCAACTTCTGCCACTTAAATACCTAGGAATCCCTTTGTCAACCATAAAACTAAATCATAGGTATTATTAGCCTTTATATGATGCCATCTACATTAGAACTGGAGTTGAAATAGTAAGTTCTTTCTCATGTCCAAAGATTTATGCCTATTAACTTAGCTAGAACTAGCACTAGTGTCTATTGGTGCTTAAACTTGCCTCTCCCAACCAGTCAGATTAAAGTAATTGAAAAGATGATGAAGAATTTTCATTGGAGGACTAGGAAGAGAGAAGATTTTTCAAAAGGTAAGGTTATATGGTCTGAGGTTTGCTTTAAATTTAAAAAGAGGGGTTGGCAATCAAATCCATCATAACTTAGAACAAGGTGTTACTAGGGAAAAGGATCTAAATTTTATTCAACGATGAAGAATACCTTTAGGATAAGTGAACACAATCATAATTCCTAAAAGGAGTAAACTTCTAAAAATTATAGGCCAAAAGCTCTACCTCTTAGACTATAAGATTTATAGACAATATTAAACCCTATATTGACACCATAAAACACCTTAAATTCACTTTTATCTTATGACTGGAAATTAAAGAGAGATTATTCACCAGGGATATGATCAATCTCTCTCAAATTTTTAGTGCTATGAATGTGCTTTGCTGTTAGAAAGTTGAATCCTATGACCACCTATTTTTCATATGTCAGTTCTCTTCTTATTTATGGAATAGGATTTAAACCTAACTAAATACGAGTTGTATACTCTCTTATTGGAAGAATATCATAAGATGGGAAACTAAGGTGTCCTATAATTGTTAAAATGATCTAAACTTATTCAAAATCTCTCATATTTGCTATATCTATTCCATCTAGAGGGAGAGGAACAAAAAGATGTTCAAAGGTGTCTATGGATAACAACACCTCTCTTATTATGCTAATTCAATCTATAAGAGAGATCATCATTAGGCATGGCATTTTTTTGGGCTTCACTTCACCCAGAGTTAACAGTCTCGACTTGATTTGTTTAGGGTTGAACTCTTTTTTTTTTAATTTTTAGGCTTTAGGTCAAGCTCAAACTCAAGCACACCAACCCAACTTGACCTGACTTTTGAATATCTCATTGGTTAATTAGTGAATGATGTCATTTTATGATAGGCAAAACATCATCATTTCACTACACAATATTCAAATTACTATTTTTATGTTGAAACAATTTCATTTTGTTGATAAGTAATACGATGTTGTGTAAATATGGACAATATCCTCTCTTCAATCAATAATGAATCAATGTAGCATAATTGAAATAAAAACCTCCTTCCTCCTCTCATGTCATCTTGCACCTTACCTTTGCTTACCTTACTCGTCACCAAATGCCTCACCTCTGCTTATCAGTTTCCTTGCCAATCAACTCGCCTATGCTTGCTAGTCACCTCGCCTCTACTCACTAGTCACGTCACCTTTGGTTAGCAACAGATTCCTCGGCTTACCTCGCCTCACCAATCTCACTAGTCTCTATTAAAAGGTAGTATCAAAATTTAATTGCATTCTCAATTTTGTAAAACTTGACCTAGAAGTTAACTTGAGATGAGATGGGTATTTTATTGTAGTATTAAACTGTAATTGCATTATGTTGATCCATGTCCATAATATATTCTTTTTCCAAGTTGTTATGCTATTATTGAGAGATAAAGAAAATTTTATATCGTTTAGGTAATGATGAAAACCTACATAGGTTGGTCACATTTTTTAATTTTTATTTATTTGGTCTTATTTTCACCTAATAGTTTTTTATAGATAAAACACACAATTTGCCCCTATTGTTTGACCAAAATTCTATTAATGCCTAGTCATTATCTTGGGTATTAGTTTACCTTTTAATATTTATAAAATAGAATAATTTGTCCCAAAAAATCACTCTATCATGTTTCATTAATTAGATGTGATGCTGCTATTATTTTTCAATAAATGGCATACTGGATAAGCTCATATGCTAACTTGGTAGCTAGTATGTCATATACTAATTAATTTTGTTTTCTAAGAATTTGGTTATTAATTATTTATTAAAAATTTCTTAATTTAATTTTACACCCCTATTTGACCCCAACATCATCTATAAAAACCCCTAATAAATCATTAAAATTATAGAAAATTCCTTATATTCATTTAATAAATCCCGAAAACCTATAATCCTCTCTATCGTCTTCTTCCACTTTACACACTCCTTGCTCGTAAGTTTTGATCTCACTATCTCGTGTAGATGATCTTTGCACCTAAAAACTACTTATATAACTAGACCCAAAAACCATATTTAAATCCAAAGCTCAAATTAACGAAAATATGAAAATTTTGGTGCGAAGTGTTTTACAAACTTACATGAGAACAACTGTGCCCATCGAACACGCCAAAGAAGAAAACTTCTTTGCTAATAAATGATTGGCATATAGAATCTGCATCTTCCATTGCTCTTTGACCATGTATAGAAGTCATACCAAACCTAGGAGGCTCCAATTCACTAGCCTCCAAACATTGTCTCTCCAATTTTACAATTCCATCACTTATAACCACTTCATCTTCAACTATTTCACAAGATTTATCACAATCACATAAAGACGTAAAAAGAGAAGTTGTTGTCTAAAAAGGAAACAAATCAGGTTTCCATCTTTCCCATCCACTTTCCAAAGGAGCCACCACACTATATTGGTGAAAGAACTAAATGGACAGAGCTCAACCTCCTCTTGTATAAAGATATTTCAACCATATTTCCTTCACCTTTACTAATTACTCCATAATAAATACTGACCATGAATCCTAAAATAAAACTATAAAATAGTAACAATCACAACAACAAAAATTGAATTATCAAAATGTTTTCTTCCAGACTTAACATCAGGTTAATATCAACTCATTAGTGATAAGTACTAGAATCAATAATCATTATGGATGAATGTTAGTTATTTCTGTAAATGAGTGTTCAACTTTGGGGATTTGTAAGATTTAGAATTTATAAAGATGGTGAGAAGGTAATTTGGGAGCTTGAAATTAGATTAAGATTTTTATTTCTTTTTAAATAATTAATAAGTAATCTTTTTAAAAAATAAAGTTAATTGATATATGACAAGTCAGTTGCTAAGTTGACATTTAAGCTTATATGACATGCCATGTGTTCCAAAATAATGAGAACGTCATGTCTAACTAATGAAAACGTGATAGAGTAAGTCCTTTTAGAATAAATTTTTATAAACGTTGGGGGATGAACTGATACCAAAGATAATAAATAAACCTTTTTAGACTTTTAATCAAACATTCAGGCCACTTGAAATTTGATTGGGCTCGAATTCAAGTCGTGTGTCTCAAGTTCGTTTAGGCCTTAGATCATGCCTAAACCATTATAATTATTTTCGGGCTATAGTTTAGCTCAACTTATTAACAAGCCTAATCATTATGTCAAAAGCTTCAAAAGAGAATTAGCCAAATTATAACTTTAAGATGAAATATCTTTACAAGTTCTTAGTTACATTATTTTAAAAGTTTATGCAATTTAATAGTTTCCCTGAGTTCTTTAGTTACAATTTCTCTTATTCTTTGATTAGTGTTTTGACAAATGTTTAATGGACTATGTATTATGCATATATTAAGTATATTTTTCTTGTTATTTGATAGTTTTATGTTATTTTTGGTGCTTAATTTGCTTTTAGTATGCTTTTAGGTCTAAATTGCCTTCATGGGTCAAAAGAAGAGAAAATTAGGAGAAATCAGGGCAAAAAAACTTAAGAATTGGAGCTATTTTAGAGGTATACACCTGTGTGATGAGGTACTTGCCCGTATAAGTAACATACACAGTCATGTAAGGGATCATGTAAGTCACTGTGAACATGTAAAGCTTCAAAGGCTTGTAAAGATACATACTTATGTAAGTCACACACACTACTGTGTAATATGCCTGTGTAAGCTCTTATGAATATATAAATCCACAATTCTAAAGTGTTTCTAAGATACACGGTCACTTACACAATCGTGTGATTGACCGTGTATATTATAGAAATCCTAGCTTTACACTCTAAAAGGAAATTATGAAGGCTAAATCAAAGAAGAAGCAAGTAGAGTTGAAGTTGGAGATAAAGTTAGAGTTTAAGAAACAATTCTAAACCTAGGACAACAAGAAACATGAAAATTACTTTAGAGATTCGACATTCCAAGCGGATTACATTAGAGAAAAAGAGGATATATATGTTATGGTTTCTTTTCTTTTTAATTATTCTTTTGAACTTTTAAAGTTTATTTTGTTTTTTTATGTTTAAGAACTACATTTTTTTATTAACTAGGTATGATGAACCCTAAGTTAGGATGGATATTACAATTCGATCTTTTATTTAATGCAATTTGGTTGATTGATTCATTGTGATTCAATTATGCATTTTTATTCTTAAATTAAAATATCTAGGATATTAGTTCTCAATGTTCATTTCATATGATTAATATTGACAAATCCTTTTGTTTGAATAGATCTACCATAATTGAAATGATTGCATGCAAACCTAAAGATAGGTGAATATAAAACCTTTAGATTAAAGTCAAACCTAATAGTAAAATTCACGAATTTAGTATGCAATTTTAGGGGTTTTAACTAATAACAAGTTTTAGTTAATCAACTGAGGATTAATTGTCAATAGTATTGAGAAAGATATTAACATAAAATAAGGATTTCTACAATCCAATGATTAATAATTGAATTGCATGATAATTTGTTAATACTTAAGAAATCTTAAGGGATTCATTACCTAGGTACTAGTTATTTGATATTTATTAATCTTAGTGTTATTTATGTTTAGTGATAAGTGCAAATTACATCGTGTTTTAGGGCATAGTTTGATGCGTGTTTAGCTGTTAATTCAATCATTTAATATGTGTTTAGGTTAGAATTGTGTTAGTTTGTTAATTATTTATATTTTAAGTGCTTTATGGGTTAGTACAAGTCTTTGAGCTTAAATATTATGTTTTTGAGGTACCTTGATATGTTTGCCAGTGTTTCGGGCAACATTGAAAAATGGAGGAGTTTTAGAGACATTCGGGCCGAAACAATGACCCACGATCATGCTAGAACCTCTATATTTGGCCCACGATTGTGGCTTGCATGCCACGATCGTGACAGAAGGCTCAGATGTAAGCTATGATCGTGGCTTATAGGCCCACAGTCGTGGCTTGCATCGGGCAGACGAGCAGACACTCAAGAATGTCAAGTTTTGAGGGATTTTTTAAACCTTTCGGACTCCGAAAAATCCTAGAGTTATCCAAAACACAAAAGGATATAAAAATAAAAGAAAGAGACAGAGAAAGAGAAAGAGAAAGAGCTTTTACATCAGCCACCTTAAGAAACCTAGAGAGAAATCATCAAAAGATAGAGGAAGAGAAGAATGAAGAGAGAAGAGGAGAAGAAGCTAACTCGAAGTACTTCGTGGATCAGGAGGTTTCTCGACATCGCTGCCTCCCGTCATCCATTTTAGATTGTATTTCCTGTTATTGCAGTTTTATTATTGTATAGAATTGGATTGAACAACTGATGATAGGATCTAGAATGTCGAGGATGTTCTAAACTCACCTTCGGAATTTTATTCTTGAATTAATGAAAATCTGTTTATTTATGTGTTTATTATATGTTGTTGTGGTTTGATTCTACTATTGCATAATTCGATAATAAACTGGGAGGGTAAATCGAATAAAAAACGATTAAATTGGGCTAACGAGAGTTAGGTGATTTAATAGAAACTATAATTGAATCAAATCGGTAATTTATGCGAAGAGAGATTTTGTATAGGTTTTCGATAGTTTATTAGAGAACTTCAGAACTGATTAGGGTTTTGGATAAGTTGTGAATTGAGAGATTGCAACCTCCATAATCTGATCAGGGTTTATGATTTAAGGTTAATGGTTATAACTTTAAAGAGAGGAATTAACCTTAGGATAGTCTAGAACCAACAATCCAATAATTCATAATCAGTTAGGTTAACATTAAGGATAAGTAAATTTTCCTTTCTCTCAATTGGTAATTTCTTTTGGTTGATTCTTGAGTGTGTTGCAATTGCTTAGTAATTAGTATTTTCATGTTGGATTCTCATTTGATTGATTAAATTAAATTCTCGTTTTAGTTTCGTTGCATCTTGAATTTCTGTTATTTGTTTCTGGCCTTAGATTTTAGGATTAGAATAGTTCCCTCCTCATAGGATCGACACCTTTGGTACTACGCTAACGAACTCTGTGCTTACGAATTATCGAGGGTTAATAATTAAAACTTACACACAACCAAACCCCAATCATTTAGGTTTATTATTTATGTTGAATTTTAGTTTAATTTAATTTTAATTAAATCATCATCCTATTTTCCAGTTAGATAATAACAAAGAGGTTATTACTAGTACTTGTAGTCCCTATGGTATCGAAACTTAATAATCATTGACACTATACTATATTTCGATAAGCCCATTTACTTGTGAGATCTATAGAGTAGAGATTAGACCTCATATCAAGCTTTTTCCCATTATTGGGGATCAAAAAAACCTTGCTTTTATTAATCTAACCATTTATTTATTTAGTTATTTTCTTTTTATGCATTATTTATTTATTTATCATTAGATCTCTTTATCGTGATTTTGTGTTTGTGACTTATTTTTATGATTTAAAACTCGTTGTCATAGCCGCTAGCTATAATGGAATGATGGAGAGGATAATATTCTTAATAGAGCTATAATATGTCATCATTTATAGTAGCATTGGAAGTTTGGAACGAGAGGAATGGTGATGTCTATTTAGAAGCTCAATTAATACCTATGATGTGACGTAAAATTGTATGGGTAACCACTACAATCATGAATATTATGCATTAAAATATATGTGGGAGCATCCAAATTGCATGAAAAACTAGCTTTAAGACACGCCATACAAGAATACATATAATCTAGAGTGGGATAATACTTATAACTATGTATGGAACGATTACGCTTTATCTTAATTTGTACAACATTAACAATAATAGGAGTATCCACGTTTTAACAATCCCTTTATGAAATTCATTGCGTCAAATGAGGCTACCCTCTATAAAACTAAAGAGTCAAGTGTTTTATCTGGATACACTAAGAAAAATTTGGTAGAACATGTGAATACGATAACATTATAGAATGGAGAGGAGCTAGAGGTTGAAGAAAAGAAGGAACCTTTTATTCAAGAAGAGAAAGCATAAGAGACAGTAGAGGAGTTATAGGAAGAATATGTGGAGGAAGTTACTATTCAAGAAGGGAAAGAAAAAGAGAAGGAAGATTGGAAGGAAAATGAGATAAAGGAAGACGAAGAGGAGGATCCAAATAAGCAGGCTATTAAGAAATTACCGATACTCATCTTAAGTACGAAAGGTTCTTCTATCTTATAAAACAAGTTATCAGGGTCAATTGAAGATTCAGAGCGTTTTATTATACCTTATTGTATTGACAGTTTGTTATTAAAAAGGACATTAGTTTATGTACTTGATTATATTTATTATCTTACAAAAAGTGACTTATTTGTAGACTATTAAGCCACCCTATATGGGAAAACGAGTAGAAGTAAGTCGCTAATTATAGATATAAGTTGACTAAGGGCGTGATATGTATAGTAAGCTAAAGACATCAAACAAGGGCTACTTGGGAGGCAACCCAAGAATTAGAATAGTTTTGATTGACTTGAATACATTATGTCGAATATTTGAGTTTTAGTTTAGGATTTCATTGATTTTCAGTGTGTTTTATGTTAGGTTATTAAGCATCCTTATTTTATTTTTCCTAATTATGGTGTTTGTGGTATATGTTATTTGATTCTCTTTAATTCTAGTGAAAATTTTTAAAGTTTTTAGGAATTTTTAGGCATACACGGTTATATATATGCACATGTACACGCCCATGTACATAACAATCACATTTTTACATGTTTTACACAATTTCGATGATGTATACAATCACCAGACATAATTGCGTACATCCCCAAAATTTTAATAAAATTGCACACATGATTACAATGAGTTACATGGGTGTGGAAGATGCCTGTGTAGCTCAAGTCTTTGGAACATGTCAACTTACACCCTTGTGTCTAAATTCATACGTTTACAATCATGTAACTAATTATGTAAGTCCACGACCCCTTTTAAAATTCCTAGCTATTCATCTTCTTTCCCATTTTCCCCTCTTCTGTTACTTCTCTATTGCGCTTACCGACTACAACCTAACCCAACCATTTCAAGCGATTTTGTGATTCCCAACTTGGATGTTTCTTGCATTTTACATATATTGTACTTGAATTTGTGCGTGTTTTTGCAATTTTAGGGTTGTTCTTCATTCAACATGCTGGGTTAAGCAATTGCTCCATTTTGAGGTATTTTCCCCTTAATTTTCTTCTTGTTTTATAATCATAAGTTGAATTTCATTCCTTTAAATATGAATTATTGTATTGATTTAATGAATTGCTTTGTGATTGGACAAAATTGGAATTTGGAATTGTTAAATTTGCTCACTATGTTATAAATTATGATGGGTTTCGTTAGATTAGGCATAAATTTGTGTTTTTTAGTAATTAATTAAATCTTTTTATTTAATTTTATACTCATTTTGTATTATGCAGGATTTGGGGTTTGATTATGTATTTAGTATAGGTTTAATTGTTTAATTCCTTAATTTATTTTTGAATTTTAAAAATAACGTTTAGTAATTGCATAATTAGTTTAATTTTGTGTTAATTGCATTTTAATTGTATTGTTAATTTTGACATAATCTTAATTTTCTAATTATTTTGTTAATTTCATTTGTTTTTAATTTAATTAAATTTCTGATTGTGTGGTTTTTCGCAATTGAATAATATAGTGAGTGTGTGAATTAAATATGGGGATATTTTATTTTATTTTTTCATGTTGATGTTCATTATTTCCTCATATTTTATTTTTTTGGTACAATGATAAGAAGAATGGAAGCAACGCAATGATGAAGGGTAAAAGAGGCAACAAGAAAAAGGCAAAAAGGTGAAGGGTCTTCTATTTGAGTGGAGCTTGCCATACTAGTGCAAGAGATTGTCGTATATCCATTAGCATGATATGAAATGTTGCATTTTAATGTTGGGGCCCATAAAGAGCAATTTTAGAGGCTTAAAGATAAGAGGATTGAGACCAGAAGATGTATAGACCATGAGGCATTGGAGCATATTAGCTTGGCCTAACAGGTTCACGATCTTATTAGCATTAGAGTGCGGTCCTGATTCTTCGAGATTGTAGAGCATATATAATAGGAACCTACACTCGAGATGTGCTCCAGATTCTTTATGGAAAAAGGTGGCTACCATTGGGATCAACCAAACACCATACATTTCTAGATGCTAGGGGATATGACAAGGATGATTTACACAAACTTCTTCACGATGATGTGGCTATATGATTAGGACTTCGTGGAGACGTAGGAGCATATGACACTTCATATAGATTTTTTGTACAAGATGGATGTCTGTCACTTCTAGCATAACATTAAGGAGGAGCTAGATTATGACCTTTACAAATCTAAAGTGTTTACGTTTCAACATCCAACACTTATGTACATTCACAAGATTTAATTCATATACTAAATGGGTGGGGTGATAGCTTCGATGTAATTAGGAACTTGGATGTGTTTTCTTTATGGAGCATAATCGAAAGGGCGCTAATACATTTAGGGCATACCTTCGCCTAATATTTTCGGCATTAGAGTGAGAAGAAGAAGGTAAGGACGATATGCATCAAGCCTTTCGTGACATGATTTGCAATGAAGATGGGAGTCTTTAGTCGATTACCACCAATGAGGCTACTCGGTACCATAGTTGCCCTTAACTTGGACATGATGAAGTATATGCACATGATTATAAGTAGGCGAGGACCAATGAGAGCATCTATCAACCGGTAGGAGAGCCATATGACTAGGCAGCTGCAGGAGTAGATGGGGATTGCCCCAATATACTAGAGTAGCCGTCGAGATAGGACTCACTATCACCACAAATGGGAGGAGAGGAGCATTAAGAGGATTATAATGTTTCGAATAGTGCAAGATCGCTCAGGACACCAACACTACCTAGACATTATGAGTAGCTGAAGATTACTCGGTTGGAGAAGTATGAAGGGTAGATCCTAAGAGTCTAGTGCACCATCTGAGTGAACTAGTTGGAGTTGATAAGGCGGGAGGCAAGACTACAAGCAAATGAAAGATCAATGGAGGAGGTTATGATACAAATGACAGGATATTTTGGGATTTTCATACCATATCCACCATTCAGGGTGATGGCATCATCTTTGGCTCCACAACCACATAATGCTCACCCGATGATCCTCCAACGACCAACATACCAGGCTCACCAGATGACTGATGGCTTTATAGGTAGTTTGAGATGTTTTACTAGGGTTTTCTTTTGTTTCTTTATTATTTGAGTATTTTCTTATTTTTATTTGTTATTTATTTTGTTTTGTCTAATAGTTAGCAAAGGGCCTAGCTTTATTATTGCAATGTCTTTTATTTTTATTTTATTTTATCCTTTTTATCCCCTTTTGTTAGGATGATTATACATAATATTAGATAGAATCTTCATCAAGTTCAAAATTTGTAATTATTTTTATTCAGGAAAATACCAAAATATTCAGAGTTTCCATTAAGGTTTTTTCTTCCTCTTTCTTTCTAGGTACCTTCTAGCCATTGGTAGTTCTCCACCATCTTTCTCATTTTTTGTATTTTCTTTGATATTTTATTTTATTGTGACATTAGGGATAACATACAATTTTAACTGTGGAGAAAGGTTTAACAAAAATTTTTGAAGAAAATTTTCGAATTTCTTAAACTCATTATAATTATTTATTCTTATTAACTAACATCCTGATTGATTTAAAATCTATCGGGAATGCTTTTGGTTATTATTGATTATTGGATTAAATTAGTATATAAAAGGAATAAGTCATATTTTTAGTAATTATTGAGATAGTTAATTTAAATGAAAATTACATATTATTTACACACATTAGACCTTTTTGTGAGCTTTTGAGTCTGAGAGTATGATATCATTATTTTATACTCTTTTATTCTTTATTATTTGTTATCATGCATAGTTTGATCATTTTAGAACTTGCTTTTATTATTCTTATTAAGACCACATTTTAAAACTAGAGACATTAAAATGAAAACGCACTTTAATTTAACTATTTGTTTTAGCCTATTTTTTTGATTATTATCCAACCTATTTTTATCCCTTAAGAGTAACCACTTTTGATACTTAACCCTTTAATTGATTATAGTCACATTGATAACCTTTATCCTATTTTTCTTGAAAAACTTTTCATTATTTTTGAACCCTAAAGGATTTGTATTTACTTGATTGCTTGAAACTTGTATTATATCAAAGAATTTTAAAGAAAAAAGGTCTGATATTTCTATGATTGTTGCTATATGGGGATTGTTAAATTTGTTTCTTCTCAAGTGCTTCATGGCTATAATTTTGTATTCTCTCCAATGTTGCTCAAAGTAATTCAAAAGTTAAAAATTATTTGTTACGAGCATATTGAAAAAAAAAAGAAAAGAAAAGTTGTGATTTTTTTGGAGAGTGAGAAGAATTAATTTTTGCTAATGAAATTATTGTTTGAAGGACCTATACTATGAAGAACCAAGTTTTATGTAATCTTGTTTTTGTGAATTTCCTTCAGTATTATTCCCCTTTTACTTACCCCCATCATACCATTACTTAAGCCTCATTACAACTTATTTAAAAGACCTTTTAATTTTTTTCTTCTTCACTTATTAGTAGTGGAGATGTGATTTTATTGTAAGCTTACGATTAAAAATCCTCCTATATAATGAGTTGAGAGCTTGTAATATTTTCTATCCTAAACACTTTGCATACATAGAGTGAATCCTTTGTGAGAGTGTGAAATTTGTACTTTTGATTTGAAAAAGATTACTAATGTGATTGTTATTGATATTAACTTATGAAAGTTGGTTCTAAGATAACTTGAGTCTAATTGTATGCAAATTTGATTGATATGATATGATAATTTATGATGTTTAATATACTATATATTTTTATGCTTATATATAGTGTCTTTTGAGAGTTTTATGTTATTTTTGGTACTTATTTTGCTTATGGTGTCTTTGGGTCTAAATTACTTTCATGGATCAAAAGGAGAGAAAGTTGGGAGAAATTGGGCAGAAAATGAAAGAATTGGAGCTATTTTAAAGGTACATGCACGTGTGATGAGGTATATGACTGTATAAGTAACATACAGAGCCCTACATGTAGGCCCCAAATTCTTTTCCTATTGCTTAAGCATGATTTCAATTTTTTTATTTTTGAGATTTTGATTGATAAATTGTTTTGGGTTAGCGTTTAATTAGAATGTCAATTGTTGGAAGATTTATTGCTTAGAGTGATGGAATTAGAGGTTATTAAATTGAGAAATTGAGATTAAATTAAGAGAATAGTATGTTGTTAGTAAATTGAAAGAATAAGTTTGTGTAAGGGCATTGTTGGAAGTTTACTTAAGGATTAAAGGAATAAGGCTTTCATGGAAGGGTAAATGGGTCTTTTTACCTTCAATTAAAAGAAAGAAGGAAACAAAGGCAATTTGTCATGTGTTTGGAGAGAGGGAACGAAATTTGAAGGAAAAAGAAAGGAGAGTGTGTTTCGGTGGAGGAAAGAAGAAGAGAAGAAGAAGAAGATAGCTTAGGGTTCCATCTTTTCTTGATTTTCAAGTGGGTTTTCAAGGGTTTTTCGAAAAGGAAAAGGAAAGGGGAAGATCTAATCTCCCATTAGAGGCAAGAAGCAAAAATTCGTGGGTGGTTTTTGGAGGTAAGTTGTTTTCAAATCTTTTGGTTTTTGAAGGGGGTTTTAGTTCCAAAGGCTTAGGAAAATCATGGC
>JAOTBA010000205.1:30241868-30262663 GCA_025629845.1 Erythroxylum squamatum
TTAATTAGGGTAGCTTTTCCTATATATTCATGTGTATATGCCTTGTAAATTATTATTAGAGAATGAAAATATTCTTCTAATTCCTTTATGAGCTATCCCAAAAATCTGTTCGGAAGTAAGTGAGATGAGTTCATTTTTGAGGTTTGACCTGGTGAGGGCTCTCCAACCTTATGGGATGCGCGCCTAGATGTCACATAGGATGTCGGCACGTGACTCGCAAGGGCGGGGGGTCCACACTACAAGGGATCATGCACGTCTTTGTGAATGTGTAAAGCTTCTGATGTTTTGTCCTTGTGAAGGTATACACTCACGTAAGTCATGTACGCGGTCATATTCCATTCTCGTGTAAGCTGCTGTGAACATATAAATTCACCATTCTGAAGTGTTTTTGAGATACACAGTCACTAACACGACAATGTGATTGACCCCTAGTTTTGCTATACAAAAGGAAATTATAAAGGCTAATCAATGAAGAAGCAATTAGAGTCAGAGTTAGAGGTAAAGCTTTTAAGAAACAATTATGAACCTAGGACGACCAAAAACATGAAAATTACTTCAGAGATTCAATAGAGAACAACTTTCCATCGAAGTTTTAAAGGGAATACATTAGAGAAAAGAGGAATATATGCCTCATGGATTCTTTTTTTTAATTGTTCTTCTGAACTTTTGATGTTTGTTTTGTTTTCTATAGTTATGAACTAATTTTGTTTTGTTCCTAAGTATGATGAATCTTAAGTTGGGATGGGTATTGTAATTTGATCCTTTATTTAATTCAATTTGATTGATTGTTCATTGCAATTCAATTATGCATTTTTATTCTTGAATTAATATGTCTATGATATTAGTTCAATTTTTGATTTCATATGATTAAGATTAAAAAATTCCTTTATATGAATAGATCTACCATAATTGGAAGGAGTTGTATACAAACCTAGAAATAAGTCAACATAAATCCTCGAGATTAGGGTCAAACCTAATAGAGAAATCTAATAATGCAATCTTTGAGTTTTAATTAGAAAGAGGTTTCAGTTAATCAACTGAGGATTAGTTGTTAATAGTATTAAGAAAGATATTAACAAAAGATAGAAATTTCTACAGTCCAATGATCAACAACTAAATTGCATGATAGAAGGTTAATACTTCAAAAATTATAAAGGATTTCATTACCTAAAAGGCAAACCTCAAATGCACAAGGCTTTCCGCTTTGTGAGGGTCGAGGAAGGGTCATCGATTGTACGCAACCTTCTCTTTGTAGTTTACAAAGAGGCTGTTATCCATGAACCCATAACCTTCTGATAAAAAAGGAGTATCTTTACTAGTTACTCCGGGGCTCGCCCTCTCTAAAAGGATCCATTACTTAGGAGCTAGTTATTTGATATTGATCAATCTTAGCACTATTTATGTTTTGGACCATTATTTGTATTGAATTACAATTTAATTTAGCTTTAATTAAATCATTATCATTTTTTCGATTAAATAATAAAAAATATTGTTAATACTTTTAGTTTTTGTAAGATTGATACTCTATATTTACTATTTGCCTATAAGAATTATAAAGTAGAAATCAGCCCCCATATCATATTTCTCCTTATTTCATTTGAGAATGTCGATTTTTTGTTGTAAATTGCTTGCTCTCTTTCGGCCTTAATACATCTCATTTATTTTGCAAAAAAAAAAAAAACATGAAAATCGATATAAACAAAGAGAAAGAAGCAACCTGCGAAAATGTGCAAAGTACAAGTGGACCTTACCCTTGATTGTCTCGTGTTCGCATGTCAAAACCAAACTGAAGACATATTCCCACGTCTGTTTTTCTATTCTCTCCCTCTCACTCTCTCCCTCTCGGAGAACGAGTGGACCCCAATTGGTGCGTTTTGGGGAAAAAAAGGAAACCAGCTACCCAGTGAGCCCTCTCGAAAAGAAAAAGACCCATCTTTTTCCATGACCTCATGACAATACGAACTCCGCCATTTTTTTTTTCTTGGTTGTAGCCTCAGCGAATTAGTCCGTGTACTGTGGTACGGCTTCGATCTATAGAGATTCTCCAGTGGGGTACGAATTGAAATTTTGTGCTTTGCCCTTTTCTTTCCAGTTTTATTTTGCTTTCTCGGTCTTCTTTTCTGGCCTAATTGGACTTCTGATGGTCGATTTTGGAGTTGGGGGTTTTGATGGGGTTTTAGGATCGAGGGTAAGGTTGATATGGGATCTTAGGTGATTGCATTTTGATTTTGAAACTTAAGAACTTTGTGGAATTCAAGGGATACGAGTTTGCAAAATTTTATTTTTAGTTCTGTATGGATTTTCCAGAACTTTTATTCTAAACAAAGGGAACTCAGACTAAAAAAAAAATAGTGAGAATCTGTTAACCTCGATAAGAAAAACTTCGTTGCTTTACAAAAACGACCTAAGTGAATGAAACACTCTGTCTAACTTAGTGTGGGAACTGGGCTTCTGTGAGGTTTAAGGCTAATGCTTGTGAGACGATAAATCTAGAGAATGCGATGATGATAATGACATACCTATTGAAGTATCTAACTTTGTACTTTATCTATCGTTGCTCAATGTGTCTCTATCCATACGGTTGTGGTAATCTGTAGATGATAATTTAAGCTGCTACTTTGTTGCACCTCTTGAATTGGTAGGCATGCTTTTGGGGTCTTAAGCAATAAGTTGATGATTAAAAATGTCAGTTGGGGCGATCTTTAGGGTCTCCCATGTTCATAAAATGTCATTACTTTATTGGCATAATGTATAGCTCTATAGACTACTGGGCGAATTCGCTCTGTGTTCCACCATGTTAGGTTGACTATTTAATTGATTCTGTTGGTTTATGATTTTGGCCACACGGAACTCATAGTAATCCTTTTGAAACTTGAAAATTATCGAGATTGTGATTGTTTGATTTATTGTATTAGAATGATCATGCTCAGGTGTAATATACTTATTTGTCTTCCTATTGAATATAGCGACATTACTAGTTTATCTGTGACAATATAAACTAAATTACCACAGCTGGGATTTCTTGAAAGTAAAACTGAAATAGAATGTTATAGCTGGAATTTTAAAGTTGTTGATGCTAAAATATCTAAGGTTGCTATGCAATTAACTCCTGTTTTGATTTTGAAGTTTCTTTCTGTTGATTTAAGTTGCTTTGTCATTTTCTTGTTGATCCCTGTTTGTTTTTGCAAAGTTCTATACAATAAGATAGTAATAGTTGATGAGATGGTAAAGTAATCTTTAAGGGGCTATGGATTGTTCTAGGCTTCAGGTCCTTGGAACTATACTCTGGCAGCAAAGAGGTTTGTGGTGAGAAAGAAGTCTTTGCAGAGGGGCATTTCTTCATGCAGGCAATATGAAGACCTTTTTTGTTGTGGTAGAAATGTCAAGCAGAAATTTCACTGACTGATGAGATACCAATAATTCTAAATGTCCTGAAAGAAACATCAGATGCAGTGATGACAGTCATAATGTACCTAGATACTTGAATGAAATTTTCTGTGGTGCTCCTGATCCATCTTACATTTTCTATAAAGTGAAGTTAGTTTGAAGAGCTACCCAAAACAGAACAAAGACTCTTTTCCTGTAATTTTAGTTCAGTTTTATGGATGTAGTCTGGGTATCCAATGGTTTCTACTTTGGAGTTTTTAAGTCAATTGCTCAACTAACCAACCCAAACAGTTGAGTGGATTAGATATAATAAGTTGAAAAGAAAAGAAAAGAAAAAGGGATACTTTATTGAGATTTTATCTATAGGTTTTACTGCCATCACTGGCAATTGTCAAGAGGGATTAGGCATTTGGTCATCGTCTTTTTACAGCATGCATAGCATAAGCATGAAGTTCAGTGGTTGGTGCAAATGGAAGCTGAAGTTAGTATTTGTCTCTAAACTACATGAATGGGCTAAAGCAATTGTCTTTTAGCCCAACAGTGCTGTGCTTAACATGTCTGTCTGTACTTGATGTAGACTTTACTGTTTTCCTTTATAGTTGCTTCAACAGAAATAGCTGTATTTGCTGCAAAAGTTAATCTGTCTTAGGTTTATATATTTGCACTATTTAGTCATTTACCTTATTCTGGTGCACATTACATATTTCAACACTGCTTGTCGTTTTATATGTTGTTTGTGATGATTGGTTTAGTAACATTTGGTTCTCATTATTTTTGCGTTGGAGACACCTAACATCATTCTTATGTTTTTTAGTTGTTTTCTGATGCGCCACTTGTTAACAAATGGCCAATAACCCTCAATATTCGGGCATGCAGGTAATATTCTGTGGGAGCATATTCTTGTTTTCTTCAAAAAGCATATGGTCTAATCATTTGCCGAACTTCAAAATTTATTAGAGTTGAAATATTCAATTATCCTGCCTCATGAAATTTTAAGCTGCAAAAGTATGTTTCACCAGAAAATCTTATCTTGTCTAATAGGCCTATATTCACTATTGCATACCTTATATGATGTGCACTGAAATGCAACGTAGTGTCTGCAAATTAATGGAATATTGATGCAAGTTTAAATTTCTGTGTTTGATAACCTAAGAAATGGGAATTCGAGGCAGATAGTTCCATGATGATGATGTCAAATATGGTGTGTCCTTTTGAACCACTTTCTGAGTTCAAAAAGTTTCATGATAATGACAAGCTCACTCGTTCTTGTTGTACATTTATGCCCAGAATTTTGTAGTACTTCTTTATTATGAGATTATTAATGTTATAAGTGCATAGAAATGCATTTGAAGATAATGATTTTATGAGGGCTAAGGCTTTATACATGTAGGGTCACTTTACTTCTCTAACGTAGCTCCCAATAACTTTTTAACTTTTTCAAATTGGTGATTCACTGATCATAATGGTGACTTTTTCATCTGCTCATGGCTATATTTGAAAGCTACAGGTCAGTAGCAAAATCAGGATTTCTCTCTCTTTTCTATATTATTTTTGGGGGTGAGGGAAGGGTAGGGAATGAGGGGAGGGGGAGGGGAGATGAAGATTAAAACATAAATCAGTACGGGAAAGAAAAGAAATCGCTAATTCTCAATGAACAAACAATTCTAGAAACATAAATAATTGACATTTCGTTAATGATATTTTGCACATTTAACAAATACAGACAATTGAAGGGGACAAAAATGTCTTTGTTAAATTGATCAAGTGTAAATTAATTGTTGTGGCTTTGTATTGTATCATTATTGTTGAAGTAGCAAATTAAGATGAGTAGTTTTTTTGTGAGGTATCTAATATAAATAAAATTTTCTTTTTAATATAAAAGTAAACTTTAGTAGCTTAGGGTAAAGCAATTTAGTTATAGGTTAATCGTTCTTGATTGATATTTACATGTTAGTTTTGGTTTTGGCGTGTGGAATGCATTATGGGTTTTTAGACATCAGCGTTCAGCCCAACTCCCAAATATTTGTCGTAGGGTGCTAATGATGTCTTAATGTCAAGAGCAAACACATGTTCTTGGTAGCTAAACATTGGGTATGAAAATCGATGAGGAATGAAGTGTGCTACTCAAATGCTTCCCACATCTATCTATTGTAGGCAGCCTTGACTTGTTCTGCAGTAAATTCTTTCTGCTTCTACCTGTTGAAGATTCAATTCATTTAAAAAATGTCTTGCAAGATGAATAAGTTTTCCACTTTTAGATGCTTACAACAGCATATTAATTGTTGTTTGAAAGTAGGTCAATTAGATTAATTGCTATATTTCTATGTTCTTTATTAGGCTAATTGTCAGTTTGTTCTAAGGTCCTTGATATGAAATGCCATTTTCTTCAGAGTGCTTATGTGAATTATAATTAGAATTTTCTGCGTCTGCCATTGTTTTGTCAACTAATGTCAGCAAAGCATTTTTCTCTTGCTAACTTTATCCTTGCCTTCTGATTGGAAAGCCCCCTCAACCTCCTTTGAGTGGCTCAATGGATCCTCCTAGAAATTTTGTTCCTTCCGTACCTGGCCAAGTAATCTTTCTTTTTGCTCAATATGACTGTCAAATAGAAAATGATTCTGAAAACTGGTTCTTGATAATTGTTCACAATCGATTATTCCTGCAGTTCCGACCAGCTGTTCCACCACAGCCATTACAGCAGTTCATTCCTATGGTTCCTCCACATTTTCAGCCTGTTGGTCGAGGTGTCACTGTAATGAACACTGGTTTGCCTAATCAACCTCAGCAACTTCCATATCCTCAACCGGTGCAGCATTTGCCTCTGCGACCTGGCCCACCAGTTCATGGTCCACCCCCATCACAGGTTATTACCTTCCCTAATACTCAACCAAACAGCCATGTTATCTCTGGATCAGCTGTAGCGCCCCCTAGCATTCCAACACCGAGTAACTTCACTCCAGGTTTTGGTGGCTCTGGAGCACCTCTTTCGTCTTCGTACACTGTAAGAAATGTTTTTCCATATAATTGCTATGATGTATCCGATCCGTTGAATAGTTAATTAGTAGGATCTCTATTTTGCAGTTTACACCAACTTCTTATGGTCAACCAGCAATAAGCTTTAGTGCTGTAGCTCAGTATCAGCCTGCAAGTCAAATGCATGTACCAGTCATTCCTGCCGGTGGACAGCCTGGACCATCTTCTTTGAGCCAGGGTGCTCCTGTTACGCCTGTGCAGAATAGTGGAGAACAATCTTCCGTTGCCGCTGCCAAGGTTTTGGTTGGGAAATCTCTCATTGTTTCTCTCTCATGCCATTTTGTTATATTTGCCTATCTAAAGCTTTCCAAAAAAATTGGGGATGTATGCAGGCAACATCTATCCAGCCTAAGGCTGCAGAAGAGCCCCCAACAGACTGGATAGAGCATATATCTGCAAATGGAAGAAGGTAGTTAATTTTGTCTGTTTTCCATGATTATTGATGTTTACTGATAGTTTGCTTTGGTTGTGGTACTTTTGTTCATTTGGTAATGTAAAATCTCACCTTCTAATGGCTGAATTCATGAATATTGTGATCTTCATTGGGTGATAAAGTGAATCTTTATCAGTTTATGTGTTTAACTATAAACTGTTTGTCTCTCTTACCGTGGTATTTGATTGCAACTTGTGAGTACCTTGTACTTTTGGCTCTCCACCCTTTGAGCTTTAGATATATCACGGCACTCTATAAATTTTGGTAGTAAGTTATGAGATTATGACTTGGATGACCAATTTATTGTACATTCTTGCTGATTTATTTAGTTTCACTTTTATATGACCTACAATAGACAATTAGAAGTTATGCCACTATATCTTTAAGGCTCTGGATGGGTTACATCTTGATGTGGCCTAAGTGTTGAGTTTATAACAGGATACTGATGAACATGTTTCTTGCCCTCAAATAAATTCACTTACTATCCTGAAGTATGAAAGGATTCTGGCACTGAAAACAATGTAATTATTGCTTGTTTACGTCTTTCCTATAGCAAGTAGAATCGGCAGTAGCTTCAGAATCTTTTACCAGGAGGTGGAAACTTTGTGCCCTTATGGGCTCAAAAAGAGACAATGAGTATGGTAGTGATTTCCTTTAATGCCCATTTGATATGAATGGTTCTCCTTTAGATGGCCATTTCTTACTGGATCATTAAACCGCGATACCAAAATCCCTAAGAAAATTTTCCATCTTTTTATATTATTTAGTACCATTTTGGTCTACCCTCATGCTGTATTACAGCGTATGCTGATTGTCAAAACCCTGGTCTTAGCAATCTTTTAGGACCAACTGTCAGTAGCTTATATGTACAACTGCTGCTGTTTGCATCACCCTCTAGATTTGCTTTTCATTATAGCTATTTATGTTGTAGTTTGGTGGTTCATCTTTGGTGGTGCATCTTCATTACTAGTGAATATTCTTTTCATATTTATGTATTATTTACAACTAACTCACCCTAGACAGCTTCCACCATTTCTTTTGAGTCTTTACTTTCTACTTCTATATAATCAAATAAGAATTTATGGTTTTAGGTGATCAAAGGTATGGAACTCTTCTGTTGCATGATTAACATTGTATCTCTTGCGTAATATTCAGATATTACTACAATAAGAGGACAAAACAGTCTACCTGGGAGAAGCCTTATGAATTAATGACAACAATCGAGGTGAGTTTGCACTGTTTCTGCTGCATAACTTGCTGATTTTTATATTTAATGGTTTAGTATCTTAAAATTTCACTTGAATGTACTCTTATATATGTTTTCATCTATATTGTTATGAACAATTGTGTTGAGCTTGAATGTGTTTGAGGTTTCTCGCTTCATGATTTTCTTTCCTTGTTGCTTTAGTAATTTATGAGCAGATTTTATTCAGGGCTAGTGTGTAAAATATCCACTTAAGCGCTATTACTGTTGGGGATTCTCTCCTGAGAAGGAAATTGTCTGTTAAAATTTGGCATCTTCTTGTGTCGCTGTTAGGAGATTACTTGCCTTATTCTCTACTATTTAATTTGCGAGAAGTTTTTTAATATCTCAAGTATCGGAAAGAAGCATTTTTCTGTGGCAGGAATTTTGATATTATTCAAGCTCATATATTAGTAGTTGATGGAAATAATTTTACTTCATCTAACTCATATACTTCTTATATTGTTTACAATTCTTTTGTATTTGAAAGATATGCACATCTACCGTCTTCCTCAGCAAACACCCCTCAACCCCTCTCTTTCTTCTGTCCATATGTAGCTAGCTAGTGCTATAATACCTTCTTGCTTATGTGGGTACTGCTGGGTACATGAATATGGTTCTGATGGATCTTTGAAGCAAATTGAGTTATGGACATATCAAATGATGAAATGAAGCAATAAACTAGTTTTCTGTGTTCTCTTAACATGCTTTATCTTCCCATGTTTTGAACATTATATGCTTGCAGGGTACACGTCTTTTGGCATTTGTTCTAAACTGATTCCACCAGTGGTTTTATTACTTATTTATCTATGCAGCGTGCAGATGCCTCAACTGATTGGAAGGAATATACGAGTCCCGATGGCAGAAAGTGTGTAATTTCTATGTAGTTTTTTCTGATTATTTATGTTTGCTCCTGTTGTCTCTGGAACCCCTCCTCCATCCCCTCCATTATGAAACTATATTAAATGTTTTGGTTCTTGTTTTTTTTTTCCATCTTCTGCAGATATTACTACAATAGAGTCACCAAATCATCAAAATGGGAAATTCCTGAAGAATTGAAGGTTTTCTACTTTCTCAACTATTGACATGAGAGATCGTTTCTCATTTTTTCTAATATATTTTCTTTTTGTTGTTTATGCTTCAAGGTGGCGCGTGAACAAATAGAAAAGGCGACCACTATGGAATTGGAGCCAGAAAACCTTGGTTCTCCGCCGTCAACGTCTGTTCCTCCATCATTAGATAAAACACCATCTAGTGCAGATACTTCCACTGTGGTCCGTGAGATGCCATCAAGTCCAGTTTTTGTTGCACCTGTTGCTGCTCTTGATTATCAACCACAGTCAGATTCTGAGTCACCAAATATGGCTGTTGTGTCCTCTTCTGCAGCAACCAACATTGACGATGTTAAGACAAGCATGAGTCCAGATGACGTTATTTCGGCAAGTATGGAAACCATCATTCCAGCTGTTGACAGTGTGATGGCACCAAGGTGTTATTCTTTCTTCCTATTTTTGTGCAAGTATATGTAGCCAGTGCAAGTTTAATGTCATGCACTTGACTATGAACTTGTAATTCATGAAATATTATAGGAATGACTCCAACTGTATTTCAACTCGGGATATTCCTAGTTCTGCAGATAAAGTTCCTGCTCAAGATAAAGAGGTACTAACAGTTATTAGCAACTCACTAAGTGTGGAAATAGATGCTCTACTAGTATAGTGAAATTGTGAATACCTTACAGGAAGCCGAAAAAACTGATGAAAAAGCTGATAAAGTTAATGGTATCTCATTGGATGAGAGGTTGGTTAATCAGGAGCCTGTAAGTTACGCTGATAAGCAGGTATTTTACCATAAAGTTACCACTTTTGAGCTTGTTACTTTGAATTGTATGGGTATTATCATCTTGATTGTCTTTTCTTTAATAATTTAGGAGGCCAAAAATGCATTTAGGTCTCTTTTGGAGTCTTCAAATGTTGGATCTGACTGGACGTGGGACCAGGTACTTCAGAAAGACTTCTATAATTTCATTTCATAGCGACATGAGAATGTTTAACTTTTTTTTTTTGGAATTTTAGAATGTTTAACTTTCATACTGGTTGCACAGGCCATGAGAGTAATAATCAATGATAAGAGATATGGTGCTTTAAGAACTCTTGGTGAGCGGAAGCAAGCATTTAACGAGGTAGATTTTTCTCTTTATATTACGTGTCTACGCGTGTGGAGAGAGTTGTGTGTCTTTTATGTACTCTGTTTTGTTCTTTTTTCTTTTCTTTTTCCCTTAATCTTTTTATGCAGCTTGTTTTTTCCTTTGAAGTTTGTTTTCTAATTTCTGGAAGGAGATCCTTGTCTAAAATGTCCTGGTTGTTATGGGCTTAAATTTGTAAAGCTATTCTTTTATTGAAATTTCCAGAACAATTACTGCCCAGCTGGTCATATTTTATGAATGTTGAGTTTGTCTTTAGGTATGTTCACATGTTTTTTTCAGTTCTTGGGTCAAAAGAAAAAACTAGAAGTAGAAGAAAGACGACTTAAACAAAAAATTGCAAGAGAAGAATTTAGAAAAATGCTGGAGGTAAGTAATTGTATCTGTCATTTGTTTTGATTGGGATCTTTTTTGGAAGTTCTTAATGAGTATTCATTTCGACTAAAATTCTTTTTAGGAGTCTACAGAGCTGACATCATCTACAAGATGGAGGTTTATAAATTTCTTTCCAAAATTTTCTTTCATTTTTGTTTCAATTATGCTTGTTCATTGCTAATTGCAGATAACATGTTTATTCTTTTCATAATTTCTGTTATGCTATTCATAAATTTACTGTTCAGCAAATTGGTTACAATGTTTGAAAATGATGAGCGGTTCAAAGTGATTGAACGGGAAAGAGAACGCAGAGACCTAATTGAAACATACTTGAAAGAACTCGCAGACAAGGTACACTATCTTGCTAACTGATCTCTTCTCACTGTGACATCTGGTGCATATTTTGATTGAATCTAATTGACATTTAAATTATATAGCGCCATTGCAGCTTCATAATGCAACTTGAAATCATCTTACACAGCCTCTTATAACGTGAACTTGAAATAAAATGTGGAACATACCATTAATATGTAGAGCCCATCTTGGGTCCTTGGTTGGAAAATGAATCAGAGAGCTCAAATGCTCTGTCTTCCAAGTAGAAGTGCTTTTCCTTTCTTTTGTTGTTAGTAGGGCCCAGGAGGGCTTGGGAGGGAATATGGTGCTTAACACTGGGCTACCTCCTCATTACTGTCCACATATGATGGACCGCAGCTCATGTTTACGGATGTTGCATGTCTCTGATTATATGAATGATATTACTTGACTATTCACATATAAGTCAGACAATAGGTGAACAACTATGGCTAAATTGATGTTTTTGTATTCACCTTTTAAATTGCTTCTTATGATGGTTGCACCCCATCTATTTATTTTGAATGTCATTGTTGACAAAGGCGTAATGGACAAACCCTAGTGACTTCATTTGAAGTCGTGTTTTGAAAATTAAGTATTTGATGATTATATGCTGAGAAGTTCTTTGGTCCTTGTCATGATCAGGAACGTGCTAAGGCACAAGAAGAGCGTAAGCACAATATCATGGAATACAGGAAATTTTTGGAATCTTGTGACTTTATTAAGGTAAGCTTCTGCAAAGCTGTGATTCATATTTTCCACATTGATCTTCATCTAAGTTTTACTACCCACTATGTTCACAGGCAACTACGCAATGGCGAAAAGTTCAAGATCGTTTAGAGACAGATGATAGATGTTTACGCCTTGAAAAGATTGATCGATTGGAAATTTTTCAGGTAATTTTTGGTTTTCTAGTTAAGTTTGTCTTATCAGTAATGACTAATTTCAAGATGATGTCTCAGGACTACTTGCGTGATCTAGAGAAGGAAGAAGAAGAGCAGAGAAAGATACAGAAGGTGCTAGAATTGATAACTTCTACACCAAGCTCTTCTCTTTCTGTTTTTATAATTATGTTGTTGTTTTGATTATTAAACTAAACAGGAAGAATTAAGAAAATTGGAACGTAAAAATCGTGACGAGTTCCGCAAATTGATGGAAGGACATGTTGCTGATGGAACTCTTACAGCCAATACCCACTGGCGTGATTATTACACGAAGGTTAGGTTGAAAATAATGATTTTGTCAAGCCACGCTCTGGAATATTGTCTATCTATCCTTTCACTTGAAGTTGGTTTTTATGTTAAAGATTTAAATCATAATTTGGGACACGGTTTCTCATTTTCCCACTTAAATTTGCTTTTAAGGTTATAGATTCTAATCATGGTAGGGACTTAAGGCCTCATTTTTTACTGGACGTTTTTGTAGGTGAAAGATTTACCTGCATATTTGGATGTAGCATCAAACACCTCAGGTTCAACCCCAAAAGATTTGTTTGAGGATGTTGCCGAGGAGCTTGATAAACAGGTGATCGTGCTATTTTTTGCAATTCTGCTTGACAATTACCAACTCTAAAAGCTATATACTGAGAAATATTTATTACCATAGACTTGGTACAAACCTTGTATTATTCCTGTATAGTTTTACAGTTGAGTTTCTTGATCTTTCTGTGTGCACTTTCAGGTTAATTCTTCAGATTTTCAGATTTGTGTCTACTTATTTTCGAGATCTATAGTACCTTTTGACTTCAATCTCCTTTCACTGGACAGGCTGAACAGTTCTGTGTTGAAAGTGCATTCTACCTGCCTACAAATTTTAAAATTTTCTTAAATTTTTTGTACAATCATTAAGTTACTGAACACATTTTGGTTTCTTAGTAGGTTCTATTTTTGTACAATCATTAAGTTACTGAACACATTTTGGTTTCTTAGTAGGTTCTATGTTAACTAAGTTTCAGACTTTCTAAGTATGGTTTTCCATTTACTTTGACAGTACCATGATGACAAAGCGAGAATAAAGGATGCTGTCAAGTTGAGAAAGGTCTTAAATGGAGTTCTGTTCTATGTTCTGTGCACCCTGTTCTTCTGGATGTCTAATATACTGGTAATTTTGTCAGGTTTCTTTGACATCAACCTGGACACTTGATGATTTTAAAGCCGCTATTGCAGATGATATTAGGTCTCCGCCTATATCTATTGTGAACTTGAAGGTAATTTAATTGGTGATTGTAGCTGACTCTTCTTTTTAAGCCTGATTTTTTCTTTTTTTGCAAATGTTGAATTGTTTGAATTAAGAAGTCCGTTTGCTTCGAAAAACTGCTGATCTTTGAGTCCCAATATACCAACTTTGATCAGTTTTCACTTTTTCCTGGATTTTTCATTTTATTTTGATCTTTTACTAAAATTTGGGATTACTATTTCCAATTAAAAAAAAAAAGCTAGAGAGATGCCAAGAGTTTCGTCTGCTTTGCTGATGCAAGGCCTGAATATAAGAAAGACTACATATTTATATCAAAACAGCCCACTGTATATAAACTCCTCTGATATGGTCCCGGGCGTAGAATCTGGTCACGGGAGGTTCACCAGGGAATCCTCTTGATTTCTTTTGTTGGAGTTCTTCCCTTTTGTAGAAGACCCTATGTTTCTACACAAAAGGGAGACTTGTCTGTGACAAAGTCTAGTCCTCCAAGCAATATTTCTCTGATAATTTGTCTGATGCTTTATTCATAAATAACGTAGCCTTATATAGAGGCTGGTTACATCAGTTTATTTAGGATAAGACTTCTAACAAGAATAGACCTACTAAACTTCTAACAAGAATCGACTACCAGTTTATTTAGGATAAGACTTCTAACAAGAATAGACCTACTAGTTATGATACTAAATATTTAAATAGACTCCTTCTAAGGTAAGATCTCCTATTTTAAAGGGATGTTGTAAATCTCCTATCATTACTCCCCTCCTCGACATGGAGCTTGTCCTCAAGCTTGAAGCGATTCATCTTCCTTCTCCCGGTCTGCCGCTTCAAGCCCAAATGGCCGCTTACACTTGTGTTCCCTAGAGTATGGCTCATCATAATTAAAACAAAGTCCCTTTGCTTGTCTTTCAGCCATCTCCTCCCTTGAAAAACGATTGAAAAATGAGACTGAGCTACTTCCTATGTAGGAGACCGATGTTGGAGAACCTCCTAGAGGTTTGCTGTCTCGGTTGTTAACAGCCGCATGGTTGGCCCGAGAACTTTTGGTTGTTGCCCAAGCTGAAGTGTTGCTTATGGCTGTTGCCCAGGCAGAAGTACACCGAGCTCCACACCCTAGTCCGTCAACTGCTTCCTTTCAAAAGCCCTTGCCATGTTCATGGCAGTCCCTAGTGTTTTCGGCCCCTGCAGCTCCACATCTGTCCGTATCCTATCAACTAATCCAGTTGTAAAGAGGCCCACCTATTGTTTGGGTCGGAGACCAGTGGTGTGTGCTAATAAGGTTTGAAATTGACGCTGGTACCTCAACAGTACTCATCTGTTTGAGAATTAGCCAATTTTCCTAACGGGTTAGTGCTTAAGGGGGACCAAATCTTGTGTTACATTGTGACTTGAAGTCCTCCCACGACATTCCTGGTATCTCCTGTTCCACCTGGTAATACTAGAGTTGGGCCTCCCCTGTCAAGTGAAATGCAACCAAGTCTACTCGATCCTCTTCTGCTGTCCGTTAACTCTAAAAGAACTGATCGCAACGGTTCAACCAAACCGGAGGGTCCTCTGAACCAATGTAGGTGGGGAATTCCAACTTGACTAACAGGGCACCATACGGGCCTCGGGATGCCCTTCGTTCTGCCTCTCCCCTCAGTTAGCCGAAGCATGGCTGCTGCTCGCCCCACCTTCATGCCCCCCACAATTTGGTTCCTTTCCTAGCTCCCTAAACTGTCGATTTGTCTCTTTGAATTGGGCAGTCGAGTTACTTTGCTAGAGCTCTTCCATCTACTAGAAACGTTGCTCAGCATAAAGGCCTTGAGCTCATTCTAGATAGTCCCTGAGTCGTCCATTGTGTTTGGCTCTGATACCTAATTGATATGGTCCAGGGCGTAGGATCTGTTCACGGGACGATCCGCCATGGAATCCTCTTGATTTACCTTGTTGGAGTTCTTCCCTTTTTTAGAAGGCCCTATGTTTCTACGCAAGAGGGAGACCTGTCCGTGATAAGGTCTCGTCCTCCAAGCAATATTTCTCTGATAATTTGTTTGATGCTTTATTCATAAATAATGTAGCCTTATATAGAGGCTGGTTACATCAGTTTATTTAGGATAAGACTTCTAACAAAAATAAACCTACTACTTTATTTAGGATAAGACTTCTAACAAGAATAGACCTACTAAACTTCTAACAAGAATAGACCTACTAGTTATGATACTAAATATTTAAATAGACTCTTCTAAGGTAAGATCTCCTATTTTAAAGGGATATTGTAAATCCCCTATCATCCTCCAAATCCCAAGATTCGAATTTCCAATTAAAAAGGGGGCTTTTCACCAAATTACATCAAGTCATTTCGTTTGTAATTTCCAAAAGTCTCTTTTGGACCCTAAATGTCCTCCATTGCATTTTATTGTTTATGAAAACACCCAGCCCTTCTGTTATCTATGGATGAACTTGTTGAGAAAAAGACAATATAACTTGAGTTGGTTTTGATTCATGAGTCCTGATATGATGAAATTTAGACCAATAAATTTGAGGTGGAATTGCTTTGTAATATAATCCATATGGAATAAGTGTGAATATCTTGTTTAGATCTAGCATTGTATAGTTTTGATACTAGATAATTCATTTTTCTGTTCATCTTAATGCACCATTTCTACTCAACATGTTCTATTTGATATGAATAAGCCTCCGAATTTAAATTAATTTGAACCGCAATCAGAGCCCAAGTCAAGATACTCAGTATTTTAAAAAATGAAAACAAGTTGGAGCCTAGTGAGGATATAATCAACCTTCTGGTGTCAGAGACCTTACCATCTGTGGAGGATGAAGTTATGTCTACTTTCCTTTTCAAATTCTGTTCAAGAATTTTTGTGCGTCTTTTCAAGTATCTAGGCGCATGCAGAATTTGTGTTTTATATGTAATTTTATGAATGGACTTCGTGCGTGTATCTAGTATGAATATGAGGTTTCAGTCGATTTATAGGATCTTAACAAGAAAATTCCTGCTAATCAATAATAAAGATAATAAAGATAAGAACAGTGATGTGATTTAGTGATTGAACTATTAATTGATGTAAGTTGTTAAACAACTTTTTCTTTGTGGCTTTTGTTATTTGTGGTACTGATGGTTTTCTTAGCTAGTGCTCATTGAAAATGTAATTTTTGATGTCTTTTGCCTATACCAGATGGTTTTTGATGAATTACTTGAAAGAACTAAAGAGAAGGAGGAGAAAGAGGCCAAGAAACGCAAACGTCTTGCAGATGACTTCCTTAGTTTATTGCAGTCTATCAAGGTCTGCAGCATTGCTTTTCAACATGTTGATTTTGCACTTTATGGAGTTGCAATATGATGTTTCAAATAAGTGATTACTGCACTGTGAATATGTGTTCATAAATATAACTTGTCTTTTTCTTTTTTGGTAATGAGATATCAAAAGGGGATATTCTTTTCACTTTCCTCCTGAATTTTTGCTGCTTGTAGGAAATAACCACATCTTCTGAGTGGGAGAACTGCAAATGGCTTTTTGAAGGTAGCAGAGAGTTCAGGTATTATCAGCTAATTCCTTTGTCAACATAGCATAAGCTTTGATTCATGTGCACAATATAGTCCTAGGTTGGTTAGAATGGCTGATGTTTTAGAGAATTTGAGTCATGTCCAAGATCTGGCACAGACTGTTGAAAGTTATTACACAAATTTACATGCGATTCACAGTAAGATTTTTTTGAGACTAATGAATTTTTGAAAGTTCTTAATACTAATGATTTTTTGAGAACTTTGATGCGTTCAACACACAAAGTAGGAAAGCAAATACTAGTGTAAACTGATAATATGAGGCATACAAATACCAAACACAGATAAGCGAAATATCGAGAAAAGAAATGAAAAAGTTGATATTAGGAATTTGCATATGTGAAATTGGTTTATCAGATCGAGAGCAATTTACATAAATCATAATTATATTTAATTGGTTTATAGAAAGTTTTGCAGGATAAAGAGCGCCCTTTTCCTTATGGTATATAATAAAATAGAGCTACCCTGGGTCTAAATTATTGAAGTTCTTTTTTTTTTAATCTCAGGTACACTACATATAATTACACCAGTTGTTTTTATTCTGTATCTTCAATTTCTTCTCCAAGTTACTTTTGGATTGCTATGAGACCTCTTTAGCAAATGTGCAACTTAAAGTTCAAAAACAATAAACTCTTTTAATAAGTTTTTTTTTAAAACTAAAATTTAGATAGCATCTGTATTTATATTTATGATAAGGTGAACTTGTTTTCTTCAGATTGTTATGTAATTAACAATCCGTTATCAATTGTTCTCTACTTATCTGGGAAAACTTTTAAAATTAAAATTTTATCAAACCTACTTATTAATTGATTAATTAACATATTATTGCTTAGGATTTTTTTTGGATTTGAAAAGTGTATTTTCTATTATTGAGTTCATTTTGGCATTGGTCTGTGATACGGACTGTTGGATGCTATGCAGTTCTATGGGGGAGGAGAGCTTCTGTCGGAAGATATTTGATGATTACATCAATGAACTGAACGAACTGGCAAAGGAGAGTGAGCATAAAAGGAAGGAGGAGAAGGTACAAATTAGCTTCATAAGTTTCTTGCCCACTTCCAATTCACAAAGTTATCCTTTCTCCAAAATTTTGACATAAAACAAGTTCAGATGCGGAGTTCTGGGTGTTAAAAATTGCATATTACTTGCATTCACAAGTCTACTTCTATCTTGAATGTTGAATACTAGTTTGAATGCATAGACTGACTGAATGATCAGTTGGTACGTGATAAAACTCTGTAGTGTTTAACTGCCACTGCAATTATTTATTGCTTATAGTGGGAAACCTGTAGTATATCTTAAAGTAAGCAGTTATTATTATTTTGCATAAACTTCGTTCTGCAACTCAAACTGTGTGGGTTAGGATTGACAGTTGCCTGATGTGGTTTAGTCAGGTTTAAGATGGAAGTTTCAACTTGAAGAAACTAATAGAGTTATTACTAGATGTTGAAAGATTCTAAAGATTTGAAGCTATAGTTTGTGATATCGTTTTAATAGAGTGAAGATGTGAAAAATGGATCTACCAGACTTTGGACCAAGCTACATAAGTGTTGTTCTGTCTCACATATGCATCTTTTTGTATGATCTAGCTATGCTTAATTTCTTTTATGCTTTTTGTTTTTTGTATAATTCATATATGCTATATTACAATGCTTGCTACTACTCAATTCTTGCATAGCTAGAACTATAGACTGAAGAATGCTCCAATTCGTGGACAAGATTTTTGAATGCTTGTGATCCTTCTCAACACCTGCACCAATGTGTGCATGTCAACTAGGATCTGAATCTGCTTACTTATATTTTTCTTCTGTAGGTGAAAAGGGAAAAAGAGAGAGAGGAAAAAGAAAGGAGAAAAACCAAGCATAGAAGGGAAAAGGATAGGGAGTATGAAAGAGTTGATAACGGTAAGAGGGATGAAGCAGACACAGGCAATGCTGATATAACGGAAGATCATGTGTCTGATGACAATAAAAACAAGAAACATAAGAAGAGACATCAAAACTCTGCAGATGATCTGAATGAAAGTGGGAAGGATAGATCCAGAAGTTCTCACAGGCATAGCAATGACCATCGAAGATCTAAACGAGTAAGCAGATGTTTCTCTTTTGTCACATTTGTCGCTTCTGTTGCTCATGTTATTTCCTTTCTGATGCTATCACCTGTATGATTATGAAGCATGCCTCCACCCCTGAGTCGGATGATGGAAGCAAGCATAAGAAGCATAAGAGAGATCACCGTATAGATTCCCATAAAGATGGCGATAACGAGGAGCTTGAAGATGGAGAATTCAGTGAGGGTGGAGAAGCTCAATAATTATCATACTGCGGAAGTTAGTTCACAATTTTTGGTTCCATATCTGTTGTAAAGATGCTAGTTTTTTACAGCAAACTTGAGGCGAAATGTCAGATTAGCGTAGGTTTGTAGTTCCTGATTAAATACGTTATACATCTATGTTACTATCAAAGGTAGTAAATTTGGTCTTCCTAATACTCTATTCCAGGTATTTGACCCCACCTAGCACCAAGCACACTCATTTCTGATGGATCATTACATGCTATCTTTCTGTGTCATTAGAAGGGAATAGAAACTTTGTGGTTCCAAACTCTCCATCAGAGAAACATGTATAGATATATATAGTTATTTATCTTGAAGGCTAAAATCAAGTTGCTGACGTTTTGAGATAACTCGTGTAAACCTCAGGACGTGCTTAACAGCTCTTATTTTCTACGTACATTGTAAAGTGACTTGTACCTTGATGAAAATGAGATTAAAAAAGAAGAGAGGAAAATGAATATCATGATAATATAGAAAAGTAGAGAAAAGACAACAAAAATTGGCTCCTTCTTAGGTCCTTGGTCTTTTTCTGCCTAGAAGAGTACGAATTTGCATGTGAAGAAGGCTGGGATGGTAGGGTCGAATGCAAGTGAAAATGTTAAATGGGAACTCTAGCTTATGTATCAGTTAAATAGTAGTGAAAAAAACTCCACACTTATCTTAATGTTGAAGGTTGGCTCCTTCTATCTCTAGTTTATAGTATGTATAAGAAAAATATTGAAGTCTTGGACGGACCTAGACAAAAACTTTCCAGTCACAGTATGATAAAGTTGGTATAAATTAATAATTTGATCAGTATTATGTTATTAATAAATAGAGAACAACCTTTCTATATCTACTCAAAGCTTGACACTTTGGTGTTATTGCATGACGATTAGTCTAAGTTGCTACTCTAAGGATAGTAACAGGAATGGTCAGTTTAGTCTCCACCCCAAATTTAAGAATACAGGTTAGATAGAGAGCTTTTCATTATTATTATAAAAAAAAAAAGATCAGGCAGGTTGAAGAAGCAAATCAAATCCAGACGCATCATTAAAAATTGCAAGGGCGAAAGAAAAATGTGTTCTACCAGCGAGTTCAGGTCAAAGATGGCCAATACATAACCATAATATACGAGGGCTTTCGCTGTCAAAAAGGAAGAAAGGACAACATATTGATAGGGATGACAGGCAGATCAATACGCCAATATTACTAATTTTTTTAAATAATTTTTTAATTAAAAATATAAAATAATATTTTTTTAATTAAGTTTGAGTTATTAATATTTAAGCTTGCGATAGGTTTAACTTTTTTAAACAAAACGATATTATCATTGCCATATAATTTAACCCACAAACTCGATCCATCGAAAACATATAAATTTAGGCCTATAAGTTAGATCATCGTCGTTGCCACATGTTGAGTCTTCAAACAGTAAAAATGTTATTACTTGTAAAAGATGACGTGAATCCAATTACCAAAGCTTTGTTTTCAGGATGTTATTTGCTAGATATAGCTCCATATCATCAAGCCACCAAGTCTATGTTGAGATGAGTTGTCTTGGGCAGCCTGAAATGATGAAATTGGCAGAGGAATTGGCAATGGCAGTGAAGATAAGGAAGAAGAAGAAGCTGAAGGGAAAGATGAATTGGTTCAAATGCAAGTGGAAATTGAAGATGATGATCCTAAGCATAATTCAACA
>JAOTBA010000205.1:30274375-30295080 GCA_025629845.1 Erythroxylum squamatum
TCCAATTAACTGATCTAATAAGACTGCAAAAATTAAAACATGCTTCAAAAATAATTCAACAGGTTTGGGGTCCAACAATGTGTTTCTTTTTTAAAATAATATCTTATATTATAGTTTTTTGAAATTATTACAATTACTTTAGTAAGAGCAATTACTATAATAACTTACTACTATTGCATTTTTTTAATATAAAACTTACTACTATTGCATTATGGGTGCTCGTATCTATATATTGGTTTTTACTCAGGACATTCGTGTATGGAGCTTTATCAATATATAGTTTATATCAAACATCCTAAAAGTGATACTCTACAATTGATAAGGTTTGGCCTCTTTCGGCTTCATGGAAATAAAATTAAAAAGATGCTTATATTATGAGATCAGGGGGCGTAAAGTTATCTTCCTATTATTGCATATGAATGATATATTACTCACGTCAAATTACTTGACCATGTTGTATGAGGTTAAGCAACTTTTAGTCAAGAACTTAACATGAAGGACCTTGGTGCAACATCTTCTGTCCTAAGTATTCAGATTCACCGGGACAGATCTCGACACTTATCAGACCTCTCATAGAATACATACATTGAATATGTGTTACAAAGGTTTAATACAGTTAACAGTAAACCTATCGTAGCACCTATCTCTAATAGTAAAAGATAATCTTTGGCATAGTATCCAAAGAATAAAATAAAGAGAGAGGTTATGAGGAATGTTCCGTATTCTAGTACGGTTGATAGCCTGATGTATACTCGGCTATGTACTAGGAGGGACATTGCATTCACCATTTGACTGTTTGGTTAATATCTGATTATCCCAGGTGTAGACTATTGAAATGCAGTCAAGCGAGTGTTGAGATACTAAAGGGAACTAATGATTATATGTTGACATATAGCACAGTCAATAGACTAAACCTCATAGAAATTCAGATTCAGATTTTAGCTACGTGTCTGGATGATCGAAAGTCCACTTAAGGTTACCGTTTTAAGTTTGTAGATGGTACAATGTTGTGGAAGTGTGTCAAGTAGACACGGGTAACTTCCTCAACTATGTATGCAGAGTGTATGCTATGGGGCTGCTTCACAGATAGTTTGAGTCAGAAACTTGATTTCTAAGTTGTCTATGGTTGATTCAGTGGCTAGACCTATTCGGTTGTACTGTGGTAATCTTCTTACTATGTTGTTTAATAACAGCAAAGAATATCACAGGGTCTTAGCATTTAGAGGTCAAATATTTGGTCATAAAGGCGTTGATACAAAAAGGTGACATTAAGATTTAGAGCATATAAGGAATGAGGAACTGTAAGTCGATCCTTTAACTAAAGGACTTCGCCCATTTGTGTTTGTGACACAAGTATATAGTATGGGTGTTTTGACGTCCTTAGACACTGTTAATTAGCAGACCGATATGTTTGCTCTATGTACATTTGTACATTTTGATGTATTATGGTAGTATGATGGTTCATCAATAAAGATGATCATTGTTTGTCCTCAATAATACGTGTTATCATACATTGTCATAATACATATAAAATTCTTAAGATTTGTGTCGATCTTAAGCATTTAATGGTCATTAGGCATATATACATATTTACCTTGTGCCTATGTTATTTAGACGCATACAATTTTAGTGTATCCATAAAGTTTGGCATGACATAGAGGGATATAAGTTTTTAATCCCATAAAGGTTCTCTAATATAGTTTAGCATTCAGTTGGAGAGCATAAAGGTTTTCTCTAATGCAATTTAACATTTGGTAACAGGAAACAAGTTTTCTCTAATGCTGTTTAGCATTTGGTGAGAGAAAACAGGATTTCTCTAATGCAGTTTAGCATATGCTGTTTAGCATCAAGTTAGAAAAATCGAGACTTACAAAAGAAGATGATATAATTTAGATCATAAAGGTATCATCCTAGTTTGCCACACTCCATTTTCCTATTTATGTTAGTGAGGTATTAAGTATACGTGATTGTATTGGATCTGTGTTGCACATGACACATGCATTTGATATTTTTTGGTATTGAAAGCCTTGAAAGATGGAATGATGCACTTTCGTTATCTTTGAATCAAATGTTTTGTTTTTAAACTTAGTCGACTAATTCAGTAGCGTGGCTTAACCGAGTTTTTAAATTAGAGTCAAAACTGCAATTGATACTGATCCAAGGGGGAGAATGTTGGACAATTTTGTCCTTTCTCATAAAGTTGGACAACTATTAATTACATTTTTTAGTTTTTAATAACTTATCGATTAAGTTACGTAATTGATTCAGATAAAGATAATAAAGTGGCTCAATAAATGATCTAAATCAATAAGTTAAAGTTCGGATGAAAAATAGATCCCGATTAGTGTGGACCGATCTTATATCGGCCTTGTGATGGGGAAGCTTGATATAGAAGCTATATATAAAGGTTAAAGTCTCTTGCAGTTGCTCAAATAATCAATTGTAAGCATAAGGATTCTCTGACTCGTTAAGAGAGCTTACGTTTTAAAAAACTGTAGAAAGACCTTACTCGAGTCCCAGAGAGGAGTTTCCGTAAAGACGACAGTGGATTCACGCTTGTTTCGGCTTTACAAAACTCATTTGAAGTTACGAAGACCGAAATCAGGTATTTTCGCATTTCTTCATTTTTACCCTTTCACGTTCGATCCAAGATACGTAACTAAGATACCGTTACGTATTACCTTGTTATGACTTTCACATTTTGCTTATGTTTGTTGAGCGTCCAGTCCTATTTTGAGACTTTCAGTGATTAAAGATGTCTTTAAGATTCGTGGGGATGATGAATAAGTGAAAAAAAGAATGATGAAGCTCTTTTTGGGAGAGACACGATTGTGTAGGCTGCTACACGCCAGTGTATATTATCTGTATAAGCATATACACACCTAGATAGAGTGACAAATGCTCGTGTCTTAACTTACAGGGCCTTATAAATGTAAGTCTTTGAAACCATGTAAAGAAATGTATGAAGATGAAGACATATACAATAGTGTACATCTCCATGTAGCTCTTTGTAACTATGTATGTCTATCACTTAATTGACACTAGAAGAGACACAGTCGTGTATTTGACCATTTATGTTGCAGAAAATCGAGTTTAGGATATAAAAGAGAAGAAGACGTAGGGTTGTTCATTGGGAGGCGTAAAAACACCAAAAAGGGAAAAGACAACAAAGTGAGAGCAAGTAATTTCTGATTCTCATCCTTGCTTGAGTGATTTTGGGATTAGGTTGCGAGTTTGTTGATTTGCCCATCAACTTTGGTTCCAATCTTGAATCTTTATAAGACAACTGTAGAGTGAGAGATCAAATTTTGTATATCCTTATTTATGATTAATGGATTTACTTCTCAGTTTGGCCCATAATTTTTCCTTCTACCTCAAAAGGTTTTTACAAAAATCTTTATTGAGTTTCTTTATTGAGTTTTTATTCTCAGACTTATATTATCTTATTAAACTTGATTAGAGTCCATTGTTGTTGCTATTAAGTTGACCTCTTAAAGAGTTGTGTTTCAGTTGTGTTTTTTTCTTATCTCCTAACAAGTGGTATCGAAGCCATTGTGATGGAAGGTGAAAACAACTATATAGTAAAGTTGATGTCATCAAACTACTATATTTGGATGCCTATGGTAGAGGACCTTTTGTATTATAAGGATCTCTTTAATCTGATTGTTGTGGATAAAGGTGTGAAGGATGATGTTCCTTTAAACCCTGAAAAGATGTTAGATAGATAACATGAAAAGAAAAAGCGAAAAACTTTAGGCACGATTCAATAATGGATTGATATTAGCATATTCAAACATGTGTCTCAAGAGATAGATCCTTTTGAGCTGTGAAAAAAGCTGAAAACACTTTACGAAAGGAAGACTGCCCATAATAAAGCTTCTCTGATTAAAAGGTTTGTAAACTTGAAGTTGAAAGCTGAGAAATCTATGTCAGAGCATCTGAGTGATTTCCAACCTTATTCCTATTGAGTTTATTACCGAATAGTTAGGAGACCTTGGTGGTGATGATTAGCAATGCAACTCCTGAAGGTGTGCTCTCTTTAGATGTAATCAAAGATAGTATGTTCAATGAAGAAATTAGAAGAAAATAGAAAAGAGTTGTCAATGTGTTGGCTTTCTTTGCAAAAAGCAAGGGAAGAGGCAAAAGCAGGGGTCCCAAAAGGCATGACAAGTCTAAGAATCGATCAAAGTCCATAAGTGAAAAAAACGTGAAGACATGCCATTATTGCGATAAGCCATAACAAATAAAAAGAATATGTTATAAATAGAAGAGGGATCAGAAAAGGCAAGATCATTAGAATAATGGTGATGATAAAAATACAATTGTAACAACTTCAAGCATAAATGAAGAGGTATCCGCGACAAGTGATTACTTTCATGTTAGTGATTTGAGTTTTGAGTGGCTAATTGATACGAGAGCATTATCACTTCTCAAGCAATAAGAGAGGATACTGGGTAATCAAAGTTTCGTTAAAATTGTCGGCAAGGTGGTAACTAAGTTCAAATAAACATCAGATGTTTGTTAACATTAAGAGATGTACGACGCATTTATGATTTAAGGCTAAATCTGTTATTGATAAATGTGTTAAATCGAGAAAGATTCAAACATACTTTTAGGGATACGAAAGTAGAAATTGTCCAAGGGAGCAATGATTATTGCTCCAGGATAATTGTGTTGCACATTATATAAGGCACACTTGATGATGTGTGGTGATGGAAGAGCATACATAGTCGAAGAGAAAACTTATCCAAATCTGTGTCATCGAAGCTTGAGGCACATTTGTGAAAAGGGAATAAAGTTACTAGCTGGTAAATCTATTATCCCAGTTTAAAGATCTTTACCTTTTAATGATTGTGATCATTTTTTAGTAGGAAAGTAGCATAATGTCTCTTTCACGAAATGATCTATAAGGAAGACAAAAATATTGGGATTGGTGCATTTAGATATTGTGACCCTATTTAGGAGGAGTCACTAGGAGGTAATAAATATTTTGTTACATTCATTGATGATTCTTCGAGGAAGACTTGGGTATATATGTTGAGAGTCAAGAGTCAAGTATTTGAAACTTTCCAAAAGTTTCATGCTATGGTAAAAAGGGAAGCTGAGAAGAAGTTGAAGTACCTGCAAACAGACAATAGATGGGAATATTCTTATAAGGCGTTTAAAGAATATTATACATCGCAAGGCATTAGACCTAAAAAATTTAACTAGGGACTCTACAGAAAAATGTGGTTGTTAAGAGGCTGAACGTAACTATGATGAAGCATGCACAAAATGTCCAAGCTGTCAAAGATATTTTGGGGTAAAGCAGCCTGAACTGCAATCTATTTGATCAACCAAACTCCCTTAGTTTTGTTGAATTTTGAGATTTCTAAAGGAGCACGGACTTGGAAAAATTCTACATGTTATCATTTGAGAGTGTTTGGATATAAGGTATTTAGACACGTACCCAAGGACTAGAGACAAAACTTGACTTAAAGACAATACCTTGCATCTTTGTAGGATATAGTGATGAACATTTTGGCTTCAAAATCTGTGACACAGAGAAGCAAAAGGGGGTTAGGAGCAAGGATGTGGTATACCAGGAGCACAAGAGAGGTGATGATCTTTTAAAAGCATATAAGTTAACTCATAATAGCTCATTGTATGATATTGGTAATTTTTATTCCAATATTGAGCAGACTGTAAGTGAAGGAGGTGAAGTGTGAGAACAAGCACAAATTGATGGTGATCAAATACAGTATGATAATGATAAGCTACATAAATCGCATCTAGACAATGCTGAAGATGAAACTATTAAGGAAAATGAGCAGCCGAAGCAATCAGATCCAACAGTTCAGGAAACACAACTCAAAGGTTGACAAGGGAGACATGACCTTCTACTAAATCTCTGAATGCAAAATATCTATTGTTTATTGTTGAGGAGAGCTTGAGAATATGCAAGAAACTACATTTTGTAATGATAAAAAGCTCTGGTTTATAGTTATGAAGGAAGAGATGAACTCTTTGAAGAAGAATGATACATATGAGCTTGTAAATCTTCCAAAAGGCAAAAAGGCACTTAAGAATAAATAGGTGTTCAAGATGAAGAAAAATGGTAATAAGCTAGGGATGCATAAGGCAAGGCTATTGATGAAAGGGTTCAGTCAAAAGAATGATATATATTTTGATGAAATCATCTCACCAGTGGTTAAGATGATCTCAATTCAAATAATTTTGGGTTTAAATACCTGTTTAGATCTTGAACTTAAACAACTAGATGTTAAAATAGTCTTCTTGCTTGGAGATTTGGAAGAGGAGATATACATGGAGCAGTCATAAGGTCAAAGTTAAAGGTAAGGAGAATCTAATCTGTAAGTCGAAGAAAAGTTTATATGGGTTGAGACAAGCTCCAAGGCAATGGTATCAGAAGTTTGATTCTTTTATGACAAATTATGGTTTCAAGAAGTTCACAGGTGAGAACTTCATCATTGTTCTTCTATATGTTGATGATATGTTAATTATGGGTCATGATGTTGGCAGAATCTAAAAGTTGAAGGTGGATTTTTTAAAGCAAATCTTAGACATGGAGATAATTTGAGATAGGAAGAGCAGGAAACTGTGGTTGTCACAGAAAAGGTGTATTGAACATGTGCTAGAAAGGTTCAATATGAAGCATGCTAAGCTAGTTAGCATGTCACTGGCACCTCACTTCAAGCTAAGCAAACATGCATATCCCTCAACAGAAAAGGAGAAAGATGGTATTTCTTATGTTCCATACTCATCAACAATAGGGTCTCTGATATATGCCATGGTGTGTACCAGACTAGATATTACACAGGCTGTTGGGTTAGTGAGCAAATTCTTGTCGAATCTAGGAAACGTTCACTGAAAAATAGTGAAATAAATTTTGAGATACTTGAAAGGTACTTCAAAATAGAGTTTGTGTTTTGGTGATAGGGAGTCAATTCTAAAATGTTATATAGATGTAGATATGACGGGAGATCTTGATGGAATAAAATCTAACTTCAAATTTTCTGTTCAAGATTACAAAGGGGAGCATTTTAGGGCAATCAAAGCTACAAAAGTTTGGGCTTTATCTATGATTGAAGCAGAGTATGTAGTTGTAGTGGAAGCTAGTAAGGGGATGCTTTAGTTGAAAAGATTCTAAGAATTGGATATGAAGCAAAAAGACTATGTAGTGTTTTGTGATAGTCAAGGTGTTAGTGACTTGAATAAAAACACTATGTATCATTCTCGCATAAAGCGTATAGATGTTAGATATTAATGGTTGAGGTTTGTGATTGAGGAGCAATAATTGACATTGAAGAAGATTCATACGGACATGAATGGTACTGATAAATTGAATAAGGTGGTTCCTGGAAGCAAGAATGAGCCTTTTAATTAGTAAGCTTATTGAGATGTGATGACGTTTTACACCCAAGATGGGTCAAATGGTCATCTGGTATGAATAACTTCTATCGGTAGTTATTCACAGATGACATATATATATATAAAGACAACGTTTGAAAACAGAGCGTGAAAAACTGACTCTGTATATTTGCTTTAGAAGAAAAACGCTGGTTCTTGGTGATCTTCGGCTTGGAGTTTTTCTACAGAAAACAAAGGCAAACTCTGCATTCTTTAACCGGTGGAATTATAGCAGGAATCCAAGTATGTGATTTCTGTTTTTTTTTCTAAGCATATAACATCGATCCTTGAAATATACATAATCTGTGTGGTTATGTTGTGTTGTTTGATCTGTTGATTTTATCTAACAAGATGTCTCTCAATTAGCTATTAAACCATAACATGTCTTCCCCATAATTTGGCTAGAAGGGGAAATTATTAAGTGTCTAGCCCTATTTTGAGATTTTTAATGATCGTAGAAACCTTTATAATTTGTAGAGATAACGAACAAGTGAAGACAAGATGGATGAAGATCTTCTGGGGAGAGATACGGCCGCGTAGGGTGCTACACGTTTGTGTACTTAACCATATAGAGTGACACCCACCTATGTCTTAGATTACACGGTCGTGTGGATCAATTGTGTACGTGTGAAGAGTGAAGACATATACAATCGTGTGCATGACATATACTATCATGTGTGATGACCGTGTAACTCTTTGTAATTGTGTATGTCTGCGACTTAAGTAACACTAAAAGAGATATAATCCATGTATGATGCAAAAATCTAATTCAGGATATAAAAGATAAAGAAGACGTATGTTTGTTTATCGAAACACGTTAAAACACCAAAAAGGAAAAAGAATAGTGTGAAAGTAGTTTATGATTTTCGTCCTTTTTTTATTATATTTAGGATTAGGCTGTGAGTTTGTTGATTTACACAACAACTTTAGTTTTAATCTTAAATCTTTGTAAAATAATTTGTTGTCATAGGGTGAGAAATTAAAATTTGTAAATTCTTATTTATGATTAATTAATTTATTTATCAATTTTGTACTTCAAAGAGTTTTTTTTCGCTTTTTAGTTGAGTTTTTATTCTCACAATATGATGCGATTGAACGTGATTAAAGTGCAGTGTTGTTGCTGCTGATTTGACCTGAATAAAGTGTTGTTGCTATTAATTTGACCTCTTGAGGGACACCGGATGGCTGTTCTCGATTTTCAATGTCACTATGTGACCCATCCATTCCATCCCATCCCACAGGGGTGGCAGTTTAAATCGGGATATGGGCCCTTCGAGAGTTCTCTCGTCTCCTAGCAATGTTTACAGAGCTACGGATTTTAGTGATTGAACGTGTGAAAACGATTGAACTGTTTATTACTCGTGATTGCGAATTAGGCGCGAAATCCCATTTTTGGCGCTACAAATAGACCAGCCTCCCCGCCGCTACCCGCAGCCACCCTTGTAACCGATCCATCGTTGCAGAACAACTAAAAACCCTACAACATGGGAAAATCCAAACAGTATTGGCTCCTAAAGACAGAGCCAGGAGAGTGGTCGTGGGAGGACCAAGCAGGTAATGGGGGAATATCGAAGTGGGACGGTGTCAAAAACAAGCAAGCCCAGAAGAACCTCAAGGCCATGTCCCTTCAGGACCTATGCTTCTTCTACCACTCCGGTGCTCACGGCGGTCGACGCGTGGTCGGAGTGGTGACGGTGGTGAGAGAATGGTACGAAATGGAGGGCGAGGGGATGGTGGATGTGAAGGAAGTTGGAGAGATGAGGAGGGCAGTGGAGCTTAAGGAAATGAAGGAAGATGAGAGGCTTAAAGGGTTTGCATTGTTTAGGCAGCCTAGGTTGTCGGTGGTCCCAGTTCCCAAGGAGGTTTGGGAGATTATTTGTGAATTGGGTGATGGGTATCATGGGGATGGCAAAGACAGAGAGCTGGGTGGTGAAGCTAGTGATGGTTGCGAGGAAGAAAATCAGTGATGGGATTGCAAGTTTCTGAAATTAGGGGCAAGCAGAAGACCAATATAAGTTAGAAATTTGTGGGATTGTTTTTTGTAAAGATGGCTATTTCACTGTTTGGTTGAGTTGTGATGTGGTAGGGAAGCTAGTTTATTTTGTCTTGTTGTGTATAATCGCAAGTAGTTGGTATGTTTCGTCTTGTTTATTGTTTTGTTGTGTATAATCGCAAATAGTTGGTATGTTTCGTCGTGTTTATACTTCTTAGTAAATATGCGCTCATTGTGATTGATAGATATTATGTTTTCTTATAAAGGATGTATTAGAGAAGGAGCACCAACCAAAATGCACCAACCATTGCCAACTCCAAAGCAATTAGTACTCGTTAAGGCATTCTATCATACATTTTACAGGCAGCGATAGAGCCTATTAACCTTAATCCTTTTTACGTGAACAAACCCTATCAACCTTAATCCCTTTTACACAAGAAACTCCAGCCTCCATCTGAAGTAGAGGATTGTCTACAAAATGGGAGGTCTTGCGCAAATACGTCCACTTATCTTTGACGCCATATCCCGTCAACGGCTTAAACCCTTCAGCTTCCGAGCTCTCTCTTCGACCGCAGATTACACCAACCAGTCACGTGGTGGACTGTTTCGCTTCTTCTCCCAACAACTTCCTTCTTCTAAGGCACGCACATTACTCCTCTGTCTCTCTCTTGTCTTTAAGTACAAAGGTTCTGAACTCAATTTTATTTTCAATTTGATGGATGATCCTTTTTTGTTGTCACTATACTGTTGTCAATGTAGGGTGATGTAGTTCGTGTTCAAGGCGATGAATTCTGGCATATGACCAAGGTCTTAAGGTTGAGCATCGATGACAGGTACTTTATAATTACGCATATGTGTGTCAATTACAAGACATAATTGCACTTAGTCGATGGTTTATTTATAGTTTTCCATGTAATGAAATGCAAGGATAGAGCTCTTTAATGGGAAAGGAAGTTTAGTGCAAGGGTGCATACAGCGGGTTGATCGTGTTGGAATTGATTTTGTGGCATTAGAAGATCCTAAATCAGTTCCTCCTCAGGGCATACAGTGGCATGTATTTGCAGCATTTGGTAAGTTCTGAGTGCTTCTTGAAACAGAGTACCAATAAACTTAGACTCACGCAGTTATCTCTTCAAATATGTTTTAGGTACACTAAAGGGTGGCAGAGCTGATTGGCTTGTCGAAAAATGCGCGGTAGGTACATCTTGTATATATTATGATTATCTGGTCTGCAAGTGAATCATTTGTATAATTTGGTTGCAAATTTGCTAAACCTATCACTTTTCATATAGGAATTAGGAGCTTATAGTTTGACCCCTCTGCTGACAGAACGTTCCCATTCAATCTCTGATAATAGATTGGACAGATTGAGCCGTGTCATTTTAGCTGCAACTAAGCAATGTAAGAGTTTAAAAAGTATGTCATGTTGCAAAATTTAACAAGAATGTAAGAGTTGGAATTGTATTGAGCTTATTTATAGATCTTGAACTGTAATTTGGGTTTTCTTTGATTTCTTCCATAAACTTTTTTCTGTAACAGGTCAAAGGCTACATGAAATGATTTTGAATCCTCCTGCACAAGTTGAGAACCTTTTACCTTTTGTGAGTTTTCTTCCCTCCTTTCTACACTAATAAGTAGAGATAAAATATTGTACGTAAAACATGAGGATGCATATGAATACACCTATGAGAGTTTTGTGGTGTATTTCTGTTTGATAATTCTATTCACATTAAGAACTGAAAGAAAAACTTTAAGAATCTTTATTAATAGGAAAATTTATGGTGCTTTGATGTTTGTTTAGGATAATAGATCGATGCTCAAAGGCTGAATTGTCACAAAGGTTTTAGAGGTTTGACTTTTAAGTCTAAGATTTTGGTTCTGAATATTCGTATTTTAAGGTTTGTTTTGTTACCCTTCATTATGTGATGAAGGCGATGCAGCACTGCACAAGAAGAGAAAATGACAGGAGGAAAGAGAGCAATTTTAGAAATTTATTCTATACAGATTTTGACTTGAAAAAATTTAGTGCTTATCATCTTGAACAAACTAGAGTAGGTAAAAACATCCATGGCCTTTTCCATTTCTAGCAGAAACAATTTCATCTTCAGAGGAGAAGCTATTCAATCACCATTGATGTTTAAATAGAAATGCTCTTCATGAGTTTGAAGTTTGTAGCTGGGTATCTCGTCTATTCATGCAATGAATGTGCCTCCAGTGGCTTATGTTTATCAAGGCAGTAAGAGAGAGGACAGACATATGTAATTCCCATTATTTTAGAGAAACAGATTTTGATATGTTAAATTCTCTTTCTTGTAGTTAAATTTTTGTCAAAGCTTAATACATCCTTTTTGCTATATAGGTTGCCCAGTCACAAATATCTCTTCTGGCAGCAGCAGGAGCAACTCCTGTTTGTAGTTTATTGCCTTCAACAAGAAAAGAAATGACTGGAATGATAATAGTGGGACCAGAAGGGGGTCAGTACACATTTCTTATTCATTTACTCTATATTTGGGTAAAGGATAAACATTTTATGTTATTGCACTTCCAATTTTGTTTCTAGCTGCTTTTATCTTGTTTGGTTGACAATATTGTCCATTAACTAAATGTGTTGGTGAAGGCATTTGCAAGTGTTTTTTTAACCCTGGTGTTGATGGTAATAGTGTTTCTGCTTCTGTTGGCAAGTTATTTATGCATCTTGTGATGATGGTTGCACTCTCTGCCCCTACCTCCTGCCATCTTTTTGACTCGTTATTCTCCTGCTGCTGTAAAGTCTGAGCTCCTCTACTCCGTTACTTCTTTTAAGTGATTCTCTTACAGATCAGTTGTGCATGCTGCAGTGTTTCTTGTCTTACTTCCGGAAGTTTGAAAGTGATGTGGTTCCATTATCTAGTCTGGCATAAAAGGATTGTCATTTAACTATCTATGTCCTACCATCTACTTTTATATTAAAGAAATTTGTTACAGATTGCTAACACTCCTAAGCTGAGCAGTGAAAACTGTGTCCCATTTGTTTCAAGTTTGAAGGCATAGTTTCTTTTCCCACTTTGTCAAACATGAAGTTGCCAATCTGGCTACAATTGTAACATACTATGTTGGTTTCTATTTTGAAATGCCATTAAATTTAGTAGACAATGAAGCTGTGCCATGTTTCAGATTTCACAGAAAGAGAAGTAAACATGATGTTGGAAGCAGGTGCTAAAGCCGTTGGTCTTGGCCCTCATCGATTGCGTGTTGAAACAGCAACAATAGCACTTTTAGCAACTCTAATGTTGTGGTCTGATCCTCAGCAAATCTAGTGCTTTAAACATTGGGAAGGATCCGTTTCTATTCTGTGCTTATGCATTCTCTCTAGCTTGTTACTACACAGAGGTCAGTCATCCCTTGAGATAGGTTAGAAAGAATCCCTTAGAAGAGATCGGAATTGATTGCAAATCTTCGTCTTTGCTGCGAGACCACTATTTGGGATATGGTGCAACTTTTTTTACCTCATTTTTACTTTTCTATTAATATGAACTAATCTGTGGAAGACGTGTTGCCCTTTTCTTAATACAATTAACTCTTATAGCCATATACATGAGCAGGATGTAAGGTATCTTCCCTAGATTTGGGTTGAGCATTATAGTCTTTAGAGGTAAGTAAATGCAACATAATCTGCCTATGAGAGTTTAACAGTTCTTATTATGAATGTTAAGATAGAATGCTTTATGTTGCATTGCCGTCTATAGTACTCCTTGATTTTTGCATAATTTTACCCCGTTTGCAAAAATTTTAAAACTTACGTAGAGGACAAGTAAATCCCATACTTAATCGAAAATGGAAGAAGAAAGAAAATCAGCAATGAATGTAGCTTTTACATATGTAATGAAACGTTGAGTAAAAAGAAAACATATTGGCAAAGGTAACGATTAGGCACCTGAAACTGAAACCCATTTGATCTAGTGATGCATACAAGCATGGGTAATCCCGTTGGTTCTAGGGCACATTTCTTCACTTACTCCATCAGCTTCCTGGAAAGAGCATGATGTTTCCTCCTCAATTTTCCCAATCTTTCCTAGCCGAAGACTGTAGCTCCTTCCCTTGTCGTTGTCTTCCCCTTTACAATGCTTTTTGAATTTCTTTGACGTTACCAAAACTTGATTGGCTTCCTTACCATCACTACAACTGGTATGAGGCGTGTCAGATACTTGAGCTGGGGGGCTTCCTCCAGAGAAATTCCCACGGTCGCAAACCACACAAGCTATCATTCTCTTTATGTTGATCAGTTTTTCCCTCATTTTCAAGAATTCAAGCGAGATGAAGAGCAATGAGTGAAAATGTCGATGCGTTTATATCTTGTCATCATTTGACCTCAAATTAAGCTGCATCAGATTTCCGAGAAAAGTCAGCCTTCTTGTGGTCAAATTAGTTGTATTGATATATTGATCGCTAATTGTCAGAGCATGTAAATTGTACTGTTAATCTGTTTTCTGGCTTGAGGATAGTTAGTTACAATGTTAATTGGCTTTGCATTGACTGACAGTTGTGACTTGGGAGTAATAAATGATTCTAATATTCAATTTTATATATACATCTTACTTAGGTTTGAACCGCCAGAGATGCAGCCAGATAATAAATTAGAGAGCTTAAAAGTCCAAAAATATCTGAATTTTAATCATACTCTTTTTCTTTCTTTTTTTTTTTTTGTGGGTTAGAAGGTACTCTTTTAATATATGCTCTCTAATTTTAGCTTTAAAAAAGTAGTTAAATGTCTAAAAAATGTCAACTACAGTTTTTACCTACGTTCTTGTTTCGTCACACAAAACATCGTTAAATCTTTATAGTTGAAAACTATAAGCGACGTCTTCAGAAATCGTAGTCAATAATTTTTGGTTACTTTTTTCCGTAACTACATACTATTAGCTACTTTTTTAGAATCATAGCCAAATGCAAATTCTTTAGCTATGTTTTTGGAATGTAGCTAAATCTTTTTAATTACGTTTTTCAAAACATAGTCAAATGTTATTTGTCATGATATTATTTGTTGTGTTTTTTAATAATATTGCGATATGTTATTTCGTACATTTTTAATCCACGACAATGAACAATATATTTTGTATATAATGTATCGATATATTTTTATTATGAATTTATTATTCTAATAAATCATATAAAAATATTATTAATTCAAAATATCGATCATTGTATATAAAAAGTAAATTATATAAATATCATTAAATTATAACAACAAAAAGAATATTCTTCCTATGCAAGATATTAATGACAACTTTAACAATTCTTACAGACAAAACAATAAATAAAGGGATCTGTTCATGAATTATAAATACTCATATTACAAAAATATTATAGCATAACTCCTACATATGTGCTGCTTCATAGTAAATTACAACTTGGCAGGAACAACAACAATTTCCCTTATGTCCAATTTCTATTCATCTTTCACCCATTGGTGATTCTAAAAAAGCAGCCTCTTCCTCTTGCAAAATAGTAACATAAACAGATGAATTTTACTGTTAAGTTCATTAACCACATCAATGGTTGAGGAAGAAATAGTTGCTTACAACTAGGATAATGAACTTTGTCTCCTTGTCTACGACGCTTATTATGTTAGATCCTTCAAAAGATCTTATTTTTAGGTGAAAGAATATAGTTGTTCGAATCATGCTTCATCTATAAGTCAATCAATCTGTTAATGTTGTTATAACTTATGCAACATCATTTAAAAACCAACTTAAAACAAACTAATTCGCAACAAAACTACAGACTATTAAGCATAAAACAAAAGAAGGCAGTAAACAGGTTCTATAATGAAAGCATGTGTTTACATCATCAATTATGTGCAATTCCCTGTTCTGATCTTGGAAAAGTAGATTTGAATTCGGTAAATATCACACTCGATAGGTGAGCATAAAGAAAGGTAGAGAAAGCTAAAGGAGAATAAATATGACAGACAGAGAGGAAGAAAAAGGAGAGTTTTAATATAACCAACAAAGCAAAAGCTTCAACCATTAAGATTTCCATGATAACTTCCATTATACTTTTAGTAAATTTAGGGTCACTTAACAATGTTCTTACAAGTGTTGATGATATAATAGAGTTTAATTCACATTTTCAATGTTAGTAGGCTTAAAATTTGTGGTCTTCATCAATGGCTTAGCCTTATACTTGGAAGTAAATAGCTCATAAGATATAACTTTAAGCATCATCCAAGTGAAAACAGTACAAACTGAGGCCTAAAAGTCAACTTCCTAGTCTACAAAAGATTCAACATATTTCAGGATTACTTAGGTTTCCAAAAGTTTAGGATTAGTGCTTCTTTAGTTTCTTCTCTTGATTCCTTAGAAAAGTGAAAGCTTCACACTTCTTAACACTTGCTATTACTAGGTAAATGAATATTTTTCAGGGCAAGACCTACTTCAGGAGAATCAGGATTGAAAAATTGGTATTCAAGCCATAGACATAAAGTAGGCATTTCAAGAGAGAACAAATGATAAGTAATTCTTAAAATTGAATAGGAAAATGATATGATGTTTAAAGAAAAGTCTCATGTGGTTTACTAATACATCACGCTAAAAAGGTTCTACGTACTTTCACAGATTATAGAGTAAGCTTCAGTTCATTTCATCCAGCATTAGTCAATATGTAGCCAATAACAATTCATAAAAAATTACAAAAATTGTTCATAAAAATTAGGCTAAAATACTACTAAGTGAAAGCATCACCTTCACTCGACATGCCATCTATATCCTTACCATCATTTATAACAGAGCAAGCTTCAACTTAATATGACGTACAAGGAGAAGATATTAAGCCAGAATTCTGCACAAAATTGGAAGCCTAAATGTTCCTTAACTTCAGAATCAATCAAAATCCATAATTTGTTTTATTACCAAAAAGAAAAAGAAACATGAATTTTTTTGAATGGTTGGATTCAAAAATAAGGAACTAGATCCATTGTCTATTTACATTGCTTGAAGAGTAAGAGAATAAGATATCACGAGTAAAGGCCCCCAAAAACTAAACGTCAAATAGGAGACTACAAATGGAAATGATGAACCATTTCTTCAAGTCATTTATGGCAAAGAAACAGAGGAATAGTATATAGAGAAGATTTCTTAGGGAAAAAGAAAGAGATACAGACAAAAACACAAAGGAAATGTCAATAATGATTGATTAATCAATGAGGTTAAAGAAAATTGAATAAGTAAAACCTTCAAAACAATGCAATATCCACAATAATCAAGTAACAAAACAAACTACATTCAACATATGGACTATACATAATGCTTTACACAAATAAACAAGATTAAGGGTTGCATAACAGGATCAATTTTTGGCAAGTCCATTTAGGAGAAACAAATAAGGTTCCCACATAAATCTATGACTCTTCAAAATAAAAGGTGATGCAAATCCATGTACCATAAAAGGTCATGCAGGGAACCTTTCCCCAATTTAGCCATAAAAAGCCAAAAGGGCACTCTAGAAATGCCAAATCAAGTTATCTACTTTGGGAGTTCTATTATATGAAACAGTTTGAAGAAGTCTGCAAAAAGGGATTTGCCTATTCGAAAATCAAATTTAGAAATTTATCACTTATTAGTTCATATTAGCATGGCTACTTGACAATAACTACCCTACAGAAATACATAAATTGTATGGGGTCCTAACTAGAGTTGTTATCACTTGGTGTAATAATTTCTACCTCTATTTTAAAGATGAAGAGCTATTTAAAATATATGTAAAAATGATTACAGCAGAGACATTGGAATTTTTCCCTAGAATATACAATTAATGTGATTTACAAAAGAAAAAAGTGATTGTCACCTTTAGAGAACTTGTCTATAAGAGACATAAGTCACCTTATAATCCTTGTCTCTTTAGACAGAACCCTTAAGTAAATTTATTTTTTAAAATATTTAATTGAACACAACATTGGCACACAAAAATAGTCAAAGCATTCATACATAAGTGCTTGCAATTGTGGCAAAAAGCCAAAGTAAAATGTGGCCTTAATGGGTTAATAAAGAGGTAGATTGACTTTAATATCAAGTAAATCTAGCAATGTAATTTCAAGCCTTTTGAATCAGCTTTGAGAAATTTGTTCCTATGATCTCACCCACTTTTTGAATGATATGCTATTCACACATTGACATTCATTGGTGGGTGTATGAAACTCTTCACCTTTAATTCATTTCTATTCAACCCTAACTTACATTAACCAAAAATGAACTAAAATCCCAATTACCTAGATAAGAAGAACCCTCGTATGAATATTCAGAATAGAAATTGGCAATTGTGGAGAAAACACGACGACACTAGAGAGAAGAGAGATGAAGAAAAACAAAGACGGGGGAACACATTAGACTAGCACATTACAGCTACTGGAAGACAATGACGAAATGCATAACATTCACTAGAGGACGAAGACTACTTCTTAATTAGGTTATCAATATGCAGAAAACGACATCATTTAGTGAACAAAATGATTTCGCTTTCATTGCATTTTGTTCCTTCTTCTTTTGGCTATGAATAATATTTTCGTAGCCAAAAGTTTTTAACTACAAAATCTATTTTTGTAGCTGATATTATATAATTTGTGTGTTTTAGCTACGAAAATTATATCGTAACTAAACATATTTGCTCCAAAAATAAGTTTAGAGTTAAAAAAAGTCACCAAATGTTTTAGCTATAAAACATTTTTCGTTTCTTTAAACATTTAGCCATGAAACTAAGTACACAGTTAAAAATTTTTGCCAATTCTGATTAGCTACAAATATAAAATGCATCCTATACTAAATGCCGTCAATAGTGTTTAAAAACTCGCAAACCATTTTACTGTAATGGTTTTATTTCCTTTGGCTACAATTTTCAAACCATAGCCAAAAGCCTACTTTGTTGTAGTGTCTATTATATGTTCTAGACTCTATGGAACATCAAAATCATGTCTAATATATTAAACATAAAATACAGGACAATTTGGGCTAATTTAAGTGAGGATGTCATTTGATTAAAAGGCTTCATTTCTTTCTCTTGTAAATAATTATCAACCTTACCTATTTAGTAACTTTTTACTATAAATATATTGTTCATCAGTATTATCATAATGTTAGAACTACCTAGGGTCGTATCCATTTGTATAATTGGAACTCTTTTTCCCTCTTTGTTGGTGATTTAAAGTTTGTAAGTTCTTAACTAAATGTGTTGCTTTTATGTAATCAATCTCATAATTGATCACCTTTTAGATACTATTTTTTTTACAATTTGGACAGAGCTTAAGATTCTTCAACATATTTATAGTTATAAAATATTAATTCCAAAACCAAATCCATAATTTAAGGTTTTAATAAGCTAAGTCTTATCAAACCATCATCATCAACACCTAGTTGAAATCGTACACAAACGTAGAGTTTGGGGAGGTCTGATAGAACGCAACCTTATCTCTACCTAGTAGAGAGGTTGTTTTCGATAGACCCATGCAATGTGACATGAACATGTTACAAAAATTATATATGGATGTGCATAAAAAATAAAAATAAATAAATAAATAAAGCAAATAGACATAAAAGGTAATAAAAATAAGTAATTAAAAAATAGAATAAAATAAAATAAAAACAATTGTAACAACTTAATAACAATTTATCAATAAGATGCACATCTTGTCAACCAGATGCACATCATGCCAACCAGATGCACACGTCAAGGTATTCACATACAAATAAAAAAAAACTTTACAAACAATCACAATAAAGATGCATTCAAGAGTTAAAAGCAGTAGTCAGAACGTATGTAGCCAAAAATATGAAGCAACTAGACGGCGAGATATAAACCGTTACAAGAGTCTTTACAAACACAAAACTTGAAACTGGCAGTGGGACTAAAGTCAAAGATGAGCTCGTTGCTAGAATATATTTTCTAATTAAAAGTAAATTCATGTTTAAGCTCACTTCAACGAAGAGTAACTAATGTATTTTCTAATTAAAAGTAAATAGTTAGGGTTAAAAAAGATTAAAGGACTTAAAATGAATAGTTCTGAAGAATTTAAAGATTATTAGTAAAGAAATAGTGTAGCCTTTTGTCTCTTTTTAATTGTGAATTTTGCCACCGTTAATATATATATATGCAATAAAGAAATATGTTGTTTGTACTCTATAACTATGCTTTAAAATTGTTTTGCATCATTTTTTTTATGATACTGACATATTGATTGATCATAAATGACGATATGAATATGCAGGATAACATCTTTTGTCTTTTTGTATTATTAATGTTTTATAGCTTTAGATGTTAATGTCTCTTCATAATTTTTAGTAACTAATATACTTAAATAGTTTAAAAATCTTCTTTTTTTTCTAGATAATTAAATTGATAATAATTTAAAATATTGACCAATCAGATAAAGATTTATAGTTATATTATAATAAAAGTAATTTTAAAATATCAATAAGAAAACAAAATACTTGATTTAATTTACTTATAACACATATTGAATTGCTTTAAGAATGCAACTTTAAATTCTTCTATAAGATTCATTCATTTGTATATTTGATAAAATATTTAATAAACAATTATATTTACGGGTGCATGAAAAGTGGTGTTGAACTCTGGAAATGATTCAAACATTATTTTGGGGAGACATTTTTTTTTAAGATAGCCCGACTATAAAAATGGTTAATACATCATTTGTTGGATAGTTGTTCTTTATAGTCTTGAGTCTTGCCTTTAATACCTAAATTTTCTTTAGTTACAACTTTATTAATGTAATAAATTTGTTGATAAGCCTTGTGGAATGCTGATTTCAAATTAAAATCATATAAAAACTATAGATGAAAATGTGTAGGGTTCCGAATTTTTATTTATTTATTTATTTTATCATTTATTCTTTTTTTTGATTTAAATGTTTTATTATTATTTTTAGTTGAGTCTTTAACTTAGCAAGTTAGAATGGGGTATTGAAAGTTGAAATTGAAATTAGAATGAAGGGTTAGGATTAAGTTAGATTAAGTAGTAGTAGGCTTGTTAAATGGAGGAGTAGAGACATATAAGACAAATAAGGGCAAACTTGGAAAGCCCAAGTGAAGGAGGGGTAATTTTGGAAGAATGGGTTAAAGAGTATGTTAGAAATTAATGAATTAGAAGGAAAGAAGAGGAGTTGTCGTGAATAGCCAAAAAGAAGAGAAAAACGTGAAAAAGAAGAAGATAGGAAGAAAGAATCGTAGGAAGCTTGAGAGGAAGAAGAAAGAAGAAGAAAAAGAAGAGAAATCCACTTGTTGGAGGTAAGTTTTCATCTTTCTTATGCTAGATTCAA
>JAOTBA010000205.1:30321804-30334985 GCA_025629845.1 Erythroxylum squamatum
TAGAAATTGAAGAAATAATTTTGATTGATGATGCATTTCCATTTGGGAAATTAAGTTTATGAATTGATGAATTCAAAGGGGAATTGAATAAGTTGCTTTGTATGAGGTTGACTTTAGATGAATAGAATGAAAAAAAAAATTATACCGATTCGGATTAGTTTAGACCGAGATAGTCTTAGGATTTCCAACGCGATCAGCTTTCTAAAGTTCACGTTTCGGATGTCGGACTTTCGATTTAAGTTTTGTTTCGCGCGTTTTCGCGATCCTTCGCTTTCTTTGTTTCTGAGCCTTTCGTTGTCTTTGGCTCCTTAAGATTTCGCCGATTTGTTATTCGTTTGCTTTTGGCTTTCATTTTTCGCTTCCGGTTTTCGTGTCCGTTTTTTGCTTTTTTGATTGGGATCCGGTTTCCGGATCAGGTCCCAACATTATCACCAACATCCATCATATGTTACATACAATAATTACAGCTTAGACGTAAATATGGACAATTGAAAATGGAATTCACAAAGAATAATAACAAAGTTAAAATAAAATTTTAATAGAGCATTAACAAGGCTATAAAATTAAGGTTAAAATTGAATTTTTAAAATATTATAATTTAAAAGGCATTTGAGATTAAATTGAATTTTACACATTAATTAAAACTCAAATTAACCCTTTTACTTAATATAAAAATGTCAGTAGAGTTACAAAATAATTACGAAATTTTTATAAGATTCTTCCTCTTAAAATCACGTGATTCTCATTTACTTATAAAAATTTAAAAATGTTCCATAACATTAGTTTTACTGATCTATATTACCTTATAAGTGGTTATATAAAATTTTTATTAAATTTCATTAATTTATAAAATCAATCATAAATTATAAGTCTTTAATTAGATGAAACAATAAATAAAGATAAAAATTATTCCTAAAATAAAATTGTGTCTCTTTTAGCGGCCTTATATATGCTTATATGGGAAGGAACAATAATGAGAGTGAGAAGCTTCCCATGTCATGGATAGGCTCAATATCTCATGTATACTTGAAGAAAACAAGATACCAATCAAGCCTTTTGATGTTGTTATTTGGTTTAATTTAATGAATATAGTTTATTGATTGTTCATTTGACTCTTGCAAGGTCCCTGCTTTCTATGTAAATAATCATTTAGAACAAAAACGTGGAAAAAGAAGAATGGTAATTAATTATAAATAATTAAACAAAGCTACTATCGGTGATGCATATAAATTACCTAGAAAAGACTATATTATCAATAAACTCAAAGGACATCAATGGTTTACAACACTAGATGCAAATTTAGGTTATTGGCAATTAAGACTACACGAAAACACAAAATCATTAACCACCTTTACATGTCCACCCCAAAAACATTATCAATGGAATGTATTACCTTTTGGATTAAAAGAAGTTCCTAGTATTTATCAAAGATTTATGGGCAACAATTTAGAAGGATTAGAATAATTTACTTTAGCTTATATTGATGTCATTATTATCTTTTTGAATAAAGATAAAGAAGATCATTTTAAAAAGGTAAAAGAAGTCCTCACTATATGCAAATATAAATGATTAATTTTAAGTAAAAAGAAAATTAAATTAGCACAACAAAACATCGAATATTTAGGTATAGAATTTCATAATTGATTCTTAAAATTACAACCTAATATCCTTAAAAATTATATCATTTTCCTGATAAGTTAAAAAATATAACTGAAGTCCAAAAATTTCTTAAATTATTAAATTATATTTCAGATCAAGGATTTCTTAAAAATCTAGCTAAAAAGAAAAAAGTTTAAACTCAAATGTAGTACTAAAACTCAATGGACATGGACAGACGAGGATACGACAATAGTACAATTATTAAAAAAATCTTTGCAAAGATTGACCAACATTGTATAATTATAATAATAAAGATACATTACAAGTATAAATTGGTGCAAGTACAGATACATGGGCTGGCTGCCTTCTGGCATAGCCATCTCAATCAAGGAATTATCTCTTATGAAAATATATCAATGAGACTTTTAATCCCACTTAAAGGAAATATCGTATCCATGAAAAAGAAATACTAGCATGTATCAAAACATTAAGGAAATGGAAAATTGATCTATTACCTGTCAAATTTCATATTCAGACAGATTCCAAAAATTTAAGTGGATTTACTAAATATAATATTAAAAAAAATTATATTCAAGGTTGTCTTATTCAATGGCAATTAGAATTAAATCAATATAATTTTCAAATACATTATATAAAATCTTCAACTAACAGTCTTGTAGATACATTAACCAGATAATGGAAACAACTATCCTAAGCTTGAAGGATTCACTCAACAAAAAGGAAACTGAATTATTGGATTTACAACAAGAAGTCAAAGTTATTTCTAAAGAAATAAATCAGTTAAGAGCAACCATTACTCTTTTGGAAAAACAACAGCTCTCTATTGAACCAACACCAAGTGTACAACCAAATATTCAACCTATCACACCTCAACAAATTACCTAAACAACTTTACTCCATACTCCAAAACCCAATATTTCAACCACTTGCCAATCATAGACGAAGCTCTGGGCCTCCCAAAATTTATAAAAATTAAATATTTTGATTTTTAATTAATTAATATATATATATATAAGGATTGAGTTATTTGAAACTTAGTGGTACACTGGGCCCCCCAAGATTTAAAATCTTAAATATTTGGGCCCTCCTATTTTAAATTCCTGGCTCCGTCACTGTCGCCAATTATCCAGCACAGTTGTATCTACCCCTTAGAAAAAAGAAGGTTACAAAGAATCCAAAGTTTATGTCATCTTTAATGGACCTATGGCTGGAATATGTGATGAATTGCATAAAACAGCCATCCACATTAATAACAAGCCTTCAATTATTCATCGCAGTTATACAAATCGTACTAAAGCAGAAAAACCCTTAGCAGAATTCAGAGAACCTTCCTTAAGACCTCATTACAAACAAACTCTTACAAAGCAGCCATCTATCTCAAAAATGAAACCTTTAGGAAAACCCATCAGTCTGGAAAAAATAAATGTTTTCCTTACCAGTGCACTCAAAGAAGAAATGAGAAAGATCACTTTAGAAATTTTCTATGATTGCTTTCAAGCACTTAATGAGTGGAAAGAAAACCAAAAAATATTCCAATACTATCCTCATAATCGGAGCAGATATGGACCTAAAGCTATTATATTTCCAGATGCATAACCACTCAGTACCTACCTCTTTTTTCAAAGGGGGTTAGTTGACACTATTTATCTAACCAATTTAAACACCCTCACAGAATTCCTAGCAGGATTTGTTTTGGCAAGTAAAAATTAAAAAGAAAGGTTTGCCAAAGACCGAGAAATGTTTATCAAATTCTTTAGTAGTTACCCATATTTAAGCAAGCAAAAAGTATCAAAGAAACTGAAGTTCAGATATCTAGAATCGTATATGTACAAATTGGAATTAACAACGGTATGTATCCACTAATAGATACTCCTCCTAACTATGAATTCAACTGGGATCTAGGAAATCAGTTTAATTTGCAATGTCTTGAAGGAGTTTATCAAAAATGCTTAAAAATCAATCCCGACTCTTTAGTCAAGATAAACTATAGAGGAACAAATATGTTGATGACATCAACTTATGAAGCACCAATTTCTCCAGAGTCATTCCAGTTGATCAAACAATTTGAAGCATCTTTTTCAAGTCTCACTGGAGTATTTATTGAACTATCTGACCAATAGAAACAAGCCTTATGTCAACAACTACATCAATATTTGCGACACCATTGTCAATAGTGTCCCTTAACATCCCAAAAAGAAAAATAAAAAGAAGAAAGCTCATCTGAAAATATAATCATTGAAGAATAAAAATCTTCAACACATAGGCCACCTGTCGGCCATTATTTGTAGTTAGTCAGGCCACTGTCGGCCACCAGCAAAAGTAGATTCTTTAAGATCTGCTTTTTTCTTATATCTTTTGCTTTTGTCTTCTTAGACGATAGCATACGTCCTTGGTCTATATAATGTAAGAACTAAGCCTCACTCAGATATGAAAAAATAAACTCTCAGTTAATCATATTCCTAACCAAACTCTCTTAATCTCAAAGCCTTCATATTGGCGTTCAAGAGAAAACAAGTAAACCAGGTATGTTTAATTGCATTTTTAGATTTTCATCAACATTATTTATATATTTCAATTCAGTCTCTAAATTATCTTATTAATGCCTATTTATACTATTTGTAGAAATCTTCATCTAGCAATAATACATATTGAACGAAAAATTTCATTTAGTAAGAGACTTATTCAAATTTTTACAGACATCTATAATTATTTCAAACAAACAGAGGCTTCTGAAACTACTCTTTCCAAATTTGAAGCTTTCCTATATCGTAATACAGAAACCCATAACCAAGAAAAACTAGAATTAAAACAACTCTATACATAATTTCAATAACATTATAAAATCCGTTATTCATGAATAATTGTCTTATCTATCAATTTATGTCAACTTTATTTTTAATGTATAACAGTACAATTTGTAATCAATTATTAACAAATTATTCATTTAGAAACTTTAGTCGTTGAATCTAGATCAGAAAAAGAATATTACGAAAGACGTTATAACTATCTACAATTTTTTATTAATAATATTGGTCTAATTCCCATAAAAGAACGATTAGACACTACAACTAATATTTATAATTCACATAATCAAAATTTAATCTTTAAATATAATCAACTTATCGAACATCAAAGAATATGTCATTAAACATATTTTGTCAACTCAAAATGACTGAAACAATTGAAGAATCTAATAATAATAATAATAATAATAATATTCTAGATGTAGACACTTTAGAATTAACTGAATCAACAGGAGTTTGCCATATTGATACCATATTATCCCGAGAAAACCAAAAACAAATCACAAAACACAATTAAATTTGAAAGATGGACAAGATATTACACACCTTCCACCCAAAAAATTAATCAATAGAAAAAATATTATTTACTACGGAAAAATTATACATGAAACACCTATTATAATATATCAATGTAATGGACATATTCGCATCAGTCTAATAGATCAAGAGCAAATTTATAAATAGTTACAAAATATTTTTGAAGAAAAAACGCAAAAAATTTTGGATATATACGTCTTTTAACCATTCAGAATTTATTAAAATATACTTTTCAAGAAGGAATTGATTCTCCCATTAGAATGGTTATAATTGATGAAAGAATGACTGATTTAAAGGACCAAGTCATAGAAACCATAAATCGGAATTTAGCTTATGGAAAATCAAGTTTAATACCCGTCTTAAATTAGGAATTCCTTTACAATCTCAAAAATTAGATGAAACAATTACTATAGTTTATAAATTTTATTGCGAAAATTTAATGACAATAGGACAATATCCTTTTTCAATTGCTTAGCAAATTAACTATACTTTAACAAATTCTTATCATAGTATTGAATTTAAAAATACATATCGAATTTATATCGATCGATTATTTAATAATGTAGCTAAAGTAGGAATAAATCTAAGAACTAATCTAAGAGAATTACCAAATATCAATTATCCTATAAAATTACAAACTATACCTAATTCTCACATTAAGCGAAAGTAGATTATATAAACAAATCTAACCTTTTAAGATCGTATTCAACAAGATTAGAAAAACCTGTTAGATTTACTGAATCTGGAATATCTAATAAGGAAAGAGACAAAAATTCAGAACAATTAGTTGATGAATTAATTGATGTTAGAATACAACTTCAAGAATTAAAAAGCTGTCTTCGGAATACTTTATGAGTGTTACTAAACAATTATCTGAATTATTAGACAAACAACTTAATATTAAAAATCAATTAAAAGAAATAATATAGTTATCAAATCAAAATTATCAATCACAACAAGTTAATGAAATCAAAAAAAGTTTATAGAATATTAGAATCTTTACTTAAATGTTATGAAAAAAAAATTAAAATAATATTTCCAATAGATGAAAAATTAGAAAATAGAAAAATCTAATAATAACAATATTAGGCCAAAAATTGGTATTTTACACTTGTTGCTCCATATTATCCATGTTCACGTAATCGTATTGTGATTCTTCTTATTGTTTTGTTAATCCATTCGAATTGCGTGTAGGGTCAACTCACATGATGTCTGAGTCTGACTACGTAAATGATAAATTGGAATCTTCAATCTTATTTCTTGATGACGTTTCAGAATTTAAAGAAAATAGTTGAAAATTAAATTATGATTTTTTAAGTGAAAACTGAAAAGTATTATTTTCTAAAATAACAATTTTAATACGTAATTCATTTATAAAACCCCCAGACAGCCTGCGGCCAACGTCGTCCGAATCGCCACCTCCGCTACTGATAAGCCCCAAAGGCCGTCGTCGATATGAGGCACAACCCTTCACCCATCTCCAAGTCCACAATTCTCCAACTCCATGAAGAACCCGACCCGATAACCAGCAGACCCGCTGCCACAATGTTGTCGACCCGAAAGAAAGGAATCGGACCACGAGCATGGCTAGTGCTGGACTCCACTGGCCAGTCCCAGGTAGTGGACGCCGGAAAGCACGCCATCATGCGCCGGACGGGCTTGCCCGCTCGCGATCTTCGGATTCTGGACCCGCTTTTGTCATACCCATCTACGGTTTTGGGTCGAGAGAAGGCGATTGTTATTAACTTGGAGCATATTAAGGCGATTATCACTGCCCAGGAGGTTCTTTTGTTGAATTCTAAGGACCCTACTGTGCTTCCGTTTGTTGAGGAGTTGCAGAGGAGGATTTTATGTCATTATCAAGCTACCAAAGCTGAGGTGAGGTTCTTGTGGTGTTTAAAGTTCGTAACTTTTGTAGTTGTGATGGTTGGATTATCGTTGTTTAGTGTATAGAGATTGAATTTTGATGCGGTTTCGTCTTTTTTTTTTTTTTTCAAGGGCTGAGTTTATTGTTGGATTGTATAGTTTAGTGTACTGTATTGTTACTGCAGATTTTGTTGTATACTGAGTAATTAATTGAGAATCTGATAGTTCGTGTCAGCTTGATGAGTTCTATCAATATTTGTTCCTACCTTACTTTGTGTGTGGCAAACTGAAGAATGAAACTTCAAGTGGAAAAGGCCCATCATTGTGGGTATAAATTTTCAATTCTCTGTCTTTTGTACAGGAGGGCAACGGTCCTGATTCGAACTGGACAAACTTATATTATCCGGATGAGAGTCAGTCCAGAATCACAAGTCCCAAAAGTGGTTCAGGTGGCTTTTCACAATTCCAAAATTGTGATGATGGAGGTAAGGCAATTGGAAAGCAGGCTCCTGAAAATCGAGACGGGTTTAAAGTTCTTCCATTTGAGTTTGTTGCTTTAGAAGCGTGCCTTGAGGCTGCTTGCAGCTGCCTAGAGAATGAGGTGGTTATCAATTTTTAATATTTTACTTAGAAGATGCAGTAATGCCCTTTGTTGATTCGTTAATCAACTTCTTGACAATTTCTAAGCTTATTTCCCAATGTTGCGTTTCTATGACATTTTCTTTCTCTCTTATCTAACCAGGCTAAAACACTGGAGCAAGAGGCCCATCCTGCATTGGATAAACTGACTTCAAAAATCAGTACTCTCAACTTAGAACGTGTTCGACAGATTAAAAGCCGTTTGGTTGCAATAAGTGGACGGGTTCAAAAGGTTGGGTGATTTTTACATGGTTTGATACACTTCTGTTGTCATCTGGTCTAGACAGTTGATACAAATTAAACCCTTGTGCTTGTTATTGCAACTCTATTTAACTACTTATGATTTAAGCACAACTTACTGTTTGTGAGCTTGTTTATTGTTAGACTTAATTATTTATTCATCACTTTTCAGGTTAGAGATGAACTGGAGCACTTGCTAGATGACGACGAAGACATGGCTGAGATGTATCTGACTGAAAAGTTGATGCAGCAAAACCTTGAAGATTCTTCCACTTCCTCTTTGAATGAGAATGTTAACATAAATGAAGAGGATCTTCAACCAGCCTTTGGTGACAGGTATCAACACTTAAATGATGCAATTCTCTCTCTCTTTTTTTGGTTATATCATCGTATAATAACAATCCCCTATTCCTTTGCAACAGGATTCCTGAAGACTCATTTGAAGCTCGTGGAGCTTCTACTAGCTATGAAGCTGATATTAACAATGTGGACAACCCACATGATCATTTTAGTTTATCCAATGAACTTTTGGGTGACAGCCATGGGACTCACACAAGTACCACTCGAAGTTTTGTAAGCAAGCACTTTAATGTAGAAGAGCTGGAAATGCTCTTGGAGGCATACTTTGTACAAATTGATGGGACATTGAACAAACTATGTACGGTAGGTATCATTTTTTTTTTAATTTCTCTAATATAGGTACTCAATTTGCTTATCAATCTGAACTTTGATCCTGACTCAATTTCTATACTAACAACTAGCATATCAATCTTAACAACTAGCATATCAATCTTGTCGAGGAGCTTGTGACCCTAATTGGAGACTATTACCATTGGTTTAAAGTTTTCTTGATGGAGCTTACTGCTTCTCCGAGTATAAATATATGACCTTTGCAAATGGAGTGTTTCAAGTACTATGTCTTCCTAAAGGCTAGCATAAGCTTGATTTAGAGCCAAATTTGTGACATGGAGAAAAGCATACGAATCTTTGATTATTACTTGCGAGATAGCATCTGTACCAATTATAAGCCTGTTTGCTGATGTATTAACAAATTCTGCTGCAGTTTTATGCAAATTCAACTGACTTTTATTCCAATAATTGCTTTGTAGAATTCTACCTATTTACGTAGTGATATTAGTTTGAATCATGTCTTTCAATCCTATTTAAGACATTTATTGTTGCTCTTTTCTGTGGTTCCCTCTTAAAAGCTAAGGGAGTATGTAGATGACACGGAGGATTATATCAACATAATGTTGGACGACAAACAGAACCATCTCCTTCAAATGGGTGTCATGTTAACGACGGCAACTCTAGTGCTGAGCTGCTTTATTGTTGTTGCTGGTATTTTTGGCATGAATATCAAGATTGACATATTCAAAGAATCTGTTGATACGGGCATGCCCAAGTTCTTATGGACTGTTGGTGGAAGTGCCACTGGGAGCATATTCCTTTACGTATTTGCTATAGCCTGGTGCAAACGCAGGCGATTATTAGAGTAAATTGAGTTGTTCAGTTTGTGTTATGAGAGGCGGCCATAAACTAAACCTCTGTCTCCTGATAGTAAACATCAGTGTCCGGATTTTGTGGACTATACTTCTTAGAAGAAAAAGATAAATTTTCAGAAAATGCATGTACATTTAATACTTACTTTTGAATTTTTATGTATTTTGGTTCAGTATATGACAAAATTGTCTAAGTCAGCAACAGGTACATATATAGTCTTAATCAGCACAACACAGCTAAATTTCCAGACCAAAAAATTATTTCAATTTAGTTTAAGATATTTTATCATCACATTATATTTGTTAAAGCATTTCTTGATCTTGAACATAAGTCGGCTATATCTTCCTATTATGAAGCATTTATCATTGTAGTTGCATTGTTTAGTTAAATTACTCGAACTTAGGTTGTTATTTCTTTATTAGTCTATTTGAATAATATCTTATGTAATTTGAATTAGTCTTGTATTAAATACATTTTGTTCTAGTATTCTATTTCATCTTTTCTCTACAATCTTAGTTCTTGTCAAATATAACAATTGGTACCAGAGTCAAGTTCACATCTAGATGGCCACTGAAAACTTTGTTCAACCCTTAATCTCTTACTTCAATAGACACTACTATAATCACTGGTGTTTATCAAGTTTGTGAGAAGATTCTTAAGCTTATAAGTACTAAGTTTAGTTTATATTGTTTGCACTATTGAAGAGTCACTTAACCTTGATGAACTCATTTTTGATTAGGAGAAAAATTATTATGAGCAAAAAATCATGAAGCGGAAGGATTAGCAACTATTATGGACACAAATGTAGGCCCTACAAATCTCTACCATGCTTGATATAAGAGGCAAAAGTGTATGGAAAGAGAAAGGAGCAAGGAGGTTGAAGGAAACCAAAGGAGAAGGATATGAGAAACTCATAAAGAGGAAAGCAGAAAGACCAAGTTTAATGAAAATATTGAACGCTTTAGATTCCATATATTTGGTCACTACATATATCAATGTCAAATAAACTTAAGAAAGGATGAAAAATCTAATAATGTTGAACAAGAAGAATAGGAAGCAAATGTATCTTTATTTATGGTGTGTCATGATAAGGAGATAAATGCCAAGAACATGTGATATCTTGATACTGGATGTAATAACCACATGTGTGGTGATAAAAAAGCATTTTGTGAACTTCATGAAAGTTTCATCAACATAGTCAAACTTGAAGATAACTTAATCATAGCTATCAAAGTTAAAGGAAAGGTGAGAATTCACATTAAATATGATCAAATACAACAAATTGCCAACGTCCAGTATGTACCATACTTAAAGATGAACTTGTTGGTTATTGAAAAACTCTAAAAGAAGGGTTACAAGCTATTAATCAAGAATGGAGTATGTCAAGTGAAAGACACCAAGCTTGGTTTAATAGCATAAGCTAGGATGACAAATAACATGATATTTTCTGTATATTTATAAAACACAAATATAACTATATGGTAGTAAAACAAAAGGAGTTTATTTATCTTTAACATTTTAAATGTCGGCACTATATCTTGGAGGGTTAAAAAAGCTATGATAAAAGAGACTTGTAAAAAGTCTACGAAAGCTTGAAATGTCTACTGATGTATATGAAAAATTTGTCTTAAGTAAGAAACATCAAGATTCATTCCCAAAAATCTTGACTTGAAGAGCCCAACAAATGTTAAGAGTTAGTTCATACCAATATTCATAGCCCTGCTACCCTATATATAATGAAGGTAAGGTTTATCTTATCACTTTTGTTAATTATTATAGCTACAAGACATGAATATATTGTTTACAGTACAACTCAAAATCTTTGAAAATATTTAAGAAGTTTAAATTATAAAGCTTTTAAAAGAAAAAAAAAACAAAACCACTTTAGATATATAGAGAAATCTCTTAAAAAGAATCAAGCTATCTAAAATATTTTGGTCAGTATCAGTAGTTTAGAATTTTCATATGTTAAATAGGTGTCCTTTAAGTACACTAAACAGAACAACATAAGAAATTTGGATCACTTACAAACTAGTAATGTAGTATTTTAGGACTTTTGGTTACTTTGCTTATGCTTATGTACTAGATATAGAAGAGGACAAAGCTTTAAATATAAAGGGGAAGATTGTATACTTTTGGGAGTCAATGATAAGCCTACGATATATAAGTTGTATGATACAGTTACAAGGAAGCTTGGATCGATAGAGATATGGTTTTTTCTGAAAATTAGTTCTAGACATATAGTTCAACAAAAGAAAACCATAAAATAATAGATGTAATTAATGCAAAAGATGTTGAAATATAGTAGCAAGAAAATAATATAGATACAACAGATTCTAGAACCAATGCACTAAGGAGTAGCAACCTATAGATTCAACAGAATATGTAACCATGTAGACAAAACCAATGCAACAAGGATAGCAACCAATTCCAAACCTTAACATACTAAAAGGAGGCCTACCCAAATTTAATATTATGAGGTCAGCGTCTTCTTAATGTTGAAAAAATCTCATAGTTTGCCTTATTTGTAGACTTTGATCATGTTTCCTTTGAAAATGACCTATAAGAAGGAAAAAAATTGAGGGAGGCTATGTCAAAAGAAATAAAGCCAATAGAAAAATGGCATATGGGAATTGGTTGATTTTTTAATAGAAGAGAAAGTTATTAATGCCAAGTGGGTAAATAAGACCAAGGTCAACATAAATCGAGAAATGGATAAATTCAAGATATGACTAGTTATGAAAGGATACAAGCAAGAATATGAAGCGGACTATATATAAATTTTTCTCTAGTAGCTAGATTATAGACATAATCACATGAGATATAGCTTTAGTTGCACATAATTTATGGCTTATCAACTAACTAGAAGTCAAGTCAACTTTTTTGCATGGGGAGATTTAAGAATAAGTATTTGTGGAACAATCCACTAGCAGAATTAAGCATGGCAATAAGTAGAAAGTTTATAAGCTTAAGAAAGCACCTTATAGACTAAAATAAGCTTTTACAGTTTGATACAGTTAAATTGATTCCTATTTTATTAGAAAAAACTTTCTTATTTTCCCTTATAAATATACCTTATTTGTGAACTGTGATGATAATAAAATGATTGTGGTATGTCTTCATGTGGATGATATACTAGTTATTAGGAATGATTCTAACTTCTTTGGAAATAGTCTTTTTATTAGCTAGGAGTAAGGCTGTGTACTACTAGACCTCCTCAGACTCTGCGTGTTAGCAAGATTACTACTGGGTGTTATTTTTTTTTAGAAATTAAAAAATTTCAAATTGAAAATTTTAAATAAGAGGAGTCTTACACACGTGCGTAAAAGCTACTTAAACTCAAAGTTTATTACACCATTTTCTTAGTATATAAGTGTCGCAAACTAATGATGGCATGCTTATATATCAAAAGAAAGACATTAAAAGTTGTTGACAAAATTGAAATTGGAATTGTAACCTAATCACCACATTAATAGATGAAAATAGTAAATTAGTGAAAAATTTAGGAGTAGAGCTTATGAACAACACTTTATATAAGAACATTATTAGCAAAATGATGTATATTTCATCCACTAAACCTAGCAACATGTACGATATGAGTTTGGTGAGCAAATATGTAGAAAAGCAAAGGAAAAAAAGCCTATTAAATGTAAAGAAGATTTTGAAATATTTAAAGGGCGTTGTAATTTTTTGTTTGCATTATAAAAAGGAAAATCAATGCAAACTCATACATTATGTTGATTGTTGGAACCCCGTTTCTGGAGCCCAACATCCGGAGTCCTAAACCTTGAGCTTATTACCCTGTAAGGTCATAATCAACATTTTCCAAAGGTGGTGTGCCCATACCAAACAAACACCATAATCTCAACTTGATCTCATCAAAGAAATCGTAGCACTAAGTCTTTAATTTGTGTTGAAACAAGAATCATCTCAATCGGAGTTTTACATCTCAAGATATACTTAATGAGCTAA
>JAOTBA010000205.1:30355819-30368947 GCA_025629845.1 Erythroxylum squamatum
TCTCGACTATACAAAGCAAACAAAAAATGGAAGGTTTAGTTATGATTAGAAATAAACTTTTCTGTATTTATCTTATCCATAGATCGGAATCAACTTGACAAGAGCTGTTGACAATACGCTACTTGCGAAGAGGATCTAAAAACTATTAGTGGAAAAAGAATCCCTATGGGTTAAATCAGTGCATATCCATTATCTACAAGGAAGCAACATCTATAACTTAAAAAAAGACCTACCAATTCATCTTAGACACTCCAACAAATGATGAAGTTAAGGAAGAAGGTGCATTAGAAAATTGTGAAGCTCATAGTTAATCGTAATGACACCTACTTTTAGTTTGATAATTGGTACAAATTTGGATCCTTATTTAGGCTCCCCCAATACCAATAACTCCAGTACTTGCTTCCCTTCAAGCTAGGGTGAAAGAGGTGGTGAATGATGGAATATGGAATTGCTAGTTTAGGGGTTTTATTGAAATCATGACCAATATGCCTATTTATAATCCAAACCCAATGAAATAGTATTCTTTTATCTAGAAAGCTAAGGAATCGAGAGAATTCACTAGTAAATCATGTCTTGATCTCTTTAGAAAACCCAACAACAAGGTTAAATGGCTTAAGATAGTCTAGAACCAATGTAGCAGCCCTAAGGCCAGCTTCATTCTATAGATAGTAGTAAATGGCAAGTTACCTACCAAGCATAGGATTAAAGGCATTGAGACATACAACATATGCAGCTTGTGCAAATTGGAGTAGGAATCATCAAACCATCTCTTCTTCTCCTGCAAAGTTTACAATAGCATATGGGAACAAGCTCTAAATTACAGTGAGTTACGCTGCCCTAAAACCAACCTTGATAATATAATTACATAGTTTTATTCTCATAGATTCTCTTCTAAATCCAATAAGAACCGCTTTAGCATAATAATAAGCAGCTGTCTCTATATGATTTGGAGAGAGAGAAATATGAGAAATTTTCAAAACCTCCAAAAGGACACAAGCAAAATGATTAGTGAGCCTAGATGAAACAATGGCTTTTGGTTATCGCCAACTCTCTTGTTGGAATTTTTGAAGATAAAGAAGATGAAGGAGATGAGATAAGATGAAGATTGAACAGTGCGTAAACACACTCATAATTTTATTATTGAACCTAATTGCCTTATATAGACAGAATACCAACAGCTAAATAGATTTTTCAGCCACTAAATCTAGCTTATAAGATAAGATTAAAGATAATCTAATATTTATTCTAAAATAATCTAAGACCTATTCTAAAGGAATTTAAACAACTTTAAAATTTGAATTAATTCCCAACATTCCCTCTTAATTCAAATTTTCTGGATGAAGCACATCTCTCCTAATCTTCAGAATATTATGCGAAGCACTTCTCTTCACCAAAATCTCGTTGATGCCCTTTGCATCAACCTGCAATGATTATGTAAAGCACTTCTCTTCACCAATTTTCCATTGATGCACGTCTCATCATCTTGTTGATGCCCTTCTCACCAACCTACAATCATTGGAACACTTCTCTCCAAAAACATCTTGGTGCACTTCTCACCAACAAATCTTTAAAAAAAACTTCTTCACTGTATGATGCACTTTCTCATCATCTTACCGTTGTTGATGCACTTTCTCATCATCTTATCATTGTTGAGCACTTCTCTCAACTAATTCAACCAATTTTGCATGTTCTTATTTTTTAAATATGCAATTCTTTTGCAAATGACCAAATCTTTTGCAGTTATAACATTGAGGCTTTCCTTTGTGCCAACTATATTCCTCTTCATGACCCAGCTTCTTGCAATTTGTACATTGGAGATTGTTTCCTTCCTTCTTCGATGATGGAACTTTTGCTAGATAAACGCCCTCTACCATTCTCACAGTCTCTCAAGGATCTAAGGCTCTGATACCATGATAGAATTTTACAATGGGCCTACGAGCCCACACGAGAAGAAAAATTAGACCACATACAAGTCTAAGTAAGATTCCATCCTAAAACCAATTGGTGATAGGTGGAGTAGCTCACTAGATTTATATATTAGTCTTCTTTCCTCTCTTTTTCCAATGTGGGACAAACTCCCACTTTATATTTCAACACACCCCCTCACGTGTGAGTCTAACACGTAACATAATCTATCATTTCGAGGTGTTAACGACTAACATAAGAACAACCTGCTCTGATACCATGTTGGAATTTTAAAGAAAAAGAAGATAAAGGACATGGGATAAGATGAAGATTGACCAATACGTAACACACTCTCATACATTTATTATTAATCTTGATTGCCTTATATAGACAAAATACGAACAACTAAAATAGAATTTTCAGCCACCAAATATAGCTTATAAGATAAGATTAAAGATAATCTAAGACTTATTCTAAGATAATCTAAGACTTATTTTAAAGGAATTTAAACAACTTTAAAATTTGAATTAATTCCCAACATAAGTTGAGTCGGTTCATGCAATCAAGACCATTGGCAGGGAGTAAAGCATATCCTACGATATTTAAAAGGGACATATGAACTGCGATTATGCTACACTGCTGAAATGTGTCAAGATTACATAGCTTTACAGATGCTAACTGGGCCACTAATCCAGATGACCGCAATTCTACAGGCGGCTATCTCATCATGTTCAATAACAACCCAGTTGCTTGGAGCTCTAAGAAGTAGCAAGGTGTATCATGATACAGCACTGAAAGTGAATATCGAATGCTTGCTCAAGGATGTGCAGAGCTGACATGGTTTAGATCACTCATGAAGGAATTAAAAATCAGAACTCAAATGACTGCAATTGTGTGGTGTGATAACAAGAGTGTTGTATCTCTCTCTCATAATCCAATCTTGTATAGTAAGTCTAAACACATTGAAGTTGATGTTCACTTCATCCATGACATGGTCAACAATGGAGAAATTCGTGTTGAATATATACCTTCATCTGAACAACCAGCAGATGATTTTCCTAAGGCTATTTTTTCCCAACAATTCCAATATCTGAGAGACAAACTGAAACTTCAGAGGAAGTTTAGTTTGAGGGGAAATATTAGAAAAGCAGTAAATTCAAGACCAATGAATTAAAGACAAGTGGTGAAAAATTGTGAGGAGAGGAATAACAGATTTGTGTTTTGACAGCCTTATTTCCTTATCTTGTAGTTTGTACTAGTGTCCTTTGATAGGTCATAGTTTGTTACAACTGTGTGTATTTATTTCCTCCTGATGATGATTGAAGAGTAGAGCTGTTGTTTTATCATTCGTCATCTTCCTGCTCTCATACATCTCCCGTATCATTCTATTCTCTCATCTTTTTCTCACTGTCTGCATAACTTACTGTAATATCAAGAGAGCAGACAAGTAGCCAACTAGTGGGATTAGATTGAGGACATATCATCAGAACAAATATCACAGGATGCGACAGAAGCAGTGTTACATCATTTCCATGTTCTTTAGGTTTTTCAAATTTATGGTAGTTTTTCTTGGATCAATAACAGTGTACATACCTGCTGATTCACAACACGCGCAGCTCTACATATGCGTGGCAGAGATGATGAACAGACAATGAGACTATTGTCATGAGAAACGGGAACAGTCGCAGTTAAAACAAGATTGGAGACAGGAGCAGAGAAATAGGCCTATCTTAAATAAACGACAACAACCATTATGTGATACATTGGTTTTGGTGGTGGTTGGAACTTGGAAGGGTAATAGATGTTTCCTCCCATACTCACTTACATCCTTGTCCAATTTGATGAACTGACTAAACCATCCAGGAATGTAGTTTATATACAACTACTACATGTGCTGTGTGCAACTATTATATGTGTTTGTTATGGATTGTTTATGTTGTCTTTAGCTTCTCTTTCCCCATCTGTGGTTTTGTAGCTCTTGATTTTGACTACATGGAAGACTCCCCATTACTGAATCTAGCTAGGAGGAGGATGAACATGTGGGTATAGTTCAGAACTTTGACATATCCTATGTTCCCAACTGATCTTCTCCCTTTCTCGAGATTATATATAATGTTATTAGAAACTGACATGGTGTGTGTATTAGAACGAAAAAAGTGAATAGTTTATTCAAGGGAAAGGACAGAAATGAAACTGCGGATGATTTCAACTCCAAGGACAGCTGCAAAGCGGGCAGGGGCTTGGAGAAAGCCGAACAAATATTGTACATTAAAATATGGAACTCTTTTATTAGAATAAGATCCTTCCAAAAAAAGATCAACACAATGGGGCAGGAAGATCTCAGTAAGGATCTCTTCAGTTTAAAAAAAGGGTCGCGGAGTTGCATATGACATATTCCAACATCAAGTTTTTTATTTCCTTTCTCATCTCTGAACTTATCTGACTCCCCATAACCTCATTACACTTTCAAGTCCACATTGAGCCAAAATTTTGTGTTTAAGCCTGAGAGAAGTAGCTAGAAGCAGTACATATCATGAAGAATGGAGCATTGTCTGAACACTATGGACATGAAAGCTTTGTCCCCATTTATACCAAAGCCTTTTTCCAAGATTTGGTTTCTTTCTTCATTGTGGATTTGCAGATATTCAACCTAAACACATCCCATTATTTGATCTATGTCGGATAGTATCTTGTAAGAGAGATAGCCTCCCCAGTTAGGTGCATACATAGTACTCTTTTGCACTGCTTTGTTGAAAATGTATCAAATTTGTAGCTTACGACATTATCAGAGTCACATTGATGTTCTGTAATCAATTATGAATTATTGGTCTCGGTTTCTTCCTTATAATTAATAAAAATCTTTGGCTTCTAGGCCTCACTTCTTTTATTCAAGTAGTTGGCGACTTCTAGACTTTATGAGAAGTTAGTAGTCAACTTCTTTCAAGACATCCGATTCCATGTATTGCGGATTGCCTACAAGAGATAGATCTTTAGGGCAATTAAACAGGAAGGTCAAGTTATTGTTTAACACGTGATCTACATCTTTTAAAACAGACATTTCCTCTAAGTCACAATCCTTACGGGATTAAACTATTACGCTCTACTAAAGGAAGTTGGGATAAGCATTCATGCAGAAGAAGAAATTGAACACAACTGCATAATAGATGATGCTGTAATTGTCCAACTCCATCACTGCCAGCTTCCCTCCAATCCCAGAAAAACAAAACTCATATATCATATAATGGACTGCAAGTCTTGGTTCCCTATAATGAAACAATTTGGTCTTCAAAGAACATTATGAATCCCATCAGGGAACAGAAAAAGAAAATTTGCTCTAACGTTGAGTTGGATAGACCATTCTTAACATTTAAGTTTGTTCTGGTAAGTTAATAAATTTTAGGAGATAGATGGGATGTAGTGATATAAAAGAGAGCATGGGCCTCCATCAATGTACAAGGACTGGCACTACTGCACGGTGGCTGTCTAAAAGATACAGCAATCTGTAGCTACTATTCATGAGCAATATGTTACAGGTCTTACGAGAGAGTTCAGATCCTCTTTTTAATATTATGGTGTCTTATTATGTCCAATAAATCTTAGCCATTTATTTATGTGGGTTTCGCGTAGGTCTCGTAAAATAAATTGTTAAGATTCTATGAGACAGAATAAGGCAGAATAATATTAGACAGATGATCTGAATTCCTCTCTTGTTACGACAATTAGGCCGTAAGGAATTAAATTCTAAGGACATGAAATTTATTTCCAGCTTTTTCTCTTAGGATGTCTCCCATTGCATTGACAGAAGAAGGAACTTGACAAAAAAAAAAAAAACTAAGAGTGAAGAAGGAACTTCAGACCCTTTTGAGATCCATTTCTTAAACTTTGACACCCCTCCCACTACCATCTTTTTTTTCTTTTTGTCTTATAGCAGTTTCACCAGCAACACCCTGCTGTGGCAGCAAGCAGTGCATTTTGACCTTATCTCATGCGTTCTCATCTCTTCACTTAAAACCACCTGAAAAAAGAATCTAACTTTTACTTAGTTCGTGTAAACTTGGAAAGGAAATAAATGTGGTGAAAACGGGATCCGAAGAAGAAACTAAAATGTACAAGGGCTAAAATATATACACTCAACTGTTTATTGTGAAATTGGTTTCCAGATGGAGCAGGCTGTGCGTAGCCGATCGAAGTGATGATCTTGATATGCAGATCTTCCCCCAAGCACCTTCTACCATCATTCATATAAATCACCATAAAAAACAAGTTAACCATGATAAAAGCCACTACTTTGACAATACTGGGCCAAGTACCTGAAAATGAGTAGCTGAGAATCCTTGTGAATAATCCAAGACACTCTCCATTGAAGTTGGTTTACTGTTGAAGGCAAAATTATTCTGAAAGAATCATGGTTTCAAGGACAACCAAACCAGACTACAATATCAGTCCCATGAAATATGAGTATAATAATATTTTTATATAAAAACATGTACCAGGTATCTATTATCAAAGGCAAACCTTGGAGAAGTTGAATGCAGGAGAGCTAGCAGTATCATCAAGACAAGAAGGCAGCTCTTCGTTAACCTGTCCACTGTTGTGGTCCTTTTTTTGCCTTTTGCCACCAGTTTTAGGCAATGTAGTAGTAGTATTATCCTTCAGTGCAGAACAGAAATATACATTGTCATAGTTGAAGCAGCCTTCATCTTCCAGGAAGTGAGGTGGACCAGAAGATGCATCAGACACCATGGACAAGTCCTCATCTTCTTCTCCTTCTTCTTCCACCACTACTATTTCATTCTGTTCCTTAATATTCGTCCCTTTACCACAAACACCACTACTCCTTGAATTTACAAACTTATCGTAGGCTTTATCTTGAGAAAGCAAAGATTGTTCCAAGTAAAGGGTCCAACCAGACTCACAATCACTACCGCATTCAGAGGCCAAAGCATTCATTTTTGATACTCTATAATAATCTCAGAGAAAACACAGAAAGGTGGTTTCTCTTGGATGAACCTCTCTTTATTAAGGGGGCAGAGAGAGTGTATGCGTGTGTGAGAACGAGAGGTAAAGGGAAATAGACACAGTGGGGTTATATGTCTATAGTTATGTTCCCTAATTCTAAGGAGCTATAGTAAGGCATTACACGTAAAGAAGTTTGCAGAGGGGTTATGTGGAAAGAAAAGCCAAGAGAATCAGAGTCGAATCCAATTCAGACTAAAATTGTCCTCATCACTATCAAAACCCGTCCAGGGGGTCTCTGCAAGAACGTATGAAAAAATGCCAGTTGTGGTGGGTTATAGTGGGTACATGTAAAGAAGGGGTAAGAGAGAGAGAGAGAACCACAACCCCTTCACATGCTCGACAGCGAGGCACTGTGTACCTCTTAACAAAACCAGGTACACGTCCATTTTCTCCGTCCACATTATATGGACACCTATCCTTGGTGTGCAGTAACACATCTATATGTCTTTAAGACTTGGCTAAAATCCAAAATATCAACCTGTCTATATATATATAGAGAGAGAGAGACTTGGCTAAAATCCAAATATCAACCTGTCTATATATAAATATATATACATATCTTCCATTACCATATCTTTGTTCTTTGTTCTTTGATAAAAACAAAAACAAAAAAAAGAGTTCTACTTAACTAGCTTTAAGTTAACTTGACTACTTTCTTTTCCTAGATTTCGGCATCCTACTAGTGTGATTGCTAATAGTTGTTGTGGTTGTCAGGTGGGTGGTGGTCCTCTCAACGATGTTCTTAGTACAAATAATTTGGTCTTGTGGGTGACTGTTGCAAGCCGACTACACTTCTTTTCCTGGGACAAAAAGCACACTCACTGTGTAACAAAAGGCATCAAAACACATAGATGTGAACTATGTAAGCCTCTGTGCCTCTCTAATTCTAACACAAAACCTCTAATTGCAATCTTACACCTCACATGGGTCATGACTCCCTAAAACTTCTCCTTCCACCTATTTCTCTTTCTCTTGCTTTGGCCCCATATGCCAATCCCCACACCTCATTTACTCAACCAATTCACTAACTTTAAGCGTACCAGCATTACATACCATAACAAGGGTTATCAAACATTTCTTCTGTTAAATTTTTAATATGTGCAGAGTGTAGAGTCCATTAATAAGAATTGGGCTTGGGTCAACTATTGTTCAAATAATTAGAACTAGTTGTTTGGATAGTTGACCCTTATCACTTATAAACTTTTTAACATCTTCATATCTAGGCAATATGGGACACTCTAACACTCTCCCTCAATTGCAACTGGGGCTGGACATCCAGTTGTCACTTGAAATATACGCAGTAGAAACCGGACCGGGCCGCTGGGAATGAACATTCAGACGGACAACCGGGAAATTAATAATTCGGGTCAAACCTGCTCTGACACCATGTTAAGTGACCGTTTCACCACAGTAGCTTAAGCTGTTGTGTTGAGGCCAACTTAATTAGTTTTATATATTCACTAACAAGACGTGTATTACTTTCCATCATTCTTACTATTTAACATATAATACATTCATTTTTTATAATGAGAAGGCTTTCTTACAAGCATACGCTTATTTATTGTTCCTTATTCTAGGTAAGCTTTGTTACTTATAAGATGAATTGATTTTCATTTATTAGTTTCATTTCAATATTGACACCTGATTTGATTTGCAATTTTTTGCCAATGCTAATTGAACATCATTGGTGAACTCTAAAACAGAGCCATAGTGTTGAAGTGGAGCCTTTGCAATTATTAACAAATTATAAGAAATTCATGTGTATTTTTTTTTCTTTTGCAGACTTGTTAATATTAAAATTATGGTTTCCCCAAACTATAGTAAAAGTTGCGGCAGTCTACATTTTACATAAGTCTGAATGATAAAGTTTTATGAGAAGCTGGGAAAGATGCAACGCTATCCCTACTTCTGACTACTGGTGAACGTTGTTGAATCAACCAATTTATTAGCAAGCAATTCTTAACTAATGCCTTCGAAAGCATATCCTATTTCGGAGACTCTTCAGCTTTTGCAGATGCTGAAGTGAACTTAACAGCTGCTGTCGGATGATCTCTTACAGTCAAGCTCAGAACCTCAGGCCTCGAGTAATGGCCAACTACATCAAAGTCAAATTTTGCTCTCGCTACTTCTCCAAGATCTGCACGAGTGAGTCTTATTGGAATCAGAACATTTTCCATGCTCTGGCAACTTAATAGTGTGCAGCAAGAAAATTAAAAAAGTATGATAGAAAAATCAAGATTCATCAAAGGGTATTTTTCAGGTACGTGAAAATTATAAACAGAAGGATGTCGGGAATCATGTCCATGCAACTGTCCTTTTTCAGTATGTGGGCAAGTTCCCAAAGGTTATAAGTAAAGAACATGAAGCTGAAATATCAAATGCAATCTAGAATCAGATAAGCTGTGGATAGCAATAAACATACCTAAATCTGCTGAGATTAGAGCCTCCCCATCGTAATTGGGTCCTGCTAATATGGTTCCTAATGGCGATATAATAACACTGCCTCCAGCACAGACCACAGACTCTGGAGTAAGGTCTTCTTCTACGTCAGAAAACGTGTACTCTGGAGGAGGTGGGTAATCTTTCCTGCGGCAGAACTGGTTGGCAGATATTACAAAACATCCACCCTCAAGAGCAATATGGGTCATTGTTGCTTGCCAAGTTTCCCTAGCATCAGCTGTCGGTGTGCAATATATTTCAACACCTAACAAAAAGGACATCTATAAATTAAAAGAAAATACATACAACAATAAATTATATGGAAAAGTAAGGCTCATATAATGCAGCTTTCTAATTACTCTTAACAATGATGTGGAATTTCTGATGCTTTGAACCCAAAATATTTAGCAATCCTTCAGTATAAAGATATAAACGTGTGGACCGCAGGCTACTTATTTACACACTAGTGCACACGTAGAGACATATGAAACACCCTCGCAGACCCAGATAAACCTTGGTTCTTTGGGAAAATTCAAAACAACCAAGCTGTCTTGTTAAGTGACCAATCCAAGCATGGACTACAAGCATTTGCATTCCGTTTCCACAATCGAGCACATGCTCTCTCTGCCCTATCAATCCACCCTCTTTTCCTTATATACCAATGTCCAATTGATATTATAAAACCGAATGAGCAACTGTCCTTCACACAAACAAGAAAAGTTTACATTTTCCCCACCAAAAAAGCACACAATAGGAAGCATGATAGAGAAGGAAGAGTACAAATTCGTGTCAGATACACTGCCAACTTCGTAGGTAAACAACTAACAGAACTCTAAACTAAGAAACGTGATGAAGGGCCCAAAACGCTGATGCAATCCATGCTAAGGAAAAAGCCTGACTATAATCAAACTAACTTACCTTTTCCATACATTGCTGTCCTTAGAAGTGGCATTCTGTTTTCCCAGCAGATGGCAGCACCAATTTTCCCAAGAGGAGTCTCAAAAACTGGAATGGTCGATCCATCTCCAAATCCCCACACTATACGCTCGACTGCAGTTGGCATGATTTTTCTGTGCTTTCCAAGGTAATGACCTTGAGAATCAAAAAATAATACTGTACAGTAGAGGGTGTATCCATCTCTCTCTATCACACCCATCACCAAATATACCTTATACTTTCCGGCCATTGCTGCCAATCTGTCCACCTCTGGACCTGCACTTTATGCAATTCAGCGATCTAAGCGCGGATATAGAAAAAAAGAAAATTAATGAAATAAAATGAAGCAAGCAGCAAGAATGCAGAAAAAGTAAGGTGCACGATTATCGAAATCAAATGGGTTTTAACACCTCTACCTTAGAACATAGGAATGAATGGATCAGATCCTGGAATATCATGAAGTTTGCATTATTGAAACCATAATCAAATAATTCAAAGATCAAGAATGAACAAGGAAAAAGAAGCCTTACCAGGCACATCAATAGCTGCAGTATGATACTTCCGGAACTCCTCTCTACCCTTCGCTGTTCGGTTGCCAATGCTAGAACCAAAAGAGGACCCACGAGGGTATCCACCTATAAATGCTTCTGGGAACACAACCAGCTGGGATCCATATCCAGCTGCTTCTGCCAATAACCTTTCAGCCTTATCTGCGTGCACATCAAAACAAGGGAAATACAATATTCCATTCAATCATTTAGGTTCAAACTTGTCGATGACACTGAACGTAGAGTTGAACTTAGGATCACTCCTTCGTGTTTTAATAATAACTAGAGGAATTACTTAATGTTCACGACAAGACCGTTCAACAAAACACAAAAAAAAAAAAAAAGCAGGACAAATAGAGAAGGTTGAACTCAAGAAGAACCCACATGCATCAGCACAGAAACAACACAAACCGTAACTCTGTTGTAACAGTGAGAACATCCCAAAATGGGTGCGTGCATATGATTACCAAGAGTGGCAGGGGTATCATAGAAGATGGTGGAGGCCTGGACGACGGTGGCACGGACAGAGGGGGCAGAGGAATCAGACCCCATGTCTACCTCGGCGAAAAGAGGGGATTGTTGAGAAGAGACGGAGACAAGGGCCATAACTCTGTGATAAGAGTGTGTATGATGGGGTCTAAGCCACTGACTATACTGGTGGTGGTTGTTGCTGTTGTTGGATAAGAGTCGTGCTTAGGGCTGCTACTTTTATAATTTTACTTTAGAAAGACACAGCCGTGAAAAAGCTCTCTTTTTCATCTGATCGCTTTGCCCGTCAGAACTTTCCAGCATCTTCATATTTATGCATTCTCTCTTATGGTGTCGTTAGAACTTAGAAGCATTGTATTAAACACAATTTAAGGCCCTATGTAAAGCTTAGAAATTTCTCCAAAATTTTTATATCTTCAATTTTTTGAGAAAAAAGTGATTTGGGACACTCTAGTGTCCTAAGGCATTTCCTTCATAGAGTTGTTTATTTAACGAACACATTATAAGATACACTTGTATTTTTTAACTATTGGTTCAGCCTGATCTTGCTGGGGTTGAACGTCGTGGTTTGGATCCATGGTAGGTGCGACTCTGGCTATGGAATACCTGCAAAACAGATAATGGCGGGCCGGGAGTTGATTCCCGGGAGGCCCCTCCGACGCTCAAGTCAGTCTTTTTGTGAAAGTTTCGGTTGTAACAAGTAGGAGAACTAGGGTTGAGATGTCATACCTGAATCAGGGAGGAATAGTTCCTTATATACCTGGGGTTACCGCTAGGTTTAAGTCTTTACGTGAGTCTTTACGTTTGCATGGGAGATTATCTCCTGTGACCGGGCCGTCGACAACTGGGCCTGGGGTTGGGCCTTGTAAGGCCGGCCCAGCCGACCCAACCATAAGCCCCCCTTACTTCTCGAGTCTGACCGAAGAGAAGGGTCGAAGGAGTACATAAAGATTGTGCGGCTCGTCTGTGTGACGACTCGTGGCGAGGCTGGTCGATCGGAGATCAACGCCCTATATGCAATAATTCTTGCTATGATAGAAAACTGATCGAGCTAGCGCGCGACCGTTCGGGCGACGACTGGTCGATCGATTGACTCTCGTTAAGGATGGGTGATCGATCGGTTTACGCCGAGACAAAGAGATCGGTCGGTCGTCAATGTCTGGTCATACGCTAGGTTTAATTATTACTTGACGATACGTATCTTCTGGGTACCGTTCAAAATTTGAAACGGTGCGCCCTTTTAACTGCCGTGCAGCTGTCATGAACTGTCATGTGTCCTTTCGACTGTCACACCACTCCGGGCCTTGTTACAACCCTAATTCATCATGGCTCAGATTCTGCCGCGTGTTCGATATTGATTAGCACTCCTTCACAGCTACCACCGCTATAAATACTAGGATCAGCAGACTGTGGGTTTTTTCCACGAGCATTTGATTCTCCGGCTCTTATTCTTCTTCATTCTTGTCTTTGTGCTTGCAGTGACCGAAGTTTTTTCTCCATTGCCGTTCCAATCCCCACACTCAATCACTAACTTAGGTACGTCGTTTTTCCTCTTTTCCTCCTATAAATTTTCATTTTGTCATCATGTCGTCCGCTAGCCCTAGAGACGAACTTAGACTTAGGGTCGAAGCCAGTTCCCTCTCTCCATCCGTCGAGAGGGCTTCAGAAAGTGTTGATGTTGGGCCGCTGGAGATGACAGCGGAAATGGTGGAAGCGCCGGAGGCTGGCGGGAATGAGGCGCCGGAAGTAGAGGTGACTGAGGAAATTGGGGTTAGTACTCGGAGAGACGGGC
>JAOTBA010000205.1:30410592-30420601 GCA_025629845.1 Erythroxylum squamatum
AGCAAGTCAAGTCTTTAAGCAAGGAAATCAAGGTGGGTACATGTTTATAATAGAATCAATAAGCCACTACTGTTTTCTTTAAATCAAAGAAAATCACTGATTTCAATTGCATCATAAGTGTTGCATCTATTGTTTTTGAATGATTTGTGAAATCTGCTATATGTTTGCTTCATGAATTGTGTGATGTTTGATGAAAAGTCTTTACAAATGATTCTTTTGAAAAGATGCATGTTTATGAAATTAAGTTTTCGAAAATGATTTTCAAGTTATAGTAAATATATGAAAAGCAAATTTTCAAGAAAAGTGTCATTTTGGGCAACAAGTTTACAAGAGTTTGAAATATATGCGCTATGTGAGTTTGTGGTAGTCCCTCGAGAACCGTCACGTGCACGTTGACCCAAGTTATCAGCTTCTCCCGCCTGCCCGCTAATGGCACGGAGCTCCTTCAAGAAATTCCTCAAGAATTACGACTACACAGGACCCTTATGTGGAAATGTGTAGTGCGTCATGTTTATGGGCTTACCCAAACCACCCGATGTGCTTATGTGCTTGTAATATGTTTGAACAAGTCTGATGCATTCATGTCTTGCAGTTGTGAATTTGACTACACGACAAGAATTTTGAAAAATAAGTATTTTATGATTCAATGAGATATTTTCTATGACAAGCAAAATGGTTTCAAAAGTGTTACTTACTTTTATGTTATAAACTGTAACCCACGAGCTTTCAAGCTCACCCCCTTTCTGTGCCATCTTCAGGTGATAGCTAAGAGATTAAGTGATCAAGAGCCTAAGGGAATTGCTTCATTTGTTATTTTGTATTTTTGTAATAAGCCAATAGTGTGGCTTTTGATATGTAAATAAAGTTTTTTTTCAAACTCTGTTGCTTGAGTAATGAAATGATAGATTGAAGTAGTTTCGATTGTGTATGTTCTTTTGACTCCCTAATAAATTGGTTAAGGAAATTTCATGGGAATATGCTCAAGTATTATGATATTTCGTAAGAGTTGGGTTCCGAAATTGAGATTCAACATTTGTAGTATCAGAGCAAGAGTTAGATTCCGGAAACAAGCGGGATCCAACAATATGTTACTAACAATAATTTATTCTAATGAAGAAAAAATATTTTCATTGATAAATAATTCCAAAGTAACATATCTTTGTTGAAATATTTTATTTTGAGAAATTAAAATAAGTTATTGAAATCAAAACAAATTATTCCACATATATAATATATTGTATAATTTATTTGCATTTCAGAAGTTTTCTCTGTAAAAAAAACTTTATCATAAATATGCAAGATATTTAATACTGCAGTAATATGGCATACTAGCTAATATAATAATAATAATAATAATAATAATAATAATAATAATAATAATAATATAATTTAATATTTTTATAATTTATAAATTAATTAAACAATTTTAATAAATTAATCAAATTTTAAACTTTAAACTTTTTATTTTAAAAATTTTATTTAAAAATTAAAATTAAAAAAAACAAAAAAAACAAAAAAATCAATGTATGACGCATGTGACTTAAATGTAAAACCAAAACAAGTGTCCTATAATGCTTATTTTGGTTTCTTTTTTATTTTTATGTTTATTTTTATTTTTTATAAAATTAATAGTAGTATAATTATAATTTAAATTTAAATTTTTATTAAACTAATAGTAGCATAGTTAAAATTAAAATGATAAAAAATTAAAAATAAAAATTGCATGACAATTATATTTCAAGAGCAAAATAGAAGGTATTATTGACTTTTGCTTATTACATTATCAAGCAACTGAGTGAAACGCTCCTATACTCCAGTGTTTTTTTAGTTGATTGAGTTAAATACTTAAATCTACAAATTCAATAAATTATTTACTAAATATTTTATCTGCTCTTTTATACGGTCAATTAATTAAAATTTTTGACTGTTTACCAAACGAGTCCGGTGTACTTTGAAATCAATTTTAACATCTGTTTCTTAAATTAATTATGCACTCATAACCAAAATTATGAATGTCGTTTTGTACTGGCCGGTATCGATCTGGTATGGTGCAAAATTATGAATACCGTTTCGTACCAATCGATATTGGCCAATACGTACCGTACTGGACCAAAATCGGTACAAAACATAGGGTTGATCGTACCAGATTTAAATACTTGTCGGTACCGACCTATTTGGATTGTACCAGCCGGTATTTAAAATACTGGCCAAATAACGGCTGATACCGAAAATTTAAAAAAATAAGGAGACTTTTTTGCAAAATTTTCAAAAAATTTTAAAATCTCCCTCTCTTCCTCTTGCCTGTCTCTTATTTCTCAAATTTTTTAAGTTTTTTAATTAGTTATTTTATTGATTTCAACTTTTTTAATTATTGAGAATTTTAATTTTTGTTATTAAAATAATAATAAATATTTTTTATTACTAATAATTATTATAAATTAAATAAAGCTTCATTATTTAATTTTATTGTAATATTTTATATAATATTTATTAATAAAGTATTAATAAAAATATTTTATTTTTAAAACAAATAATTTAAAAATTATTATTTATAAAATAATATTTATTATATATATTTTTAATTATTAAATCAAAATTTATTTGAATTTTATATATTTTAGAAATATATATTTAAATTTAATTATATTTACTAATAATTATTAAAGTAATTTTATAAATTAAATTAAAATTGTGATTATTATTTATTATTATAATTTTTGGAGATAGGGTTTAAAATATACAATATACAATATAAATATATAACTGTATAATATGACAATGAATTATTTTATAATTTTTAAAAAAATCTAAAAATTATTTTATAAATTTAAAAAATTATCTAAAATAGTATTTGATATTAATTGGTATGAGTATAATATTATATTAAAAGTTAAAAAAATTTAAAGATTATTTTATAAATTTAAAAAATTATTTAAAATAGTATTTGATATTAGTCGGTACGAGTATAATATTATATTAAAACCCAATCTAATATAAGTCACCTTCCCAGAAAAAAGAACAAAATGGTATTGTGTTCTTAGCTGTCAACCGAATGTGCGTGTCCTCATCTCTTGGCTTCACGTCATCTTTCTTGCTGGTTGCCAATTAACCGGTTGGTTCCAAGTTCCAACAGATTTCACGTGTTGAATAAGCTCATTCAAAGTTTTGCCTTCAATTCCGAATTAGTCATCCAAATTCCAAATGGGAACATACAAAGTAGCTTTTGAATTACTTTCCGAATACAGAAACAAAGGGAATGAATAAGAAATAAAAAAAATGATTGATAATATATTATAGTTGGATGAATATTATTTTTATATCTTTTTTAAGATAATATTTTATTCCCTTAATATAGCGAGAGATTGAAGTATATCTATTTTTATTACTTATCATATTTATTATAATTTTTATTACCATCTTTTAACTGAACCAAGCAAATATATATCCCAAAATTTTTATAAAAAAGCCTCCATTTTTTAAGAACTTAGAAGAACTGGTTAAAAAAATAAAATTGAAAAGAAAAGAGTTAATTACAAAAAAAATTCATACTTTATTCAAATTTGTAATTATAACTTAAACTTAGAATAGTGAGAATTAAAAATTCAAACTTCCAATTTTGTTTAATTCTAATCTGGCATTAGCATTTTTGTTAATATTATTAAAGTGACTTGTCGCATAAGACAGAAACACTAAACACTTATACACTTATCTGGCAAGTTACATTAGTAATATTAACAAAAACATTAATATCGGGTTAAAATTAAAAATTGAAAATTTAAATATTTAATTATTATTTTTTAAAGTTTAGAATATAATTATTAAAAAGATTAAAGTTTGAATCATTTTTTTAATTAACCCAAAAGAAAAGGTTAACAGAAGAAGAAAAGTCGTAAACAACGTAATCATATGCTTATAATATTGCCTACAGCTACAAGAATCAAAATAAGGAACCAACCAACTATTGCCGCGTCAAAATCAATGACCTAACAATAAACGAGTTCAGGTTCTCTGTCTAATATTATGGTGTTTTATTGTGTCCAATAAATCTCAGTCATTTATTTATGTAGGTTTCGTATAGGTTTCGTGTAGATCCCACAAAATAAATAACTGAGATTGAATGAGACAAAATAAGACCGAGTAATATTTACAAATAATTTGGACAGTAAACACCTAAAAGAATACGAGGAATAGTCAAAGGAAAAAGCACAGAACAAACCTCCATTAAATAAGACTTTCCCAAGTTCCTGTTTGTCTAACTAACGACTCTCTATAACTACGTCAACTACTCAACCTCTGAGTCTCAGCATACAATACAAATTGCTTTTTTCCGCGTGTAGACGGCTTAAGAAAAGAGATAAATTTGAGGGTTATAAAGCAATCTCTCAATCTTCACAACCCCACTGTTTCAGCAGAATGAGTTATTACAACCAGCAGCAGCCTCCTGTCGGCGTCCCTCCTCCTCAAGGTTTTCGTTTTTCTTTTAATTCTAATTCTGGATCTAGTATTATTAATAACTTTCTGATTGGAGGATGTGATGTGATTAGGTTATCCGCCGGAAGGATACGCTAAGGACGCATATCCACCACCGGGATACCCTCCCCAAGGTTATCCACAGGGATATCCACCTCAGGGATATCCTCCTCCACCTGCTTATGCTCCACAGTACGCTCAGCCACCTCCTCAACAGAGCAGCAACGCCGGCTGTTTGGAAGGATGGTAAAGTTTCGCTCATCCCTTTTCTCTTTCTTTCTTTTTAACTTTAAGCTTTGGATACTTAGTTCGTAGGAGTTGTAGATCAGATCTGGTCAACTCAGTCATGTTTAGCCTTATCTGGAAGGGCATATGGGTCACTTTGACTGCTCTGAGTTTACAATACAGGTTGTGTTGATAGGGGGTTTTGGATGATGCCGAAGTTATCGGTAACAGGGCTGGTGTGTGTACAATGTTGTCAGATTTTGTTTGTTATTATATAGATCGCAATAGGATAATCAATAGATGTACTTTGTTCGGTCATCTGAAGCTTAAGTTAAGGTGATTTGGGTTAATATTGTTGTTGATGGTGTTTTTCTGGAATTATGCAGTTTGGCTGCTCTCTGCTGTTGCTGTCTACTTGATGCATGCTTCTGATGGAAATGAACGGTGTGACTGAGAAGAAGGATCAGATAGGATTTATCCTGCGATCTTGGTTGTAATTATCTGAATTTCTTATGCCTTACTTTGGTGTTTAATGGTTGGTACAAATAATTGACTTTTTGTTTGGAAGTGAAACATTGGATACAAAATCTCTTATGCTTATGAATTTATGTCTTACTCTTTTGTTTGTGGGATGATTACATTGCGCAGCTTATTTGTTTGCAGTAATTTCATTAAAACATAAAGTAGTGTTGGTGGTAGGAATATTTGCATGTTGCTTTGTATGAGTTGGCTCCTTCAACTTTGGGTTTGCTACATGTTCTTGGAATCTTTGGATTAAAGTTAATACATTTCTTGTCTTGGGAGGAAACGATACTCTTCATGAACCTCGTCCAGTTCATTGTCATGCAACTAATTATCAATACAACTTTAGAGAAAAAGTAAACAAGTAGAGTTTGTTTAAGAAAATATGAACGTGAGATGGCTTAGATCATATCAGAATTGTTTCATGGAACCATAATGGATGGTCAAGTTGCTAAAACTTTTGAATAAGAAAATTCCATGGATATGTAAAAGACTACATTTGATTATTTTTCCGTTCAAATTCCAGTGCTTTGTTTGAATTGAAAAACAATGAAGAGAATACGACAGACTAATACAGTTCAATAACCATTGGAGTCCTTGACGAGTTTAACAGTACAATCCCAACATAACACGATTACTTAAAGGGGTTAGTGGCTTTGCCTTAAACGCTACTCCGATCATGTAGGGGTTAGTCTTTGTCATATGCCATAATACTAGACGTCTGAGTTTCAATTGCTTACGAGGTTAAATGAATATTTGATGGGAGATCCCTATCACTCGGCCTCTCATTGTTTTCAATTATTATCGATTAGAGAAATTCTTGGTATATGATTTGACTCAATTAAGTAGACACTAATTTATATTCTATGTCTAATTAAAACATTATGCGATAAAATGATTGAATTGTACAAAAAATTCATGCTAGGAAATATTAGTTAAAACTACATTGACATGCATAAATATTTCAGTGGTTATGATGTATTATTAGATGTCAATTTCAATATATAGAAATGAGTTGTGCAATTAGAGAATTAAAGGAGTTTAATTTATTTAATTCTAAATATGATTTAGCGTTATAATTTATTTTCATCGTCAATATATTTCGAAACCTAATAAGTCATACACAAAAAAAGAGTTGAAGAGAACGAATGTGTTTTTAATCAAGTTATACCTAGATTGTAAAGTTTAAAATACTTTATGAAGATATTTAATAAATAAGAGATATTTAATAAATAAGAGTCTAGTATGTGATATTAGATCTTATTTTAGTATAATTGGTATTTAATTAGATTTTATTTCAATTAAAATATCCAAATTTTATTATAAAGAAGCTTAGGCTTGAATAGAGATAGCACTCTTTGTCTAACCTTTTCTATAATAGTTATGGAGTTCTCTCATCATGTTCCGTAGAAACCGTTAAAAATCAGGCGTTGGTACTGTTATGAGTTAGTTTTAAAAATAGTTTGAGAAAAACAATAAAAAAAAGGTTAAGTTCCATGTTTTACATGCTAATCGTGTTATATATTTTCTACTTACCATAATCATTTAAGAAATTGAGAGTTTGAATGTGATAATTGATTAAATCAATCCGAAAGAAAGTTTTTACTTTCACCTCAAATTGATTTAAGTAAAATAATAGAAGCAAAACGATATAATTACACTCAAACCAAATCCAATCGACATCAAGGGAACAAAGTAACGACACACCGTTTTGGGAGGAGAAATAGAAATTTAGAATATCAATGTCTCATAAGTCACAAGCCCAACTAAGGCGTAATAACCACAAGCTGTGGCGTGATGGTACGCTCGTCTCGTCCCTTAATTATGTGGTGGGGGTTCGAACCCCCACTCATAGGAATGGAGCAACTCTTGTGGCCAGCTCTTTACCGCTTCGTACGAGCACCCGGGGTGAAGGAATTAGTCTCTGCGTTCGGCAGGGGATACCCTGGTTAACACCAAAAAAAAAAAAACTAAGGCGTAATAACAAGAAAACGAAACGAACGATTTCCATGTTTCATCGCTTTTCTCTGGTAATTCTATTCTTCTCTTTGTTTATCTCTTCCGGTGAATTCAACTTTTTGGTCATAGAAGGTTTTGATTTATGTTGAGGAATTGGGTATGTTTCTATGACTTTTATTATCTTTTGATTAGTTTGTTTAGTTCAAATAAAACGACAATTGCTGCTTACATAGAGGTATTAATTTTAATTTGCAAACTTTAACTTGTCATACTTATCTCTTAGATTTTTCTTTTTTTGGTAACTAATTGTAGTTGCATGTATAGGGAGCTGCCTACATCCTCACTAAATGCAGAAGGCTGAAGAACATTATTTTTAAATTCAAGCAAATGAATAACTTTTGATGATGGTTGAATTTGATTCAGAGTTTAGTATTAGATGTCCTAGGAGGTCTTCCAGACAGTCTTCATATGCTTTGTCTCATTTTACAGTGTGAATGTACAGTAGCAGCGGATTCTCTGAAGAGTTGATGATTTCTTTGTCTAAAACCATATGATTATGACCATTTTCAATAGGTTTTCTATGCAGTTGTGTGCAACATGATTTTTTGGTGTTAGAAGTACTTAATAATGATGCTTCCGAGAATTAAGTGTGTTCCTTTGTTCTTTTACAATGATGGTATTGTCAGGGATAACTGTAATGGCAACATGAAGTAAATAGCAACTTATTGCGTGCTAAATTCCAGACCATATCAGGCGCTTCACCGTCTGTGAAGGAAAACCAATCATGCTGCCACTCATGTTATCTTATCCATAGCATATTTTGCTACTGTGGCTTTTTGATTGCTATCAATCTTTGATTTTGACCTTGCTTTGTTAACTGTCCTGATTCACTTTGATTGGCCACCACAAGGTTTTAAGAGGATATTGTCAGCAAAATTGAAGTATTTGACAGCAAACGGTAAGCTTATTAAGGTAATTATGACCCCCACCGATGCTGTTACTGCTAGTATTTCTACTTAATTGAGGTAATTATGTACCCCCCCCACCAATGTTGTTAGTATAGTTTGTGGGAATAAACTTAAGAAACATGCATTTAGCAAGATTTGACTGATGTTTCTGATTCATATATTGACGCTTTAGGAGTTGATGGAAACTTGCATTTGTGGAACCTATAGTCTTAACCCTCTCAATGCATCCATAAACTTGGGGGGTAAGATATAGTCATTTTGATGCATGATACTGATTGGTGTTCTTGTATTCTTTGAATTTTCTTTTGTGCTCCATTTACGCTATTGGTGTAATTTTTGGCTGATTGTGTTGATATTTTACCAGATTTATGGAACCATCGTAAATGATGTTATAGTGCTCTTTTTCATAAATTCAACGTTCTGTTCTTTTCTTTTTGCACTTAAGTATCTGTATCTAATTGCCACTTTATGTTCAAAAAGCGCCTCGTTTATGTGTTGGTATTTCCTAATTTCAGTTCCTTTTGTTTCTGAGGTATTTCCTAATTCCAGTTCTTTTTGTTTCTGCAGGTTAAACTTAGGTACAGGGTTGCAGCTACTTCAACATTTTAAGACAGAAGACGGACCTCTTCCATGTTATTGTGGGATGGAAGACACATGATTTCTCCGAAACTTGAAAGGGATGACTTCAATATGCTAACAAAGCCGCAAGTTGATTTGGATCTGGCCAAGATTGGGACCATGACAGTGCAAGAGGCTGCCGCAGCTGCTGCTCGAGCAGTTGCTGAGGCAGAAGCTGCTATAGCAGAAGCTGAAGAGGCAAGCAAGGAGGCTGAAGCAGCTGAGGTTGCAGCAGAAGCATTTGCTGAAGCAGCTCTTAAGACATTAAAAGCAAAGGCCACACCCAAGGTAGTTAGATAAAGATTAGTTTTTTATGAGCTAATTAAGAAGCGAAACAAGTAGTTAGGCAGCGGCTAGAATGGCTCGAAAGCGTTGAAATCAAACTGGGAGAAAAATCCTTCTCATCTATTGCATATAACTCAAACGATACATGATCATAGTGATGCCTTTCCCTCCCTCCTACACCCTTCTCATTGTTGATTTTGTTTCTGCAAATACACCAGCAAACACATATACTTGTGTACATAAATGTCGTGCACTTTCAAGATTTGGTAGGTTGTCATAATTGAATTACTCTTAAGCTAGAGATCGGGGATGCTGATATGAGATTCTTTACGTCGCGTTAGTTATCAAAAGACTTTTATCTTCCCAGGAACAAATTTTCTTAACATGCTGGATTTTGGAACTATATGCAGATGATTCGTGCTTGATGAAATTTCAATAAATGGACAATAAGGAGCCTCGGAATAGTTTGACGGCCTGTTTAGCGCCTACTGGTGTCGCATGCTTCTTGTAAATATTGATAGGCTCCTTCGTGGGGACAAGTGTTGTGGTAACGTCACTGGTGGATCATGGGTATGTAGTACATTCCATGGGCACATTTTTTGTAGGCAGTGGAATTTTTGACTTGGAGGGAGTTCTTGCACTAGAGATTTCCAAAATTCTGCAAAATGAGTTGCCAGAATGCAGAAAGGAAATAAATAAAAGTTGGCTTCCAGATGAGACATATACTTGTTTCTAGTTGTTTCTGGCTGGTTAGGGTTTAGGGGCATTCTTTCTCAAAATTTTGGGTTATCCGTACCAAAGATAAATTTAAGGGTTGTTTGTTTTTGTTTTTTTCTTCCGTTTTTTGTTGCCGTTTTTGTAAAAAAAGAAACAGGTAAGTAAAATGTGTTTGGTTTACTCTGTTGTGATTTTTTGTTTCTGAAAATAAAAAAACCACAACAGTTTTACAGAAACCAAAAAAC
>JAOTBA010000205.1:30421105-30431699 GCA_025629845.1 Erythroxylum squamatum
TAAGGTTGGATGCCGCGGTATCACCCGCAAACACACGCCGCAGTATAACCTGCAAACACCTACGGGTGGGGTGTGGGATCCAACAGAGCTTATGAGGAATGTTCTGTATTCTAGTACGGTTGATAACTTGACGTTTGCTCGACTATGTACTAGGCATGGCATTGCATTCACCATTTGACTGTTTGGATATTATCTGGTTAACCTAGGTGTAGACCATTGGAATGCAGTTAAGTGAGTGTTGAGATACTAAAGGGAATTAAGGATTATATGTTGACATATAGAAAAGTCAACAAACTAAACCTCGTATGGAATTCAGATTCGTATTTTAGCTATGTGTCTGAATGATCGAAAGTCTACTTAAGGTTACAATTTTAGGTTTGCAGATGGTACAATGTCGTGGAAGAGTGTCAAGTAGACACAAATGATTTCCTTGGTGATGCATGCAAAGTGTATGCTATGGGACTGCTTCACAGACTGTTTGACTCAAAAACTTGATTTCTGAGTTGTCTATGGTTGATTCAGTGGCTAGACCTATTTGGTTATACTGTGGTAATCTTCTTGCTATGTTGTTTAATAACAATAAAGAATATCACAGGGTCTTAGCATTTAAAGGTCAATTATTTGGCTATAAAGGTGTTGATACGAAAAGGTGACATTAAGATTTGAAGCATTTAAGGACTGAGGAAATGTTAGTCAATCCTTTAACCAAAAGACTTCGCCCACTTGTGTTTCTGACACAAGTATGCAGTATAGGTGTTTTTGAAGTACTTAGATACTATTATTTAATGGATTATTATGTTTGCTCCATGTACATTTGTACATTTTGATGTATTATGATAGTATGATGGTTCATCGATAAAAATGGTCATCATCTATCCTCAGTAATACGTGTTATCGTATATTGCCATAATACATATAAAAGTCTTAAGATTTGTGTCGATCTTAAGTATTTAAAGGTCATTGGGCATTTGTACATATTGACCTTAAGCCTATGTCATTTCGACGCATACAGTTTTATACGGATATCTATAAAGTTTGATATGACATAGGGGGATATAAGTTTTTAATCTCATAAAAGTTCTCTAATGCGGTTTAGCATTCAGTTGGAGAACATAAAGGTTTTCTCTAATGTAGTTTAGCATTTGGTAAGAGAAAATAGGGTTTCTCTAATGTAGTTTAGCATATGTGATTTAGCATAAAGTTGAAAAAATCGAGACCTACAAACGAAGATGATATAATTTAGATAATAAAGGTATCATCCTAGTTTGCCACACTCCATTTTCCCATTTATGTTAGTGAGGTATTAGGTATACGTGGTTGTATTGGATCTGTGTCGTACATGACACATGCAATTGATCATTTTTGGTATTGAAAGCCTTGCAAGACGGAATGATAGACTTTCGTTATCTTTGTATCAAATGTTTTGTTTTTAAACCTAGTCGACTAATTCAGTAGCATGATTTAACCGAGTTTTTAAACTAGAGTCAAAACTGCAATTAATACTTGTCCAAGGGAGAGAATGTTGGACAATTTTGTCCTTTCTTATAAAGTTGGACAACTATTAATTGCATTTTTTGATTTTTTAATAACTTATCGATTAAGTTATGTAATTTGCTGTAGATAAAGATAATAAAGTGACTCAATAAATAATCTAAATCAATGAGTCGAAGTCCAGGTGAAAAATAAATCCCAATCAATGTGGACCGGACCTATATTGATCTTATGATAGAAAAGCCCGATATGAATGCTATATATAAAGGTTAAGGTCTCTTGCAGTTGCTCATATATTAATCGTAAGCATAAGAATTTTCTGACCTGTTAAGAGAACTCACGTTTTGAGAAAACTATAGAAAGAGCTTATCCGTGTACCAGAGAACAGTTCCCGTGAAGACAACGGTAGATTCGTGCTCGTTTCGGCTTCAAAAAGCTTGTTTGAAGTTATGGAATCGAAATTAGGTATTTTCTGCATTTCTTCGTTTCTTGCCTTTTCGAAGTTAGGTATATTTTACATTTTTTCGTTTCTTGCCCTTTCATGTTCGATTTGTGATACATAACTAAGATACCATTATGTATTACACTTTTATACAAAGGAACAACGTCTCATAGCAAGTTTGTTGAGTTCTCTTACTAGTTACTCAATTTTGTTGGTCAAGTTACGGAGTTCCTTGCTATAAATCGGTCGATGAATCAAAATTTGGTCCAAGTTTGTACAGTGAGAATAGGGATTTTGTTTCTGCCGCAGGATTTGAGATGGTAGACCTCATGATACTTGGTGCTCAGATACTGAAAAAGATTTATTAGTCTCCGGTGTTATATATGAGAAGTTAAGAAGTACGGATACGGATACGGACATGCGATACGACACGGACACAGACGCGGGGACACACCAACTTCTAAAATTTGGTGGACACGGACACAACATATATATATATATATATACACATTATAAAATTTAGAATTAAGAAAAAAATTTAGAATTCATAATATGATATATATTGATTGATGTATCATGTATTTCAAGACTTCAAATATCTTGATAATTCATACTTTATAAGCCCCTCTAAAAAAGTATGGAGCATATATATGCACTCTTCGTGGGTGTCCGTGTTAGACACTTATCCGACATCCGACATGCGAACACGGCTTCATTTTGCCGTGTCCGTGCTTTTTAGATGAGAAGTTTCTACACGAATTTGAAACTACTGTGACACCTAACTGCAGATTCATGGAAATGGAACTTTAACTGTTTCTTAATCATCTCTTAGTTATATTGCATGACAACAATTTTTTTTTGCATTTACAACCATATCTGTAAAAAAGTTGAATCTGTAGTGGAGTTTGTGTTTCATATATATATTTTTTTGGGATTTCTACATTGGTCTCATTAATGTTAGTTTTTATTTGAATAAAGGTATGGCTGAAGAACGTAAAGACAAGACGGTGGTAAGAAAGCATGAGAGAAACGAGCCAAGCTTACCGCACTTACAAATTTATCAAAAACGGAATAAGAAGATACAAAGGCTGAGTCTCCACTAATCCACTTTCATCGCCTCCTTGTGGCTAGAACACAGGAAGCAGCAACCATGATAACTGTCATCGCAATGCAACTCATGTCGTCAAAAACCTCTTGGAACCTCATTTCCTGAAGTTCCCAGATTGTTGAAACGAACAGTCGCACAGCTTCCATGACCACTACCAGGACTTCCATGTATAGCGTATTCCTCGGCTCCAGCTAGAAACTGAGATACTTTAAGTTAAAAGTAATCAACCAACTTATAGCATATTCCTGAACCCAACCAAGATAGTGAACAACCGAAGATTAAGATGAGTTCAAAGTTGGTGAGTGGTGCAGTGTGAGTACAGCTTGGAATTGTAGCCAATGGAGAATGAGGGTGAATAAATGCTGTTTCCAGGATGCTTCCTCGTCTAAGTTTTCAAGGATACGCAACGCAATTGGTCGCTCTAGTACGATTTATTTCATTTCATATGCATTAGATTATGCTAGTTTGTGTTGATAAATAGGGAAAGTACTGGTCGTGCTAATTTCAGCATTTTGCATGTGCTATGAGCGCTTCCAGTGAAGCTGTTTACTTCTATTTTTGTGCAGATTAATAAGGGCTTTTATTATTTGTAAAATCTGAAAAACGGAAAATATTACGAGAGATTAAAAAACTCAATCGGTGACCTCGGGTTAGCCGCAGGCTAATTTATTTGGTAGACCAAACCGCCGAAATTGGGTCAAGCTTAATACAAATGGATCTGTTAAGTATGACTAACAGATTGCTACTATAGGAGGGTTATTAAGGGACTGTCATGGTCAGTGGTGTGGTGGATTTATCCACCGGATTGGGAAAGACTAGCCTCTTGAGGTAGAACTTTGGAATGTCCAATTAGGTCTCCAAGTGATTTGGGGTCTCAGGTATCAGACGCTTCATAATTGAAGTTGATTCTCTTGAGGTCATCAATATTCTCTCTTCTTCTAACATTCTAGGGACTGATCAGTACTGTTTGGTGACAGGTATCCGGGACATCTTGCGCCAACCTTGGAAAGTGCAGAGTTAGCACGTGTATCGAGAAAGTAACCAGAGTGCAGATAGCCTGGCATCTCTTGCAACATTTGCCAATCCTGCCCTACACTTTCTCCAAGAGCCTCCGACGTTAGTTTGGGCTCACATGCACCGTGATCAACACGAATTTTTGTACCGCAGACACTGCCATAGTTAGGACGGTCGTGTAATTTTCGTTTTCTTTCTCTTGTAAACAAAAATAACTTAACTGGTTCAGCCAATTTAATCGTAAAAATTTTAAACCATTCAATTTTTCAGTTCGCTTTTTAACCTTCTGATATAATTTATTTTAATAACTCTTATTGTTAAAAATTGATCAATTTATTAATTAGTCGTTAATTTTTTTAAATTAATAAATTTTTATAAATTAAAATAGACTAATTAATTTTCATTTAATAATATGTTTTAATTAAACATTAAAATTTTCAATAGTAAAAAATATCTTTTATTCGTATTTTAAATTTTTAAATTTTATTTAATATTTAACTAATTTTATATCGATTTAATCCCTAAATCTGTTGAAACTTTTAAAAATTAAATAAAATATTCCAAAGTAATTGATGAACATCATTTGACAATTAATATTACAATAAAAAATTGACAATCGAGGCCACGTAGTGGTCGGTCGTTGACGGGCCCACCAGGGGACAACGTGGAGATTGTAACGGCCAGCCGACAATCCCATCTATCCTAAGAGGACAAAAACCATGCATATGCATCCCACCCAATACGGCTACGTTTCGCCATACCACCCCTCCGTATTCCCAACCCTACAGCACGTGCAATAACAGCAACCAGTTTCAGACCACAGAATTTGCACTTTCAATAGGCCCAAATCTACCACGCTCTCAAATAGCCCGTGAAGAACCGTAAAATAGAACAAAATCCTGTGCTGTATTCTGTATGTCAATATAATACGTTATCTGAAGATTCGTCTTTGCAATTTTTAAATAAAGCGCGAGGGATTTGGAGTGGTTCAATCATTGAAATCGTAATACGAAACCCTAATTCTTTGTTTCTCTGAGTCTCTCAAATAAGAAAAAGGCAAAGATGGGATTATGGGAAGTTTTTCTCAATTGGCTTCGAAGGTAATCTCTAGAAAACGCAAAGTTTGCTTCTTTTTTTTCGTTTTTTTTGTATGTTCCCATTTTTGATTTTGATCTTGTTATTTTTTGGGGGTTAAACATGGGTAATTGTGTTTTCATTTTTAATTTAAGTTTTTGGTTCTACCTACAATAAAAAAAAATCGATGCTCCTTGTTTGATCTCTGCTTTTAATTTTTTGATTTCAGTCTGTTTTTCAAGCAAGAAATGGAGTTGTCTTTGATAGGTCTTCAGAATGCTGGAAAAACATCACTTGTAAATGTTGTTGCTGTAAGTAAAGTTTCTCTCACGAATCGCCTTCTCCTATATATATATGTTTATGTATTTCTTTCTTATTTGGTTCTTTTTAGAGCTGATGGTCAATTTCTTCCAGACAGGTGGATATAGTGAGGATATGATCCCGACTGTGAGTCATCATAACAACTTTTCATTTTATTTTGTTGTCAGAGCATTTCGAAAGATTTATGTTCTTACAACTTTCAAAATTCTGTTGTTATTTTCTTTTTGTTTGCAGGTAGGGTTTAATATGAGGAAGGTAACAAAAGGAAATGTGACAATAAAGCTGTGGGATCTTGGAGGTCAACCAAGGTTTCGCAGTATGTGGGAAAGATATTGCCGTGCTGTTTCAGCCATTGTGTAAGAATACCTTTCAACTATTTATGTACAAAAATTGTTTGCGATTTTCTTTAAGCATTATGGTCAATCTTCAACTCTCTAATGTACATAAACATTGGGAGTGTGAACCTTCTTGAGTTTTTCTAATGAAAATTGTAGGGTTAACCTGGGAATGTAAGACAAGGATTAACACAAGGTATCCTAGTGAAGCTGCTACATAGTATTTGTGATTTTTGTTCTGTTTTTCCTGATTATTTGTTGCTTTAATCTTCCTTTTCGTCAAATTCAACTCTTTGCTATTGTAGTCTGCATTTTTAACAGCAAAGCCCCTGATTTTACCGTGGATAAATGTCCTTCCCTTATTATAAAAACTGCACCTACTTTGCAATTGTCATTCAATTCCATTACTATGGACACATCATCTACATCACTTACTGTGCAAGATCCTTCAGTTTTGTGGGATTGGATTAGAAGAACCTCTTAGTTCTAGTTTTTTGATTAGTTGTTGGTTCCCCCTAGGATAGTTATTCCTACAAAGCTTATATTCTTGAAGAGGTGAATTGCTATTTATAGTCTGCAATGTGAACCTGTTGACATATTCCTTACTCCTTAATGCAAGATGCATTTTGGATTTTGGCCCATTATCATTTTCATTGTTACATATACATCTCTGTCTCTCTCACACACACAAACACAAATGTACTTGCCTCTGCATTCTTAAATTTGAAAAGTTTCACCCAGATGAAAATTTTACTTGTAAATTGCCCATTCAGATGTTAAATTTCTTTCTGCTCATCTTGTACATTCAAGCTCTAATGTTCTATGCTATTGACTATTACTGGTGATATGAGAATGATTTGGCTGTGTGTTACATCTGATTCTTGTATTTGCAGATATGTTGTAGATGCTGCTGACTATGATAACTTACCTGTCTCAAGAAATGAATTACATGACCTTTTAAGTAAGCCCTCGCTAAATGGGATCCCCTTGCTGGTACTTGGGAATAAGATAGACAAACCAGGAGCACTGTCTAAACACGAATTTACAGAGCAGATGTAAGTAGCTCCTCGAAATTTACAGTGTTATGCTGGTGTTTATGTCTGTGTTACAGATCAATCTTGTGGGACACTGTACCTCTTTATGATGCCCATGATTTATTTCCAATTGATATCTAATGTTTTGTTGCGCAGGGGCCTCAAATCCATCACCGATAGAGAAGTTTGTTGTTTTATGATCTCATGCAAGAACTCCACCAACATTGATACAGTTATTGACTGGCTTGTAAAACATTCGAAATTGAAAAATTAAGTATGAAATCTTCTAGTTTCTGAGTGGTGATTACTGGAGTGAAGACTGGTTGAAGTGGCTGCTGCTGGATCTAACTGGGGTTTTTTATTGTCTGCCATGGTGTCATCTTCTCTTCGTGTTCATTTGAGTTGAAATCGGGTATTGGGAATGCTTACTATTGTTACTAGATGCAAACTGGTTTTGAGTTATTGTACAGGTATTAATTGGTGTGATTCCTCCTGGGTGTAAAATCATGCTGACTTATGTCATGGTTTCCAATAAAAAAGGGTATTTTCTTTGTTCTTTGTAAAAATTTGGTTTCATAGCATATAAACATTCAGCTATGTTAGACCTCTAGTCTCTGAAAATTACATTAGCAATAGCCTTTTATAGTTAAATGGTGCAGTCAATTTGCTGTTTGCTACATTACACGGTCACTTGAATGCTTATCAGCTGTGGTAATAATCATAACAAACAGCAAGCTTCTTTTGACCCTAGCCCCAAAAGGAAAAGATCTTCTGTTCTAATCCTGTTGAAAAGGGGATGAGATCCTTTTGGCCAGGTACTCTGGCCTAGGTGACCACCTAAGTGGATGGCTCAGATCCTCTGGCACAGGGTAGGGTTAGAGTACCTGGGCCAGAGGATCTGAAGCCGTTGAAAAGAGGATTTCAAGGCAGCTCAAAAATATGATTTGACTAATTAGTAATTAATTATGCTTAATGTGATAAGACAACTTTTACTAAAAGCAAAGCCTTTTCAATCCTGTGCTGAATCTGATCGTCAAACTATGAGCGGTTAAAACGACCTGCCGTACGTAGAAATTAATAAATAATAATACACTAAATGCTTATTTATAGGCTAGGTAAAGAACAAAGCAAAATCGTGATTTTAGTAGAACCGATCGCTTTTCTTTCATTGTTGACTCAAGAGTCAAACAGAAGGCAGTGCTCTTGCTTTACTCTATCCACTTGTTTGGCGAGAAAACGGAGGAAAAGTGAAGGAATGTCGATTTTCGAAGATTCATCTTTTCCGCTGTTTTCCCGTTATCCAAATGGAGCATCTTCGACTGTTCAAAGTTATTATCTTTCTCGCCCGTTCTTTATTTCCTGATTGTTGAGTTTAGCTAGGTTTTGTTTCTCTAAACTCTCGTATTTTCCATGTTCAGTTTCAATTTCTCTTTCTTTTCTCTCCTGCATTTGTCACTTTTCCTTTGTTCAAAATAATGATATTTCTGTGATGCTGTACTTTTCATGTATAGTTTTTGTTTATGGTTTAGGCGTGCTGCGTATGTGTTCAAGTATATGCCTTTATACGTGCTTAAATGTAGAGTTCATCTCCATGTACATGTGCTTGGTATGATTTCAACTGGAACACTTAGTTGAGAGTGCTTGTCTTAGAAATTTATTGTCTATTATTTAATAGTTTTCCTGTAATCTGATTACCTTTCCCTCTCTGTCTGTTTCTCAAGTTTTAAAGCACCGTGTTCAATTGGAATGAATCATTCAGTTAGTATGCTCATGCTCTTATCTCTAGCGAGCTCTAGTAATGGATGTAATGCTTGCAAACCTATGTTGATGTGCTGCTTAACCAAGCCCAAAGGGGAATGCCTATACTCTTTAGCAAGTAGTGAACACCTTTTTACTGAAAATTCTTCATACTTGTAATGCTTCATGCAGAGAAGTTTCTAGTTTTGCCCACCTTTTTACTGATTAATTAAAAAATGAACGCGCGCGCGCGCGCGCACATATTTATGTATGTACTTATAAATGATTTATTCTACTTTTTTACTAATTTGTGAAAGTTTTGACATAAAATCTTGCCAGTGAAGTAAGACATGAATATTAAATCCTCTTATCAGCTAGTGATTGTTCTTCTCACAAGATACACCAATTGCACGATTTAAAGTGATATACTGTACCATTCATATATTAATGGGAACTTTTTTGTGAAGAAATGGTAGCTTATTGGGTTTGACTTTTTATTATGCCATCAGCTTCTTTTTAATTTTGTGAATGCTTCTTGGTGATAGGAAATATTGTGTGACTTTGGTTCCTTTTTGCCTTTTGATCCCCTTTTTTTCTCCTTGGACTTGTGTATCTTGGCTGGATTTTGAGAGATTGTTAAAGATTACACTGAATTTTGGAATACTTTGTCATTAATTAGATCGTTGCTTTGTTATTAACATTTTCAGTAATCAAATTGTTAATTATTTGGCTTTGTGATGTACTAAAAATGGTTAATTGCTTAGACTCTTCCCTATAATAGAGTTAGGTTCTCAACATATCTGATTTCTTTCTATGGCTCTCAAGTTGAGTTTCTATGGCATCATGTGCAGCTCGTATGAACACAATGCCATTGTTTGTTTCCCTTCTTTGACCTTTCAAGTTTTTTGTGTATGCTGCATTTGTTGCTAAGAATTGCTGCTTGAGCAAAAATTTTGTGATTAGAAGCATGAAAAGATCAACTATTCTTACAGTGATGTACATGGGCCATTTCAAGAATTGAACTTGGTACCTCTCGTACCCAAAGCAAGAATCATACCAGTAGATCAAATGTCCATTTGTTGATGCACATCTTGTTTAATTGGTAAAAAAATGGATTATTCTCCAGATTAACCTTTTAATCAAAAAAATTATAAGGGGAAACCTATTCAACTTTTAGACCTTCGGTCAATTATTAGGTTCTACATTGATTTTATGGTCAGATGGGATGGACTTTATATGTGAATTTGATTTATTGATCTTTAGTTTTATGATTTGTTTGGTAACCTTATAGATTGGTTTCTAAGCTTGAAACTTAAAGTTAATTTTTCATTGTTAATTACTCATTATAAGACTTGTTCTATATTTTTGAATATCTCTCAAGTAAAATGACTTTATTACCATTAGGCTAACTATTCCATATGAACTCATGTTTAGCTTTTATCAGTATGTCTGCTGTAATTTGCCCTGATATTACTGTAGGAAAAATGATTGGATATATTCTATAAGACTGATTTTTCGTGGCGTTAAAAGATACCCTGTGTCCTAAATATTGAATTGTTAGTTTGAACTTGACTTATCTATTAGCCCGTTTAGCTTGTGTTAATTTATTAATTTATTATTTGATGAATTTCATATTAACTTTTGTTTTTTTATAAAAAATAGGTTCTTTGGGAAGATAAAATCTCATGGATTCTAGTGTGAATAAGAGAAAAGGAGGTTCAACTAAGATGAAGACCATTGCTTTGAATGGTGATAATCAGATTGAAGTCAAATTCAATGACAAAGGTCAACCTATTGGGTAAGAATCTATGCAGTTGTCTTCTTTCTTAGGAGCTCTTGCATGAGAAATTGTACCATATACAATTCATGATTAGAGGAAAGTTCCTTCTGACATGAGAGAAATATTATGGAAATATATTCAGGCATTGTATGAATTTCCATGTTTCATATACAGATATCTGTTAAATAGTGCTTGTTGTAATGATTTAATTATCTCTCTTAGGCAAGATATAAGTTAGAAGAAGAGTGGGAGAAACGC
>JAOTBA010000205.1:30467858-30479275 GCA_025629845.1 Erythroxylum squamatum
GATTATGCAGCACTCTGGGAATGGTCTTTACTGATTGATTTTGCAACATTTTTCATTCTCACAGGACTTCCAGCTCGAAGAGACTGTTAGAAGCTTGCCTCATTGTCATCGCTTGTTTCACCTACCTGGCATAGATAAATGGCTTCTTAGGCATGCTTCTTGTCCCCTTTGTAGAAGGGATCTGTGATGCTTCTGTAAATTACACGACATATAAATGTTCTTTTGTTCGTTAAACTTGCACTGCCTTTCATGGCCTCTGTAATTTTGTTCTGCTAGTTGATTCGTTGCCCTGTTGCTTTGGTGTTTCGAGTCTGCAACATTATGGGATTGATCCTTGTATTAGATTAGTGATTTGTATAAAAAGTTTTCAGATTTTGATAGTTTTAGTTACTCTTCCAATGTTTCAAGGAACGTTGTGAGTGGAAGGATCCTTTGTTCCATTTAATGAAAAATAACAATAACACTAAAAGATAAAAAAATTTGTATTTTAAAAAGTAATTATTAAATTAAAATAATTTTCAAAAAATGAAAAAATAATAATGGAATGTTTAAAATTAATGATGTACTAAAAAAATTGAAGAATTATTAAATAAATAAAATTCATAAATAATATTGAATAGTTATTAAACAAATAAGATTATTGTATTTTAAAAAATAATTATTAAAATTAAAAAATTATTAAATTAATTTTTTTAAAAAATAATAAAATAATAATAAAAACGTCGCGTAAGACACTTTGCGACGTTTTTAAAAACGTCACTGAAAATCTTTTGCGACGTTTCCAAAAAAACGTCACAGATTCCTCCACATTCTGTGACGTTTTAAAAACGTTGCGGAATGTTAAACAATCTGTGACGTTTTTTAAAACGTCGCGGATTTAGTGACGTTTTTCGAAACGTCGCAGAATGTTAGCATTTTTCGTGACGTTTTTCATAAAACGTCGCAGAAACCTTTTGCCTACACCACATTTCGCGACGTTTTTTGTGACGTTTTTGGACATTCTATGACGTTTTTAAAACGTCGCGGAATGCCTTATTTTCTTGTAGTGAAGGATCTTCTCCCAATGTACTTTAGAAAGTCGGTAACAAGTGAATCAGTCCCGACTTCAACTCAAAAGTGTTATTATCACCTAAATTCAAAAAATTAATACAGTGAGGCTGTCGGTCCTCAGCTGGAGCAGACAGTTGGCGTAAAGTGCAATTTTCATCCATGTTTCTTTCCCTCTGTCATTCTTCTCTCAATACTTGTTGTCTTTCTTTCGTCTGCTTTCTTAATGCCTTTGCTATTTTCTCAATTTCAGGATCGTACTGCAAATTTTCAAACTGATTAGAATGCGTAATGTACATAAACTGTCAAAAATTCCTGGACAATAGTGCTAAAATTTGGTGAATGCTGTCACCTGCAACCACATATAAAAAGAAACCAACTTCCTAAAACACAAATTAATGTAGGAGTGGAAAGTAGGGATCGTTCCCATAAGGAATTTAGATGTTAGTAGCTACGCAATAAAAGGGGGGTTTGTGATTATGAATTAAATAGAATTTAATTGGAAATTGAAATTGAAAATAACTAATAACAAAACAATGAGAATTTAACATTCAACAAAAACAAATCTTAGTTTCCAGTCTCCTTCATTATTGAACTTGCGTTGATCATCGACACTAAAAATAACCAATTTATTAGTTTAGCATTCGTCGTGGTAAATTTCTTTACCTATTTTCTCTTATGTTTAGTTAACTAAGACATGTATTTGAATTAACCCGTATTAATTAATAACCTAGATACAATCTCAGATTTAATTAATTAATAGCATTACAAATCAAGAAAATTGACGAACTAGACAACATACATACGATGTATATTTAACCTAGGAAATTATTTTTCCTAGATTCATGTCCCTAACGTAGTAAACAAAAATCCTAGTCGCTACTTTTAATTAAAAGAATTGAACATCAACCTGTTTAATTTAGCAATTGACTGAATAAAATCACTAATTAAAAGAATTGAACATCAACCTGTTTAATTTAGCAATTGACTGAATAAAATCACAAACTAGTTACGCACCTAGTTGTAAAATGAAACAATCAAATAACGACCCAGAAAAATAATTGATACTTGACTAATAAATCGATTGAAATAAAGAACAAAAGTCTCATAACATGCAAAATTCATGATTTTCCTAACTATTTTGACTATCACTGACGTTGGAACAATCGTTGGTGTTGGGACTGTTGCGGGCATCCTTCACTATTTGCCATCTTTCGTAGCCTTCTTTAACCCTCCTTCCCATCACTGTAGTTGATGGGGCAATTAAAGTTTAATGACCACCTTACTATCTCTCACGTAAACTCTCTTCTGCCGCAGTCCTCACTATTACTTCTCTCCAACTCCACTCACTATCGCTTACTCACTCCTTCCACACTCAGCCGCCGCCTACCCCACTATTGCTTTCTCCTATTGCGTGATTTACCCCAACTAAAAAAAGTGTCCAAGGTTTATTTTCCATGCCACTTTAAAAACCTAAGCCTTCTAAATATTTACGTTTTGGCTTCTCATTGTGTGTCCGTGTGTCGTCATTTGTTGCTCCTCATCACGTGGTGTGTTTTGGCATTGCTCTTGTTTTATATTCTTCAGCCCCCTCTTTGTTACTTGATTCGACAAATAAATTCTCAAGAGTTTATTGTGTAGCATCCCAGATCGCCCAGCCAAGCCCTCACGGTGTTGCTTTTCCCGAGGCTTTCCCAGGAGGTCACCCATCCTTGAACTACTCTCACTCAAGCACATTTAACCTCGGAGTTCCGATGGGATCCAGTGTATTAGGCCATGGAAAATGCATCTGTAAAGGAGAGGTATCCGTACCCTTATAAGGCGTACTTCGTTCCCCTCTCCAACCGATGTGGGATCTCACACTTTCCACCCCCCTTAGGGCCCAGCCCTCTTTGGGGTCCAGCCTAGCTGGCATAACGATTCGGGTACCAGCTCTGATATTACCTGGGATATGACACTCAACCATGACAAATTTATAAATAAAAAGGTCATCCTCATTGATCAATAACTTTGGAGACCACACTTTTTCCATATGGCTAATGCCTATTACTAAGCTGCAGGGAAGGAAAATCTCTTCTCCTGAAAGTATCCTACTAAAGTGGTGCACCATTTCTTGGCTACATGGTGCAGGACCTCCAAAGGGGAGTTGACTGGACTTTTGGGATTTGTGGGACCTATGTAACATAGAGAACCAAAGTTGTTTGCGTCTTCAATAACCTTGCTCCAGGTGATTCTACGAGGAGCTTCCACTTAAGAAGTGCTAAGATCCAAGACATTAGAGGATGTAGGTTCCTTAGGTGTCTTAATGTTAAGAGTTTTTGGAGCAGAAGAGAGGGGAAGAAAGGCATAGTTAGAAGTGAGTGATGGAAGCGATATGGTGGAGGAAGAGATGAGGAAGACCTCAACTGTAGCTAGAGATGAGGATGTGGTTATCATGGATTTTGCCTTTAACAGTAAAAACCTAACAGAATAATGGGGTGGGAAAGAAGAAAAAAGGGTGGGTTGCTAGTTAAAGTAAAAAATTGGGGTTAAAAGGAGGACCAAGGAAGAAAGGGGGCAAGAGAGAAGTTGGAGAATTGGAAGGCTAGAGAGTTACTGACATCTAGTTATGCCAAGTTTTATGTTGATTTTTTTTTTTTTGCATAAATGGTTATAAATATTAAAAACATAAATATATATGTTTATTTTTCTTTGATATTTATACTTTTCATATTTATTTTCTCATAAAAAGATATTAAAAAGAAAGACAATATCAAAATTTTAGTTTTTTTCATAGATTTTTTTTTTGGGATTCGAGGAAACCCCACAGGCGGGCCAATCGGGCTCACCTCTCAGAGGGCCAAGTGGCTACACCCCAGTAAAGGGCCAAGCGGCTACACTCCATCACAGGGGCCTCACTAGTTCTCCACCCATAAATAAAACCCCGGCTGCCCCAGGCTCTTACAAGAGGGGCTAGCAAAGAATCGAACCTGGGACCTAACCGAAGCCAAACCCTGCTCTCAACCATCTAGCCACACCCCTTGAGGGCCCCATTGGTTATATACCAATTCATAACTAAAAAGTTTCTCTCGTCTTATTTTTTCAGACATAACCTAAAAAGAAAAAGATGTTTAAAAAATCTTTTATCATTATTTCATTTAAAATTTATCAAGCAATTAACATTAATTTGTGCCAAATGTATAAGCCAATTAGATTGTTATTTAGTGAGTTATTTTCATTTTTGAATTTATATTTTATTCTTATGTGAATTTTCTTTAATTTTTGTGAAATAATTGGTTCACGTCAAAAGGATATAATTGCTCATTTTGGTAGCAAGCATTTTAATTTAGATTTACATATGTGCCTTAGTTATGGTAGCATCAATATTCATTAGATTAAACTACAATTTTATTACATTTTTGAGACCTAAGAATAATTATCCATTGAAAGTGTTCAGTTGTTCTTGGTCATATTTTGTTTTCCTTAACCTTCTTGAAGACGTGATGAAAGAAAAAGAAAACCTTATAACTTGATGATTAACCTTGAAACGTTTGAACATTTTCAAGACTTAGTGTACAAAGTATGTCACTTTGATAATAGTTTTAAAACTTCTGATTTTGAGATTATTTTACTTTCATAGTCGGTTGACCAGGATAAGAAGGAACTGTAGCCTATAGGGGGAGTGATTATTCAACCGTTGACTTGAACATGCACTGTGGCTCCTCTCACACGTTTTGTAACATTATAACTGAAAGTTTTTAAGGAATTGGTTAGCCGGTGTTCAACAGTTATGCTGTGCTCTCCGTGATTCATTAAAATCTCGGACAACCCTTTCGCATCTGTCTCAGTTCTGGTTGTCTGAGAATTCCACTCGTGCAGCAGCTTATCCACAATATCTCCGGCTGGAGTATTGTTGAAATTTTTGTCCGCTAAGGGTGTTTCGTTGAATCCAGCCATTGCCGGTCCCATAAACATGATAATCCCTTTGACAGCAGGATGACTGTAACCTTCCCTCAGGACTTCTTCCAGGTATTGCGCCTGTCCAAAAGTAGGATCAATAAATCTGAAGCAAGAACTATTATTCTAGATTGCATTTTGAAACCACAATTGTGACATTCAGATTTGTGCCTGTATCAGCTCCAATCATTGCAATAATCTGCAATTGCTGAATAACAAGTGTCTCACTGATTAAAAACTTGAAAGGAACAAAGACGTTAGTGTCGTTGAAAATAGGAGTACCTGATCTGGGTCATTCGCAATGCTCACTTCTGTGAGCCATATTGGCAATCTTGCTGAACCAAGATAGTCTATGGAAGATCTCATGTAAGCTAGATTTGGCTGTCCAAGTCCAAAATGACCTTGCAGGCCAATTCCTGCTGATATTCCCTGGATTCCAGGATATGAGAGCATGTCCTCAAGTTTCTTTATGTAATTGGCAGGACTCACTTTCTCATCACCACAATATTCAATAGTATTATACTCGTTCATGAACATTACTGTGCTTGGATCAAGTTGATATGCTCTCACGTAGAACTCAAAAGAAGCGTTACCGCCCAATTTATCCTCAAAGAAGCTGAAATGTAAATTTTCATTAACTACATCCCATGCAACTAGCTGCCCTTTGTATCTTGAAACCACTGAATTGATTCTCTTTGCTGCAGCTGTTCGCAGTTCGTCTGAAGAAAGATTTACCACCCATTTCGTTTGATACTTTGGATCGTCCCAGAAAACGTTGTGACCCCTGATAAAGATGCCCTTTTCTTTGCAAAATTTAAGCATGGAATCTGCAACTGTATAGTTTTCTTGACCTTGTATTATCTCTGTGCTATACCACTTCATTTCGTTGGTGAAAGTAGTGTACTTGAATCGTGAACCAAACCAATTTTGGTAATCTGTACTTTCGAGAATATGATGATTCATAGCACATCCAAATGGGAAATCTGATTTGGTTTGTTTTGTAGCGACTATAGCTCCTTCAACTGCAGTTCCGTTGGCATAGTTAACTTCAATTCTCACCTTGCTCTTCCTTTCCTACAGGTACAATTTGAGACTACCTTTAGAACTTGATCATGGATTTTACCCAGATAACAATACTGAATTACCTTTGCAATTATAGTTTCTTGGTGGGATTGCCATTGCTCCTTAGTAAACGCCTGTAACGAGACACTATCTATCCATACCTCCGTTCTCCTGTTCTTGCTCTGCGATGGGAAAAATCAAAGAATGCGCAATAAGCATACTGTGCTTCTAATAATTGGAAATCCATAAAATTTATGTGAAAACTACCTCAAATAGGATATCCACAGGGCTTGAATAATTTGCAGTCACACCACCTTTCAGAAAAGACCAGCATCCATTCCTAGCTATAACTTTGCCAGCTCGAATCAGGTCCTTGCCATCGATTCTAAAGACGACAGATACATCCTCACTTCCTTCGTTGACTTGAACCCAAGCTGGAGATGAAGTTTCAACGGAATAAAAATTCTTGGTAAGAGACTGCTAGGTCTTGACTAAGTGAAAATTTTCTGAGCCCAGGGTATAAAAGTCTGATCATGGAAACAGAAATGAAATGATTTAAACTCGACAAGTAATAAAACTTGTTACCTGAGAAACTATAAATCTGTCTTTGTTCAAACTGAACCATTTGTGAGAGACCATCTAGTGGCTGTGTTCTATCTTTGGCAATAATGTATTTGTTTCCATCCTTAGATGTTCCTTCTATTATTGATCCATGTCCAAACACAGTCCACCCATCTATGCCATGATCGAAATCTGGGTTTTTTATTGTACCCCCTCTGTATTGAGCTCTCTGGGGCTCTGTCAAGCACTGTTGGATAAAAGTTTTTGCAAGGAAGGGGGAAAAAAAAAAGAAGAGAAGAGAAAAATGAGACTTTTCATTGCTAGATAATCAAGCTCTCCATAACTGTAGTAGTAGTATAATTTCAGAAATTCAAAGGTTGGACAACTCAGAAAGTCTTGGAAAGTGGTACGGATGCAGAACTATAGACCCATTGGAACAAGAATCATGCACGCTTCTGCAGAACATACATTGAGATCACAGATCGGACATTGTGAGTGGGACTGAATTAACTATATGTTAGTAACAGTATCTGAAAATATTTTCAACAAATCAATAGCGGATATATTTCTTATGAAATCCATGCATTGGACTTCCGGAAACTATAAAAACAATGACTAACTTGTCTTAAAAGGGATAACATAGATAAGTCAGAAACAATATTCATTTTCATGTAGTTTTGATGTGTCATCAATGAATTACAGTTTTCTTCTTGCCTTTGAAGTTGCAGAATAGTCGTATGAGAAGGCCTGGGTTCTATGGCCTGCATCAGTTTGCGCACAAATGACCCTGAAAACTTTAGTCAACAAATACACAAAGATAAGCTCCTGTACATGCTTTTCATTGACATTTTTCTTTGTAAATCCTAAAGGAATGGAGAGCAAATACCATAGGATGTGAAAGAACATAAGAGCATGAAGAAACAAACTTCCGGTGATAGCTTCATTATTTTTTCTCAGCGGCAAAAGCAAACAAGCTTTCCCTGAAACAGATGCTGCAATAGAAAGAAGTTTCCAATGTTTAGCAGACGAAATGTTTGAGTTTTCTAGAAATAGTTAAGCATTTTCTGGTGTGCAAATATAGCTACAAAATAATATAGACAGTACCTCACTGCCTGTGTATGTAAGCAATGAACAGGAAGACAAAAGAATTGTCGACACATGTGAAGCTCTTACCTCAGCTGAATCAGTTCTGTTTCACTCTTTAAAAGCAAATAAAGCTTGTTAAGATTGGAACAATAATATAAGGTATGCCAGACTGTGGACGATGTTAAATGTTATCACTAAAAACTCCAAATATTTCTCCTTTTGTCCCGTGAACCTATTTGGAGTTACATACGAGTACGGAAACTACCACACTGACTACAGCTACAAGATGTATTAGATAGAAGTGGAGGAAACCAAAGGAACTCCTGAACAAGCTTACGTTATAGAGACAAGGGACAGAATCTCAGCTACTTGCATGCAAGGGAAGTGGCTGTAAGAGCGTAAAGAGGATGGAATTTAAGAGTTCTAACATACTCCAAGGGCGAACCTATGTAGGCTCTTGTTGAGATTAACTGTTCCACGGGGTCTAAGCAAAATGCAAGTCTAGACAGCAGGCCCAACAAATGAAGAGTTAAGAATTAATTTTTTCTAATAATAGTTAACTAAATAGACAGTAGGCAAGGAGCTCTCTTAGCTTAACTGGAGTTGCGGGTTCAAACTGCTCTCATGAATGCAGCAGTTAAAATTTGGAGCCAGAGCTTTGCCTCCCGCAAAGAACCTACCTGACTCGAGCGGAGATTAGTATAGATATGAATGACTTAAATGTGTTTTTCCATAATTAGAACCTTCTTAAAACATTTAGTAGGAAACCAAAAAAAAACATAAAAATATTGGTCGCCAAATTTTGGTTCATATGCAGTCACCAATTAAAACAAAACCTAAAATTAGAGTTTTGTTAATTTGTGAATAGATAAGAAGATTGAGTTGGTATCTTTACCAATGTACATAGAGAACTTATGCGGTCTGATGCTGAAGACGCTGCTGCATGTGGAGATGGTGACTAATTAAGCACCTACCTAAATTTTTTCATTCATGGACACGAGACCAAACAAACATCAGATAATGGATATCTTTTCTAACTCTGGCCACTTCCTTAAATTGAATCAAGCATGAAATCCACTATGCATGTCTATCTGATGTGGTGAATTGGTGTGCCAAATCAGCGAACATATTTGAGGAACATAATCGAAGAAAGCATAGGCATATGAAAGACAATAACTACTTGAGAAAATCGGCCAAGTGTTGGTAAACTATCCTCCACTTTCATTATTTTTTTGCAGTCACAGGAATGGATGGATGCATGAACTCTACCCATCAACGTCATTGTCCATTTTACCTGTCGCAAGAGGGTTAATTAATGTTTATGATTGATTTATTGTTTTTAAAGACTTTATTAAGAAAAAGTTAGGAGAAATATATACATTTCATAACAAAATGTATACTTGTTTTTTGTGATTGCACTTCATAGACTCGATGTCTAATATAACGTGTGATTGTTTTGTATTATATGATATGTAGTAATGCCTTGTAAGGACACTAATTTGTGTTTATATGATATACGGAGGTGAGGAATTGTTGGATGAGCCCTGTCAGCTAGCTTCAAATTGCAAGATACATCAATCATTTGTCCTTAGTATTTCATTTCCTTAAAGGGATCAAATCTTGGCATGCATAGATTCATTGAATGGAGTGATCAGCAAGTGCATACCCTAAGTATGTGCATGACATTTTATGGTTGTATTACACCATTTACATGTTGCATGTTATTATGTTTTCTATTTATGCCCTCAAGGGGTGTGGCTAGATGGTTGAGAGCGGAGCTTAGCTTCGGTTAGGTCCCAGGTTCGATTCCTTGCTAGCTCCTCTTGTAAGAGCTTGGGGCAGCCGGAGTTTTACCTATGGGTGGAGAACTAGTGAGGCCCTCTGTGATGGGGTGTAGCCGCTTGGCCCTCTGCTGAGGTGTAGCTACTTAGCCTTCTGAGAGGTGAGCCCGCTTGGCCCACCTGTGCGGTTTCCTCGAATCAAAAAAAAAATGTTTTCTATTTATAAAACATCTGCATGACATGTTAATTTTCTTAACAAGTACCTTAGAGATGGTTGTAGTTTCATTAATATTGATATTAATGGATTGTAGAAAAGAAATTGTGACTAATTTATGTGTATGATCCAAGAAGTATAATTTGGAGGAGAAGAAAGGTTACTTCAAAAGCATCATTTGGAGCCATATTAAGACTTTTAGGGAAAAAGGAAGCTTCAACGTAACATTGTGATTGTTGGTTATTTTAAAGTGGTAGTCTTTATCGAAAAGTGAGGTCTTTAGAAAGTCATTGGATTCTATATAATAAGCAAAGGCTTTATTACTCCCCAGTATTGAAATAGCATACCAACTACACCACAATCAGGAAAATGATAAGACTCATGCATGACTATTACTTTTGCACAAGTAGTTGTGCTTAGGATAAATAATTTCGAAAATCAACATAATAATTTTTACGATCTCCCGTTCATATAATTTTGAAATTATAATAATAAGGAATTCAATTGTCTAATTTCTAACAATATTCACATAACAAATAAAAAATTTCCAGTTATTTTATAGACAAACATGACTATTTATCAATCTAATTAAAATTAAATTCTAAATTATAATTAAAGTTTAACTTAGTTACATAATTATAATTTAACCGTATTAAGCGTAAATATTTTATATTTGGAACTTTACAATTTAAGTTTAATTTAATTGAAATTAATTTTTTTCCATTAATTACTTTATTTGTGTACCATATTAGGTTCTTAATATGTTGAAATGATTTTAAATTATGATTATAATGAATCAGATAAATTAAAACTTTTTAAACTATCTTTAGTTTTCTAATTAAGTAATTTTGTAATCTTTAATCAAGATTGATACACTTTAAGAGATAATAAATACATTTGAAGTCTTCCTAATTTAGCATTTAACCTTTTAAAGTTTTCAATTTAGTAATTGACCTTTCGAAACTTAGGTCAAACGGCTTTGTTATCTATTCGCTAGTATGGCTAACAAATTGATACTAACGTGGCATTTGGTGGATGTACTTCGTACATTAGTCAAAATTTTAACGTGGGTTATTCGAGTTTTGAAAGGTTAGTGATTAAATTAAAAATTTAAAAGTTTAAAGACTAAATTTAAAAATGCTAAAAAGTTCGTTGTTTTTTATTTTGTTGTCGCGCAATATAATCCTTTCATTATTCAATTTTTCAATTAAACACATTACAATAGAAGCATGCAATTTGCGTCGTCTAAAAGACGTTGTAAACTCTCTTATGACGTCGCATAAAACCATCTACGACGTCTAACAAAATGTCACAATAGACGTCGTAGATAGTCTGTAGGTAATGGGTTTCTCCGACGTCTGCGTGAAGACGTCGTAGATAGATTAGTGATTTTGCGACGTTGAAGAGGACGTCAGAAAAGTTGCGTTTAATGCCCGACGTTTGGTTAAAACGTCAGGGATTGTGGAGTTTTGACGACGTTGTTCAGAAGTCGGAGAAAATTGACAATCTCCGACGTTTATTAAGACGTCAGAAAAGTAGCATATAAGTGTCGACGTTTGATTAAACGTCAGGGATTGTATTAGTTGTAACGACGTTGTTGAGACGTCGTAGAAAATAGACATTCGGCGACGTCTAAGTCATTAGACGTCGTGAATTGTCAAGTATTTATTAAATTATAATTAATTTATAATAATTTTGGTAAATTTTGTTAATAATGTTTGAATATAAAT
>JAOTBA010000205.1:30483646-30494034 GCA_025629845.1 Erythroxylum squamatum
ATAATTATTTTTAATTTTTAAAATATCTAGAATGAAATAGTTTTTGATATTTTTATGTATATAATTTGATTATTTTTGATAACATTCAACTATAGGGATGGAATGTTAAGGAATTTGATCAGTTTTTTAAGAGTGTTTAGGTTCCCTTTAAATGCAAGCTATAAACATAAATTAGCCAAAATATAAGCATGTTTGAACTACAAAATCATTTATGTTATTGCCTAAAGGTTTTTTAATACAATGAATGTTAGTCCCCCTATTAGTTATCAAGTTCATTCCCAAGATGTGGTTAAGTCGTGGAGAGCTAGGCAATAATTGTAGGTGTTGATTTGTTTGTTTAAGTGCCTCTTTCACGGTGCTATTATAAGGGATGACATTCCTCAAAGGAATTAGCTTTATAGAGTTAGTAAATGGGCTAAAATGAGACCAATTATCATGCCAAAAAGTTATGTTTACACTATTACCAACTTTTCTTTTAATTGCATCCTTACATTCCCCTCAATATAAGGATGTTGAACGTAATCCATAAAGTGCTTGCTTTAGGTTGAATATTTCATATGTTTTCATTACTCAAGTAATAAGCATGTATTGATTGTACCTAAAGTGCTTGCTTATCACTTAGTATCCCCCATAATCTCTTTATCATGAATATTTAATTTGTTAGTTTCAATGCTTTGATTCCTAAACCTCCTTGTTCCCGGGGTAAGTATGTTTTAACCCATTTAACCTTTTCTATAGCTCTTTTGTATAGTCTCCTAACTATAAGAAATTATTAAGAAGCTTCTCCACGACTTTGCTAATTTTATTAGCAAATTAAAGATAAGAGGAATAAAAAATATGTACTCTATTAAAACTAAAATTATGGGATAAGCTCTTCTAATTAGTGTAAGGTTTTTATTACACCAATTGGCCTCTGAATCTTGTCTAATAAGGGTTAGAACTCTCTATAAGAAGGTCTCTTGGAGGATATAGGAATCCTGAGATATGTGAGTAGAGGGCACTAAGTTTCAGGTCTGTGATAATTAAAAACCAAACAACATTTTGAAGAGCACATGATAAGATATATATGTAACTTTTGTCTCTATATATAGATAGTCTATAAAGCAATCTCAAGGATTGTAGAGTTGATTTTGAGAACGCTCATAAAATTAGCTTCATCATTAAAATAATATCAGATCATTGAAAAAAGCTAAACTAATGGGGTTTATTATTTTGCATAATGAATGGAACGTAATCTGCCTATCTTGAGAAATGATCTACCTTATGAGTCTAGTAAACACTTCCATCACCAAGGTAAACAAATAAAGAGAAATTACATCTGTTTGCCTTAGTCCCTAGGTCCTTTAAAGAGATTAGTTGGATCACCATTAACAATGACACTATAAGAAACCGTAGTGAAGCATTACTCAATATGTCTAATAAACATTTGAGGAAAGCCAAAGGCTCTGGTGTTGAAGATGGAATTCCAACTTATTAAATCAAAGGGCTTTTAGGTATCTATTTTGATGGAACAATTCTTGGTTACATGTTTTTTATTATAACTCTTAAAAAGTGCTTATACAAGCAAGATATTACTACACAATACATCTTCCTTTAATGAATGCACACCTTGAAGCATTAATATAAGTATGGAGGATGTGTTTTTATCCTATTTTCAATAATATACTTTAAATTCTTTCATTGAGCTAAAGGCCTAATCTTTGGGATAAGTTCGGTGAAAGCTTTTTTTTTTCTTTTTCAACATCCTTCTATTGCTAAAGAATTTAAGTGTAGCTTCTGTTAGTATCTTCTCAGCGGCTTATTAAATCTTTTGAAAGAATAATTCATTGAATCCATTCAAACTTTATTCCTTTGAAGGATTAAGAAAGAATAAGACTGCCTCAACTTCTTATTCAGTTACTAGTCTAAGTAATATATAATACTGATTGATATGTTCTTTAATAATTAATTTAAAGATACAAATTAAGGAATTCCCTTCAACTAAAGTACCTAAGATTTAGAGAAATAGGAGAAGGCTTCTCAAAGTAGATCCTCCTGCAAGATAGCAATTGGATTAGTTTCATATGCTAATGAAACAATACTATTTGAGTTCTTTCTAGATAATAAGGAGTTGTAAAAGAAGTTGGAATTTCCATCCTCATTCTTTAACCATAATAATTTTGATCTTTACTGAATAATGGAATTATTGATGAATAAAGCTTCTTCATAATCCTACAAATCTTCCTTACATTATGTTAAAGCTGAGGATCAATTGGCAACTAATAAAGTTGAGATTATGTCGAGTTCAATTTCTCCAAGGTATCTCTCAATAACTTTTGAGTGCTCTTGAATTTATTTATGTTAAAGGCTTTCAATATCCTTCACTGAGTTGAGATTCCTTATGTATATAAAGGACTTTATTCCCTTGAATCTCCTTATTAATGCTTGTCAAAATTATTCATGAAATCCTTCCACTTTAATTAACTAGTTGTTGAATCTTAAAATTAACCTTTTAGGGATTTTGATGAACAAGTCTTGAATCACAATTGCTCTATAGTTTGAGGAGTGTCATTAAAGCAAGCTTTGCTTTTAAGAAAAGTGGATAACCAGTCATATTTATACGAGCTTAATTAATCTTCTTTATTGTAAATTAACTCCCATTTTTTATTGGATTATGCATAGAAATTTCCAACTGTTTTTAGATCTACCATTTGGATTTTGGCTGCAGATTTCCTTAAATCATCTGTGTGATTTCTCAAGTTGGAGTTACCCTCTACCACATATGAATGTATCATGCTATTAAAGTCTCCAAGTAAGATCTATACAACTTTTAAGTCAGTTCTAATTTCCATAATTTTGTTCCATAATGATGTTCTTTGAAAACTTAGATTATAGACATGTAAATATTATATACAACTTGACCATTTCTTATTTTAGCCTTGCAAAAAGTGTACCATCTGGTCTGTGATTGATGTATTCAGGATCTGCATTTTAATAGCATTAAAGAGTAAAATGAACCTACTAATAGAACTTCCTATTGGCCTTTCATGAACTTCAATTTCTTACCATTTATATCTTTTAACTTTGTTTGTAAAAGCTCTACTATATAAGAGAGTTATTGTTAGTGATAAAATTACTAAGAGCTAGTTGTTTAGAGGGACAATTGATCCCTTTTACAATCAAAGCAATACTCTTCATTATTAAAGAATATGGTTAGCACCTTCTTTCTATCTTTTAGATCTCCTCCTTTCATCTTTTTTGAAATCTTGTATTGGCCCAGCAGTAGATGCTTCACTAGTTTTTGGGTTTAGAGCTACACTTCTTGATTAAGTGTATGGAGAGGCAATATCTTTATGGAGTTAGGGGAATCATCTAAATTTTAATTATAAACCTGCTCTGATTCTTTTGAAGGCTTATTTAGTAAGCTCAAGTTATTAATAACTTTTGGAAGTTCCTTTGGGTTATCTGTCTCTTCTTGCTTAAGTCTATCCTCCTTTGTCATTGTTTCAATATTTAATTATATATAAGCATCATTCTTACTATCCTTCTCTATTATCGAGTCAAGGGTTTTATTATTTAAGATTTGCAATAATTCTTAATAGTCACCTTTAGTGAATCTCCTTCCTTTAGGCCTGCATTTCTCCTTGTTATTTAGTTATTCTAGTCTCTAGGAGTAAGTTACTATAACTACATCCTCAAGTAGCTAATCTTTCTCTCCTATTTGAATAAGAGGAATGGTTTAATCTTCCACTCCTATTTGCATAAGAGGAATGGTGTCAGGTGCTTGATTTTTTAATCCACTAAAACATATACCCTAATACAGTTAATCCTCTTAGTTGTTGTTGTGTATTCATTAAGGTATATATGAACTCCCAGATAACTTACCAAAATAGTTCAGGCCCTTCATTTTCTTGTACTCCAAAATGATACAATAAATATTCAACTATATGAGAACGTATTTCTGCTTAGGTTGATGAAGTTGGAGTCCAAATTTTTGCATCTAAAGGAATGTGTGCTTACTATTTAGGTTTTATGGTCTCGCTTTAACATTGACAAGAACCTGTTATAATATATATTGTTTTCAGTTTGAACATGCCCAATTGTTCACAGCTTGATAAGATGGGCTATTATAGTCTATAAAGAAGCCAGAAGGGTAGCTTCCCATCTATTAGCTCCTCTAAGTTTCTCTAATGGAGATGCCACTATTAGAGCCTCATTCTTGTCCTTAGGTGGATAAAAATATAGCTTAGTATTAAGAATACCATCACCACCTACTTGAAGCTAGGTTCTCTTATTTTTTATAGTGCCTGAATAGTTTGGTTCCTTAAAGTGGTGTAGAGAAAAAGGTATAAGGGAAGTTGGAGGAAGAGGATTACTCGAGAAGAGTGGCAGGAAAGCCTTACTATTTTGGGGCTCAAAGCCTAACATTCCCAAGTATAGCAAGTGGCAATAGGTTCAGATACTGAGATATAGCTGTACCAAACATCCTAAGACAAATAAGGAAATATGAAAGAGAGAAGGTAGGATGAGAAAAATAAATGGGGAGATTTGTAGCAACGATAAGGGACGATGAAGAAGTTGGAAAACATTGAAGATAATGAAAACAATAGGGAGAAAAATGGGAAGAATGTAGAAGGAATAAGAGGAGAGGCTGGAAGTAGGCAAAAGGTGAGAAACGGAAAAAGGAGAGGTGGAGGTTAGCAATATAACAAAAAGACAAGCTAGTGCAAGAATTACAAGAATAAAAGGAGAAACAAGGTTCAAACTCCAATAAGAAGAAAGGAATCTAGTGATTGATCATACAAGCTTATGGAAGGCTAGAGAGAAACTCTCTCAATTAAATGCTAAAGAGAAGCTAGTTATTGATATAATCTTTATAATCTAAAATAATATTTCTAACTCTTTAAAAAATTAAATTATATTAAACCATTGATTCTTAAGTAAATCTTAATTTGATTCGAAAATAACTAGAAAGTCTTTTATGTTACTTATTTGAAAATTAATTTCTTAATTAATTAGAAAATTATTCCTTAATAAATTAAAAAACTATTTTCTAATATATTAAAGAAAGCCAGTTTGTAATTAATAAATGAAAAAATTAAATTTAATTAAGAAAAATGGCTCTTTCTAATAAATTAAAAATTTTATCGTCAAATTAACAAAGAAATAACTTTTGATTGAAATAAAATAATAATTATCTTAAAAACAATAAACTTAATGCATTTCAATCAAATTGAAACTTAATTAAGAAATACCTTTCCTAATTAAACTAAGAAAACAAATTTTTTAATCATAAAGAAGTCCAATTGGTTATTAATTTCAATGTAATTGAAATATAACTAATTTCCTTTCAAAAAAATAAAATTTTAAAATATTAATTAGGAATTAATTTAATCTAATTAAGAAAATAAGTAATTTAATTTTAGAATTAAATTTGAATTTAAAACTATTTAAAATTATATTTGGAATAAGGTTATTCTTGATTATGGGTAACGTATTCTAATTTTAAATTGTTCACGATTGAATTACCTTTAATCCAACAATCAAATAGGCCAAAATATAGTAGTAGAATACACTATTGCTATAGCCAAATAAGTTAATCCTATCATAGTTTAAGTCACACTTACACTTATAACCAAACACTCCTAATGCAACCAGAACATGTTATCCTAGTTGGCAAACTGATGGAATCAAGTATTTACTCAAGTTACATAAACCTCTAAACCAGGAGAACATTGAGAGGGGCTTGTACATGTTACAAATAATTTAAATCAAGCACCAAAAGTTATTAGAGATTAGAAAACATTGGAGAAAATTGGAGGATTAGGCAACACGTAGTTACACAGTTTTAAAAGCAAATCAATACTCGAGATGAACTTATAATTGGTGTCGAGCTTGTGATTTTACTATTTTTTGAATTTCAAACTTCTTTTTAAATATGGACTGATTTATATTTAAAAGTTTATTTTTCCTAATTAGGCTATGCAAAGATTATTAATTATTCTTAGTTTTATGTTAATAGAATTATATTCCTATAAAAGGTTATCATAGACATAAAGAGTGGGATTTATCATTATTATTGATCAATAAAAAATCTTAGAGAGATTTTCTTCAATCTTTTAGAGTAACTTTGGTTTCAGGTTATTTAAAAACTTGTGATCTTATCCATCTTGCTAGTGGTAGTCAAATCTTATAATTTTATCGCTCCTAATCTTTTATTATTTTTAGTGAATGTGACGATTCAAATCATTCTTTATATTTTATGTTCGGCTTCTTGAATCAAACTTATTTTAGTAGAAAGATCATTAGTCCTGTGCATATTGATATAATGATGAATCATGGTCCTTTTAGTAAGGAAACTCTAGTCACTATGCTTTAACCCTAAAAGTTGCTACCCTTAACCATGCCATTAACACCATCTTTATAACTCCAATTCCCCATAATTATCCATAACAAAATAACGGTTTTCAAACTACCACTGCCCAATCAGCCACATCAAGTCATTAAAAACAACAATTGACTTTGCTTGATTACCAGGTTCACCATTTAAAGATGTTATGGGCCTCCACAAATTGAGGTTGTTGTCATTGCTACTACCTAGGGACTTCTCCAACATTTTGCTATCAACATTTGTTTCCCCTTTAAGTAGTAACTAAAGACTTCTTTGAAGTCTCTAAGACAACAATGACATTAACCATATAGCTTCTCCAAGCTATCTATCAACATACTAGTTTATGGTAATAACTCCAATGTGCATCCATAAAAATAACTCTCAAAACTCTAGTGTAGTACTGTTATAAGAGGCCATATGTTGATTATTACATCATCATGATCTCGCATGTGGTTCTCCTTCTCTCCAACTAACCACTAATTAGCCATATTAACCTTATATCATTAATGAATTTTTTGTGGATTTTTCAGTTTTGGGTGATCAATTGGGTTCCAAAAACCCAACTATTTTGAACATTTTCAATATAGATCATCAAATTATTTTTGATTGGTGGCATAAGGGATATATCAAATGTCTAGTTTTCAAGTTTGCAACAATTTGCAATTTTAATTTCAAAGTTAATATCAATAACAATCAAACATATAACTAAGTTATAAAATTAAAGAAGGTTTGGATACCACCTTTGAAAAATTAGGACGAGATCTCATCTCGTGCATAACTGAAAAAATAAAAATTGTTAACAATTTTTTGAAAGAAAAAATCATTTCAATCTATAATATAATTAATCTATAAATATAATGAAGCATGAATTAGAAATTATACCTTATTATAAATCTTAATTTCTTTTCTTGCAGCTCCCTTCGAATCCACATATTAAGTGCAAAACCATAGTCAAACAAGCATTCGACTTATACTAATATCTATACGAATGAATTGAGAAAACTCTATAAGTGGTATATAGAGGGGTAAGCTAGGAGTGCTAGCTCTTTTATAGAGCTTATGTCTCTTTATAATAAGATTTGAACCTTTTAGTAACTAAATTGAATTATAATTATAATTTTATGAGAAATTAAAAATTCATTAAAGAATTAAGGGTTTAACATATAGAAGAGGTATGCCACGTGCAATAAAACCCCTTAATACATTGTAGCATCTATACTATTACAAAAACGTCGACGTTAAGAGCAAAGACAAAAGAGTATTGTTGTTTTACAATTAGGGTATAACTAATTGTTCCTTTCTTAAAGACTACAGAAGCTTCTCGATTCGGGTAGGTGAGAGGTGAAGCTCTAATGGCTAGGATAGCAGCATGATTTTCCAGTTATTCTTCTCCTTCTTTCTCCGCACACAATGGATCTCATCTCAGGTAAATCTTAGCTTCAGAAACACAATGATTCTTTGCGTTTTAGGGCATAATGTATCCTTGGTTCCCGTCTCTTCAGACATGGCTTACCAATCTTAGGACTCGAATCTGCAGTGAAGGACAGAGGAATCTCACTCAGGTAAGCATCTCAAATTGGTTTGGCTCTTTTCTGTTGTTGTTTGAACTCATAAAGTGGCTCTTCAATTTGATAGGATGGACTGAGGAGTTCATTTAACCAAGACTGAGGAGGGAACAATTACTGAAAAAGACTCTGCTTTCCAACAGGTGAGTCCATATCTCCTCTAACCTTGTATTTTCCATAAGTAGAGACATGATTAGGTGTTAATATTCAAGAAATTCTATGTATGAGACCCTTGATTTCTGATTTGTAGTGAGACTGAACACTAGTCATGAATTTCATTGACTAAGATGGAGTGGGGACTAGATTCTCCATGTGAGAGTTATTCCTCTGCTACAGTGAGAGTTCAACTGATTTATAAGAAGTTGTTCTCTTATGCTAGCTATAGTGAGCTCTATAAAAGAGAGTAGGGAAACATACTTCTTTTCAAACCTTCTGTTGTTCCTATCCTTCCAAATTGCTTGAGTGCATGTAGCAACCGAGATTAGTATAACAACTCTATCATATTTAGAAACATGTAGATGAGGTAGCTTCAGTAGGATGTTATAAAGTCTATTCGAATTAGGACCAGCAACACATAATCTAGAGATTTTTGCCCAAATTTCTTTAGAGAAATCACACTTAAAGAAAAGATGGCCTTTAGATTCTTTCCTTAGATTACATAGAATACATGTCCTTGAGGAAGGTAGAAATTGCAGCTTATCCAAAGTGCTAAGTCTATTCAACGTTACTAGCCAGAGAAGAAAGCTAGTGTTAGGTCTAAGAACCTTGTTCCAAACCATAGAGTACCATTCCACTCTATTAAATATCCCATCGCTCAATTTTTTAGCTTCCTTTATAGTTATTTCTGAAACTGGAATCCCTTTCCATAAATAAGTATCCCTCTCTCCGAGGCTTGTGAATTGTGGAATGGACAGAAGTCTAATTTCATCTATTGATAGTGACCAACTTCCATTTGTAACTATTTCATTGAGCTTAATATTCTTAGGGAACCTCACCAATAGGGTTTTTTCCAACTAATTTTGAAATAAAGCTCCTTGCTCTGTCCAATTATCATACCATAGGGAAAATCTTTCCCCAGCCCCTATTTGACAAGATATGTTTTGTTAAACTTCATCCTTCATTTTTAGAAATTGGTTAGAGAACCAAGTGTAGCTGTCTTTGGGTCTTAGAGCCCAAAAGCTCCCATCTTTTAATATGTAGATGTGAATCCATTTGATCCACATTCACTGTTTATCACTTAGGATTCTCCAAATCCTCTTAGTCATAAGTAATATGTTCTTTTTGGTTATTAACTCCAGCCCTAATCTCCCCTCGTCTTTTTATTGACAGATACTCTTCCAACTGACTTTTGCTTTCCCTTTCTTACCATTCCTTTCCCCCATAGGAACTGCTTCATCATTCTTTCAATTGTTTTGGTAAGCCCTTTGGAGAGAAATAGGTAGGAACACTAGTTAGTTTGCATTGACAATATTACCGACTTCAAGAGCTGAAGTTTCCCTCCATAGGATATGGCTCTATTATTCCATAAACCTAATATTTTCTAAATTTTTTCAATTAATGGAATACATTCACAAAACCTTAGTCTTTTAGATGAGATAGGAATGCCCAAATAAAGGAGAGGACGCTCTTTTCATTCCATTCCCGTTGCTAGAGTCAAGGCATTAGAGAGGTGAGAAACACTTTTTGAAAGCATGAAGTAACTTTTTTGAAGATTAACAAGCAAACCCGACGTCTCTTTGAAAGAATTGACAGTGCTCATCAATAGAGAGACTGAGTGGACATTTGCCTTGCTTAGGAGTATGAGATCATTTGCAAAACATAAGCTAGTTAGTGAAATCTCCTTACATTTGGAATGATACTTGAATCTTGGAACCTTAGAAGAGTTATGCTTCAAAATTTGAGTAAGAACCTCCATGCAAATTAGGAATAGGTAAAGGGACATAAGATCCCCTTACCTAAGTCCTTTTTTGCCTTTAAACATCTCCATAGGGCTCCCATTTATCATAATTCCGTAGGAGTCAGTAGTAATGCATTACCGAATCCACCTTAAGAACCTATGAGAAAATTCCATGACCTCCACTGTTTGAAAGCTCCAGTTCACATTATCAAAAGTTTTTTGTAGCTCCACTTTGATAGTACATTTATGAGGACTTTTCCTACGGTTATACCCTTTCAATAGCTCCTAGACTAGAAGAATATTGTCACCAGTATCCCTATTGTTCATAAAAGCTCCTTGATTCTCACTGATGAGATAATACAGAACCTCCTTCAACCTGTTTGCCAAAATCTTTGCAATAATATTATAGAGAAAGTTTGTGCAAGAAATAGGTCTGAATTCACTCCAATAGGACAAATTCGAGCTTTTAGGGACTAAACAGAGGAAGGTCTTGTTAATCTCCTTTAGCAGTACCCCTCTTTGAAAGAACTTATGCACAACCTCCTTTACAGACCCC
>JAOTBA010000205.1:30509700-30526720 GCA_025629845.1 Erythroxylum squamatum
CTTATAAGTTTTACTTCTTATTTATTATATACCGGTTTTATAGCGGTTCACTACCGGTTGAACCTCTAAACCTTAAATCTTTTTATCGACCGGTTCAATGTCCGGTCCGATTTTTAAAACATTGATGTAATGCTTCCAAGACATAGTGGACATTTTCATTCGGTTGACAAAGTTGTCGATGTAATGCTTCCAAGACACGTTTCAGTGATACAAATGACCAACTTAAAGTTCTTGAAGCTAATTTAATAAATGTTAGGAGTTAATTGCTTTTAATTCTGGCACATCAAAAATATATTATCACCACCGTTATTATACCTCAATTTCTGCAATGAAACGGGATTTAAGAAAATTTGATAATACGCAGTTTTATCCTTACATAATAGAGAGGGTATTTCAAGTAAACTCACACGTAGATATGACAGGATAATAATAGCGTAGGTAAAAAAAAATCCTCAAAGCATAAATGATCTAATTGCTTTTGATTTGTTCACTACCTTCAATGACATACAATATATATTTTATCAAAAATAAAAATACAAATTATTTTAAATTTTATTTAAAATAATATTTGGTATTTATGAGTACCAATTGATACTCATTGTGGTATGATATTCACAACATTCCTATTAATTCAATCTTTAAAAATCCAATCTTACTTAAAATAATAAAGACTATGTTAAAAAAAGATCAAATTAAAAATAATTAAAATTTATTATTTACTAAAATAAAATTATCTGTATTTTTTTACTGCGATAAAAATAACTTAAAATTTAAAAAATTATATAAGTAGAAATATGAAAATATTTTTTAATAAATTAAGCCAATTAAAGAGATGAGAAATTGTTATTAAAATTTAAATAAGTTAAATATAAAATATATAATTATTTTAAATTAAGGAATCTATACTTAAAAGATCAAAGTCTCATAAAAGTTGAGAAATCCACCTAATAAATTGAAGGCAAGCCAAATATATAACGCAAATTATGTTTTTAATTGAACTTGGAAACATATATAAATATATAATTTGGATCACATAAAATAATTATTTATTTCCTATTCGTGAGGCGGCGGAATTACATATTTGCCTCTCAATTTTCCTTCTCTCCTAGGCTACAGTCCTACTCCTTGGCCAATCCTGCTCCCGCAAGGATTTTGAGTCCAAAGATCTTAGAGAGATGGAGAAATGTGAAACGTCTTCCGAAGGAGGGGGGTCTGGACTCAAACCAAGGCCGTGGCAATCTTATCACACAGCTTTCACCAATGCTAAAGCAGGTAATCCAAACCTGAAAGTTGTTACCTTTGCTTTTCTTTTTTTAAAGGTTATGATGTCTGTCTTTCCTACACTCTTTAATTTTAGGACGGCCCAGATCTAGACCCAGTATTGATTTGGTTTTGAGACTTTCATTTTCAGGTCACTTGATCAGTGATTGACCTCTTCTGTGAATTGCTGTTAACTTATTTTTGTCAAATTTGATGATTTTTTGTTACGCAGTGGTGCGTTTTGACTTAACTGAGGATGGGGATCGCTAAAAAACCAATCTTGATATGTTTAAATTTTGTTTAGAATAGGATATTGCCGAGACTTTAAAATCTTGTTGATTTCTTGTGTTCTTGTCCTGGAGAAGTACTTGTGATAACTTATTACTGAGTAGCTTTCCCACCTTTGTTAGTGGAGGCATGGTGCTACTCCTTTAGGACTTCTTTCTGATGATGGTATGTTGCTATATGTTTTAGGTATGGATGGAGTAGATAAGGAGAAAGTACAAAGAGTAGTGTACGAGATGAGCAAGGGATCAAAGTATTTTGAAAATGAGGAAAGAAAAGAGGAAATGATGAGGCAGAAGATAGAGCAAATGCGTGCACAATGTGCAAAGCTCACAACAGCTGATATTTCTCACTATCAGATGGTAAAACTGATTATTTATTGTTTTGTTCTACTAATTGCCTTATCCATTGCCAACTCTATTTCTAGTCTGAATTAATAACTACCATTATAGCTTGAAACGTATATGTGAATCTTGTATATCTAAGGGGAGAGCCGAGGTGTGGGACAAGGCTTTTCTATCTTTTTTCTTTGTGCATTAACTCATAAGTGTTCTGCAGAGAATAATGTTTGCATTATGGTCTCAATGATGAACTGCTAAAAAGTGTATAATAACGCTGGATTACATTTGGTCCATTCATAAAGATATCTTGTGGTCAAAAGATGTATAACTAAGATAATCATTCTGCCTCGCTAGTTTTATTTCTGTTGTGAAAAGCAGTGATGTCTTATTGCATAATTTACTTGAAGGAATTGCAAGATTCTTTTGCACTTTATCTGACCATCTTAAGTCTTAGACTAGACCGCGTGCTTGCTAATTGAATAATTTTTTTACGCAGAAATGCAACTTGGACTTAACATTGTTTATTCTGTATCATTGTAAATATTATTGAAGTATATTGCTACTTATTGTTCACAATATTCACAGTTAGCAGATAAAAGCATTTTGGATCTTGAAAGCACACGCGACCTGTCTAGAATTTGGCTACATGTAGATATGGATGCTTTCTATGCAGCTGTTGAAACATTGAGCAATCCTTCGCTAAAGGGAAAGCCAATGGCTGTTGGCGGTATGTCTATGATCTCCACTGCTAATTACGAGGTTGAGTTTTCTGCTCTAAATTTAAGATCTTTTTTCTTTTCCCCTTTTTTCTACTTCATTTTCATGTGCCACATATAAAGATTCACATTCCTTAGTAATGATAGTTATAGTATTTGAAAAAAAATGTTAGGCTCGGAGGTTTGGAGTTCGTGCTGCGATGCCTGGTTTTATTGCAAGAAAGTTATGTCCGGAGTTGATCTTTGTTCCCACAGATTTCAAGAAATACACTTTTTACAGTGATTTAACTAGAAAAGGTTAGTTAAAGGGCCTCAAATTCAGATTTGGAACGCAGTGTGTCATCTGATGCAAATACTTTGACTTGCTCATACATATTTGTAGTTTTCCAGAAATATGATCCTAATTTCATGGCTACCAGTTTGGATGAAGCGTACCTTGATATAACTGATGTTTGCAAAGAAAGAGACATGACTGGTGGAGAAGTATGTTGATACATTTTTCTTCCTTAATATTAAACATTTTCTTCCCCAAATGCATTGACAGTTTCTTTTTTCTGTCATGAAAGATTGCTGAAGAACTCAGAGCTGGTGTTTACAAAGAAAGTGGTCTAACATGTAGTGCTGGTGTTGCTCCAAACCGCTTACTTGCCAAGGTTCTTTTGGCTATTACACTGAAGTGATTCTTGCATATATTACTTATGTAATGCACTCTTTCCTAAGTTGTGCGAGATGGAAGATGTTGGGTTACTAGGTCACGTTTTGTAGAAGACAGATTATTTAGAATTGATGGGGGTTAAATATCTGGAGGTAAACTATGGAGAAGACTTTGCGGTTTATTGAGAGCAAACGATACGAACTAGCTAAGCTGAAATGAGGGCATTACATGTTTAATGTTAAATCAATTAGAAATTTTGAAGGAGCCGATACACGACTCCAAAGTGGTAGTAACTTTGTTGTTACCAAATATGAAGAAGCTATTATAATTGTACATACTGTCCCGTGATTGCCCACATCATGGTGCATGGTTACTGGTCAGACATAAAGTAAGAAAGTAGGTCAAACAATTTGAAGGTATGCTAGGTTAACTGAGGAGAAATTCAAATAATTTGAAGTTATGCAAGATTAACTGATGAGAAATTCAAGTCTTCAGAAACATAACATCGCAGCCCCCCAATTCCCTGCTTGTTTCAAATAACAAAAAAAAGAACTCAAATTGGATTAATGGTCAGGGGAAGTAGAAAAAAAAAAAAAGAGAGAGCAAAGTATAGATAGGTGCAATGATCAATGAGTTTACCTTGTTTAGCATTTGAAAGGACTATTTTGGCACTGAATCATATATGCCTCCCCAGGTTTGCTCTGATATTAATAAGCCCAATGGACAGTTTGTTTTGCCAAATGACCAGATGGCTGTCATGACATTTATATCTTCACTTCCTGTAAGAAAGGTATTGATGCCTTGAGCTTTGGCTCATATTTTGGAATAGCATTTTCAAGATATTGTAATCATCAGTTTCTTCTTTTATGTTTTCTCTTGATTGAAACTTATTCAATTATCTATGAAGATTGGAGGCATTGGTAAGGTCACCGAACATATTTTAAGGGATGTTTTAGAAATAAACACCTGCGAGGAGATGCTGCAAAAAGGAGCCCTCATCTGTGCACTATTCTCTCAATCAACAGCAGGTAGTATCATTGATTTGTCTTTTCCTATGATTCATGGTTGTCAAAACTACATGACATCTGCGTGCATAATTGGAGATTATAGGGTAAAAAACTTGGATCTCTCCTATGATTTCATTTATTTCAAAAAGACACTCATATGGTTTCAAATTACAAAAAAAAGTTGTGGTATTTAAAAAAATTAAAGTAGAACCTTTTACTGAGTTCTGTTGAGTTATTTTAAAGCAAATTGTTATTTTAAATGACTATTAAGCATGTGACAAAGTATTTATGAGTTCTCTAACCTAACTTTAATAGCGAATTCTATTAAAATAACCCAACAGAAATTTGGTAAAAGGTCATTTTTTAGTATTTCTAATTACCGCAAAGTAATATTTTGGTAATTTTAAACCAGAAGAGTGTTTTCTTGGAATAAGTAAAAATGTAAGAGAAGTTTATATCTTTTATCCGAGATTATATTATTATTTCAAGTGGCCAATGGAGATTCTAAAATCTTAGCAACAATTCCTATGGAAGAAGAAACCTGAGTAGGAGTTTTGAGTTAGTCACTATGCAGTAGAACATTAAGAGAAGGTTAATATTTTTTGTAATAGCTGAGCAAATTGAATCAAAGAAGCGATTCCTGGGGTGAACATTTAGTACATCAACTTCTTTTTTCTATATCCAGTTAACAAACTTATCCAAATAAAGCTTGAACCACATGCTTATATAAACCGGCTATAATATTTGGTCAGTTCCTAATTTTTTTATAATACATTGCAGAATTTTTCCTTTCTGTTGGCCTGGGGCTTGGGAAGACAAGTACTCCTGAAGTTAGTGTTCGCAAAAGTATAAGTAGTGAGAGGACATTTTCAGCCACAGATGACAAGATATTTCTTTATCAGAAATTAGGTGATCAATCCTCTACATTCATTGTGATAAGGGCTTACAGACCATTCTATGCTCTCAAATGGAGCAGCACTTTCCTCTCTTAGCTTTTTTTTTTTCCTTATGGATTGCAAACCTTTTAAAAGGTTTTCAAATCATCAAATGAATAATATATATATCGGTCCATGGTATTGCTTGACAGTTAAGCCTTTTTGAATTTTATTTCAGCCGATATTGCCGAGATGCTTTGTGCTGACATGCAGAAAGAAGGTCTTTGTGGTCGAACATTAACCCTCAAATTGAAAACTGCATCTTTTGAGGTAGTGTATGATGCTTTTGTTGCTTTTCATTGTCTGAATGATAAATTAAGGTGAATTACAATGTGTAATTGATGGAATAAGGTTTAACTTCTGGGTTTCCAGTGATGCTCCTCCATTAATCTTTTTGGATAATAAGATTAGGATTGAAGTTTTGGAAGCAATTGTGCATATACATGGAATCACAAAAGGGATATTGCACCTTTTAGATCCCTGCAAACAGCTCCTGTGAATTATACCAGCTAGATATTGCTAGGTACACTAACACATTCTCTTGCTTAAAATTAGCAAAACTTTTCTATCACAGCAGAAAAAGGCCATCCGCAATAGATGATGTAAACAAGAAAGCTGGGTGTTGACTTGTGGCTAATTTTCTTAACACAGAGTATCTTTGTTGCAAACACTACCAGTATGGTATAGTGATGATTTAAAGGTTTTTCTTTCTAGATAAGGAGACATATCTGCGATTTTGGTTTTTTTCCTAGTTCATGTTGTAAAAGGAAAACTTGAGGTATGAATATCACTGTAACACTTTGCCATATTAGTAAAAGAAAGTAATTGTCAAAGGTTAGACACTTGCAAAACCAATTAAAATTTCATGCTCTCTTTTCTGTCTAAATTATCTGTGTTTGATTTTATATTTATTTCCTAACATTATGAGCCTGTTATTGGGCTCCTATTAAGGATTATTGAATGTAATTTTCTTTCTGAAACTTTTTGACATTACCTATTGATTAGGTTCGAACCAGAGCTGTTACTTTGCAAAAGTATATTCACTCAAAGAAGGATATTTTGAAATATGCATCAAAGCTGCTCACGGCTGAACTTCCCGTCTCGTTGAGATTGATAGGTAATATACTATCTTCATTCTTTGAACTAGTCTTTTCTGTTATGAACATGCTGAAATTTGACAGTTTTACGTTGCCAAGTATATGTGCCTTTTATAAGACTCTATGGATATGCTTGTTAGCATGAACTTTTGATGTAGAGGCAATGGATGAACTTCATTATACACCTCATATAGCTCGTCAATGACAATGCATTTACACTATCCAGGCCTCCGAGTATCTCATTTCAATGAACACGAAATTGGTACTCCATTTGATCCGACACAGACAACTCTTACCAATTTTATTCTCTCAAGAGATGTGTCCAGGAAAATATTGGGTGATCAAGCATCCTTGCACAATGAAATTTGTGCTAAAGTTTCCATCGATAGTTCAGAAATTTCTTGCTCTATTGATAGCTGTGAGACTGGTCATTATGAAATTAGAGATCTAGAAGACAATGATCTACAGGATCTGGATGACCACTGCCGTGGCATTTCCACTAATGACCTTGATGTGAAGAAAACTTATGAGACTAGCAATGGAACTTTAGAGAAGGTAACATCAAGAACAGGGAGTGATCTACGATATTGACTGAAACTAAATACAATCTTGCTCTTTAAACCTTTCTTGCCCCTTATGGTCTTTGAATATTTTTACTATACTATATAGCTCAATTATGCCTTTCGACCTTTGCCTAGGTGAATACTAGGGATACCATGATGTCTGGATCACTCTCAGAACCTTGTCAAACCGAGTTGTCAAAGTCAAGGGAATTAGAATCTTCAGTCCTTCAGTTAGAGAGGAGTGAAGAAGACCGAGTAAACAAGGCTGTCACTAACGGGGCTGAGATCTTCTGGGTGGATGAATACAAGTGCTCAATCTGTGGCATTGAAATCCCACCAGATTTTTTTGAGGAAAGATTAGAACACTCAGATTTCCATCTTGCAGAGAGGATTCAAAAGGAGGAATCTGCATTTGACTCAAGAACTCCTGTGCCGAGGCAAAGGTGCAGTTTGTACATTTACATTGACTATGTTTCTAATAATTCCACTGAACAGTAGGGGAAACTCTTCTTATGCCGAGGAAAAGGTCTGCTGTTTATGCATTTCCACTATGTTTATCCTCATTCCATTGAACAGTAGGGGGAAGCCTCTTCTGCATCCATAACCATCTCAACTTATTGCTAGTCTCAGCTAGAACTATGCAGAACCCTAGCTTAAACGTTTCCAATCTATTTCAGCTACTTAAATACATTTAATTGAAAAAATGTGTTGCACCGAATCTCATAATTCTGATTACCTGTTGTTCAGTATCAAATTTCTGAATTACATGAACGAATCTACATTTGGCTTAACGCAGTCATCAACTCTTTTCAGGAGCCTCCCGAAGGAGCATCCCTCAGGCCAAAGCTCACAAAAGAGGCGCAAGCCATCTGCAAAAGAACAGAGGCATATTCCCATAGACATGTTCTTTGTCAAGAGCAACCAGAATTTCTAGCATTGCGTGCTTATGATGTGCCAGTCCTGTCTATTTTATATGAGCGTATGTAAAATTACAAATTGTTAAGCAAATTTTATGATAAGTCATAAACCACATTACCCTGTAAATGATAGTCAATAACTCAAAAAACAAGAAAATATCCAATAATGAAGGTTGCCCCCATCAATTCTATCATTTTATTCCTTAATTTTCTTTTCTATCGATTGTGTATGATTAACTAACTAATGACTCGTCTGGTTGGTAACTGCCATACAACCACTTCAGACTAGATACGAGTGTTCGTGAACGAAAATAGCCCACGTCACCCAGTTTCAACTTATAACAGTATCGTTCATCCCTTCCAAACGAACATCGATCCTGCTTCTCCATCTTCATCTCCCTCTCTTCAAATGTTGGATTCTCAGTTCTTTACTCGCCATACAAATTTAGCTGTTTTTCAACCAAAGAGTCTATCGGATGAGCAATTTTGACAGTGCTCGACTATGGAACTAACATCCATAACTTCAAGCTCCCAACTTCCGTTGCCACATGCAATTACATTAACAAGAACCCAAATCACTTCTTCAGTCACACGCGGTTCTCGCTTTCCATCTTCAGCCCAAACGACAGTAAAAGCCCACTTAAGTTCAGACCAGGCGACCGCCATTAGACCTCAGAATGGAAGTAATAACAACTTGAAGGAGAGAGCCTTGCCTACGATGAGTGATATATTGGCCTCAGCCAAGGCTCAGAAACTTGATCTCAAGCTCCACACATTGGGACCCTTTTTCAGAATCACAGTCACGAGTCTGGAGACCAATAACGAGCTTGGGAGAGCAGAGGGACTAATAAGGGTATGGTTGAGAGGGAAGGTTCTTCATCTGGACTCAATGAGACTGAAAAGAGAGACATTGGGCATGGAGAAATCGATTTTTGGTATTGGTTTGTTCATTGGTGCTGTTGCTATTCGATATGGATATGAGTGTGGGTGTAAAACGGCAGAATTGCTGGCCATTAACGACTCCGATCTTTACCATACCAAGGTTCTTACATGTTCATGTTAATGTTAGCATTCTCGTGTGATAGTAACGTCGTCTCATCTGATGGTTATTAACTGTCTCTCCCCTTGTTTGTTAAATGCTAGCTTGTCAGGTTTTATGGAAGAATAGGATTCAAGGCTGTGCACGAAGTGACTGGCTCAACATTTGGAGACGTTGCCCACATGTTGGTTTGGGGAGGAATTGGAACAAGAATGGACGCTGATGTCAAAGAGCTGATGCTAAAATGGTGCACCAGGTTCAAACAGCAAGCTTGAGATAAATTTATGTCGCCTGTGCTAAGGGTAAGATGAGAAAATATTCAGGTTACCATTTTCTAAATGATCCAGTCCAGCTAGTGTCATAGTAATGCCATTTTCATCACTTTCATCTGAATCTGTGTGGAGAAACTGTAAATGTTGTGGATAATTTTGTGGTGAAGTCAACATTCTTCTCCTGCAGAACTGAGAATTTGTGAGTAGAAGAAGGTGTTTGGATGACTTTTATGTTATCACGTTCTCTTGAACATAATCATGCCAATGGAGACATAAAACCGACTTGAATCGAAAGAAGCAAAAAGAAATTTAATTATGTTGGAAAATTTGCAGAATCAGATTCCATGCGCAATAAAAGAAAAATCAAAATTTTGTTCTTCAATTTTCTGAAAATTATTATTACTTTAACTTTTACAACGTAATTAATGGGAAGGATAAATCATAAAAAGTTTATTTAGTCAAGTACTTGATCTTAAAGTTTGAGAATATGAGATAATTATTATTCAATATAATTTGGATTTAAAATACGATAAAGTGTATAGATAATAACTAAATATTAACTTATAAATAATGTTTAGTTATTAAATTATTATTTTAATAAAATTTTACTAATAGTTATTTATTTATTTATTTTGAAACAAGCCAATTTTTAAAAGCATCAAATCAGAATGTAGGGAAAATCCCAACCACAACGGCTAGCATATAAATGTGAGACCCTTGCTAAGTTATGAGCTTCTACATTAGCTTGCCGACGAACCCAACAGACCTTGATCTCAGATTTAGCACTTAAAAATTCTTTACATTCAAAGATAACTGTACCAAATTCAGTCCAATCATCATTACAATTATTAATAGCAGAAACTAATTTTGGGCGTCTGAGTAAAAAAGCCCATCGACTATAACAAAGAGGCAATACCCAAGTTAATGCCTCTTGAAGCGCTACAGCTTCAACCACATCTGAGTTACAACACCCTTCAAAATGACCAGATATTGACCTCGCGAAGTTTTCTTCCCCATCGTGGCACAGCGAAATTAAAAAAAAGGCCCCAATAAATCGATAATATACTTAAGTTTACATATTTGTATGAAATATAAATGACTTTATGTTGCCAAACAGTCTACTGTATGAAGCTCTTTTAAAAAAACTATTTTTTTAATCGACAGCCAAACAGTCAACTGGCTTTAAAAAAAAGCTCTTCTCAGAAAAGCTCTACTGACAAAAGCTCTACTGATAAAATCTCTACTGACAAAAGCTCAACCAAACGGACCCTAAATAGTATTATATATGTGATACAGAAGAAAAAAAATAAATAGCAAATTTTAATATCTAATATTAAAAATAAAAAATAAAGAGTAAAAATATATTAAAAAATTAGAAACTTTACCTTTAAATTATACTCAGAATATAGAAGACAGAATCGTAAAATTTTTTGCTGCTAATTTTTGAATTGGAATATTTTAAATACATATATTAATGAAAATAAAGAAATTAGAAGGTAAAAGTATACTTAAATATTTTAAGACTATTTATAAACATGAGAACCACAAACTTACCTTTACGTCAAAAAAAGAAATGTTATATCGTTAGGATATAACGTTAAAGTCATTTAATGATTTTAACGTTAAAGATGTAAATCACGTTAAAGATGTAAATTACTTTAACGTTATGGTGTTGTAAATTGTTCAAGTGACGCATGCTAACGTTAAAGTCATTAGCTGCGTCACTTCCCTAAACTTCTTAGAGTTTAGGGAGGGGGCCTTTGAAGTGGGGCCCCTCCTCATAAATGACATTAACGTATAGTGTTGTCCATTAGCTGTGTTGTTCATTAGCTAACTTGGGAAAGAGTAAACCAAAAACAAAAAGTCTAACGTTAGTTTAGAGGGGGTCTGGGGCCCCCTCTCATAGTGGGCCCTGGGCGGGTGCCCCGCTGGCCCCTGCCCAGGGCCGACACTGCACACATCCCCATAACCATAGAGACACCTCTCCACAAAAGTGACGCCATCTACAAGGCACAACCAATCTAGTTGTGCCTCATCTCTTAGTCCTTCCACTACCCCACTCTCCCCATTGGATGGGCTTGTATGGTTTTATGTATATTGGCTTGTTGTCAGTCATTAATATAGCCTAACGACATGCGATACAGAGCAAAAGAGGAGTACCTTTTGGTCACCAAATCCGATCATTATGTGCCTGCCATAGTTTCGAAGCTAATAAGCACCACTAAACCACCCGTGCCGCCAACTCCCTCTCACACACTTCCGCAAACCACTGGTTAAAACCTACCCCCACACGCACAATACTGCCACCTCCCCAAAGAGACCACACCGTTCGAGCCTCCTCACAAAAAATTAGAGCATGGTTAACATCCTCCACTTTCCCGCAATGGACATAACCAACACTGATGCTCATATGCCTTTGTATCAGCTTGCAACATGTGGGTAAAATGCCTCTCAAAGCTCTCCGCAAAAAGTTTGTAAGCTTAGGAGGCATGATCAGTTTCCATAATTTTCCCCAGAAATCACCTTCCACTCTCCCATGCACTCTTCTCGCGTAATTCAGACTCAACTGATAACCTGAATTTGCTGTATAACAACCATCCTAAGAATAATGTCATATACGACAATCATCATGGTGTTTTCTCCCCACCAGAATAGTCAAGATGGTTCAAATATCCTCGGTTGAAAATAATTCCAGCATCATATCCGGATTCTATCTCCTCCCATTCGAATGAAACAAGTCCTTTATCATCAAATTACCCAACATGGCATCACCCTCCACCACACAGAATTCCCCATTTGCTCTAGAAAGCCAAGGTTCATCTAGCACCCGAATGTTTTTCCCATTCCCAACAGACCAACAAAAGCCATATTTCACCACATCGCACGCTTGGAGAATACCTCTTCAAGTGAAGCTTAGATTGGATCCTAATCTAGCTTTTTTTTTAGATTTGAGGAAACCTCGTAGGCGGGCTAAGCGGGCACACCTCTCCGAGGGCCCAACTGGCACACCACCCTACAGGCGGGCCAAGCTGGCGCACCTCATCATCGAGGGTCCAACTAGTTTCCACCTACAGGTAAAACCTCGGCTACCCCAAGCTCTTACAAGAGGGGCTAGTATGGAATCGAACCTGGGACCTAATCAAAGCCAAGCTCCGCTCTCAACCATCAAGTTACACTCCCGAAAAATATTTGGCTTTGTAAGTCCGATATAGAAGAGTATCAGTATGATGAAGAAGTTGCCATACCTGCTTTCCAAGAATTGCAATATTGAAGCAATGTAGCTCTCAAAAGTCTAAGCCACCATCTTCCATTCACACGCACATATGCTCTCATGAGAATGATTGTTCCTCCTCCCATCCGCCTTCCTCCCCTACCAAAAAGAATTCATCATTCGTTGAATCTCATCTTATGTAGAGATTGGTAGCATAAAGACATTCATATAATATGATGGGATGGTTTGTGCCACAAATTTAAGGATGCCCTCCTTCCCGGCCCTACTAATATTTATTATTAAACATTGTACAAGATAATAACATAAAATTATTTTCTTAATTGCTTCATAAATTTAATTTATTTTTAAGTTTTATCTAATATTTTAATTTTTAGTAATAAAAATATAATTGTATTAATATTAAAAATTAAATAAAATTTTGTTTTTGTTTTAAAAAATAGAAACTAAAAATTAAAACGAAAATTAAAGTTTACAATAAAAATAAAAAATTGCAAAATATAACACTAAAAGCACAACTTCTTGAATCGAAAGTCAAAGCTCACACACGGAACATCAAGATTAGACACAGACAATAGAGTCAAGCAAACACCGTTAATCTAAATCAGACGGTCCAAACGCCGTGTTATAAACAGCAATAAATAAACGTCACAATCGTGTTAGAATCTGTGTAGTAGCATCCTTGTCCTTTGATGGCAAACTACCTCTCTATCCAGTATCCACTACAGTAAGCAAGAGATACGGTGCAAGAGCAACAAAACCCTTTTCGGCTACTGCCATTCTCTTTCTAGTCCATCTTCTTTAGCCCGCAACCATGTCTCGACGAGAACGAGAGAGGGGACGAGAACGAGACCCCGATTCTAATACCAAGAGACGGCGTTCCGGTTTTGACAACACAGAATCTAGGTACCTTGAGTTCAGATTTTGGTTGGTTTTGATTCCGGTGCCTAAAGGTGCTTCTTTTATACGTTTCTGGTTTCTGTAATGTGCGTAGACTAGATACTCCATAATTTACCCGGAAATGTTTGCTTTTTCGTGTGACATCTAATTGTTTGTTTTACTTGAAGATAGTCGAGTTAGATATTTACATTCTGTTGGTGTTTCTGAGGTATGACATAGTGTTCCATCATATGTTTCTCTTCTCTGCAATTGCATGTTTGAGTGCCTGATTAAGAGGGTCTAAAATCGTGACACTGACTTGTCGAATAACACTTTGATAATATCATATATATGAGAATTTAAGAACAACTCCTTGATAATACCATATATAAGAGGATTTGCGTTTTCCTAGTAAGGCAGGCGCTGATTTTTATATAGAATATTTGTAGCTTGCAGTTACATGATTAAAAGATTATTGACCACTTTAATTGTTGCATGAATTATCTTCTTGGCTTCTTGGCATTTGGTTTTAGTCCAAAGAGGTCTAGGAGGGATGGAAAGCCAGAGATAGAGAGAGTAAGCGAAACCAATCCGGAAAGTAAAGACCATACTGATCGAGATCAAATGAACCACCACCGGCTGCAAGATGCATCACCTCTCGTGGCTCCAACTGAGCTTTATTTTAAAATTGAATCTGGCCTTGCGGCAGAAAACTTCGACAAGAAAATGAGTGAACAAAATGAAGGGGCAAAAAAACTTTATGATCCAACTGAAGTGCCTCGGTCAAGATCTTATTTTCAGGTTCTTGTCTCCTTTTTTTTCCTAAACGTTCATTTCGTCCCTTTTCTTTTAGTCTCTAGCCTAGGTTTTCCAAGAATTTACGGTGATCTATTAGGAACCTTCAAATATTTTAGTAGTTTGGTCCAGTTGCTTACTATAGATGAAAGTCTCAGCAACTTACACATTTTGTGCAAGTTCAACGACTGAATGATTATCTTATTAAATAAGAAACACCAAGCACCTAAAGTGTAGTAGCTATTAATTCCACGCTTGAGTGCAAGGGGTGTTTAAGTTGTTGATTTGAATAAAACCCTTCGTGGGCCATGGTTTTGGAGGCTTGAAGTTGTCCATTCTATTTGTGGGATTGTTGCTTGGATGAACATGGTGAAATCTAGTTTAGAATTGTGAGAAAATTGCGCTGTTACATTATAAACGAACAACTCGGGATTTGTATGTCAAACTCAAAGAGAGAGAGAGAATATATTACCTTAACAAGCTCCCACACTAATTTTTTTCCTTATAAACCTTTTATGTGAGCAAGCTATGGTGACTTTGGAACCTTACATGTTTGGTCAAAGCCCATTTATATTTCAAACTGTTTATTTGCTCAATCAAATGACAATCCTTATGTTGATTTTAATTAGATGGTTTTCATTCTATGTATGGGAATCTTTTTACTGGATTGATGGAGCATGGTTGATCCATGACTTCAAAGCCTCCTTGTACATAACAATCTTGGGCTTGCCTGTGCATGTCTTTTTAATAGCACAATGAGCGTGGTAGTATTGGGCAAGTTGGTCGAAGCTTTGGTCAAAGAGCTACTGGTGAGTCCCTAATTCATTGAGGAGTTCTCTCAGTTTTCATTGACTCTTGTAACCATCCATGACCATTTCAACTTTAATCTTTTTTGCATCTAGCCTTTGTTGTTTGTTGGATTGCTTTTGATGCCTCGTTTTGCGGAATGCTCTAGGTAATTGTAGAAGGATATTGGTTTGTTGCTTTCTTTTCAATGTTATTAAATATGTGCTTCCATTTTATACAATTCTCTACCTTTTTAGTATATTCTCCATGCGACTTTCACTCTTAGCCATGTTATGTTGTCGCCATTTCAAGCCAAGTGTATCTTTTCCAATAGTCAGCACTTTGAATGATCAACATTATAATGTTTTGGAATGAAACTTAGAGTTATATGTTTGATGTTATCCAATGTAATAGGGAAATAGGTGATTGAGAACCTATTGCATGCCTGCTAGTTTGAATGTAATCTTTGCTTATGTACTTTGCAGTGTGATTCTTTTTGATGTTGTTAATCTGATACCGTGTCATTATTTTTATGTAGTGAATCTTGCTAATTCTTCTGTTGTTGAATACGAATGCATGTTTATGTTTTGGTTGAATTTGCCCTTACCGTAATTTACTCGCTTCCAAGAGAAGAACAATCAAGAAGAAAAGACTAAAAAATAATAGATGGAGAGAAATAATTGAGTTTTGCTATTGAATGAGGGGATCCGTTAACAAACACTTTTAACAGAAAAAGAAAGAACCATCAAAATGGGGACAAGTAGCATAGGTTGTTATTCTCATACAACTACATAAATGATGCATATGAGTAAGTAAAATCTCTAAAGACAAGCATCGTCATTATTCTATTTAAACTTGGCTCTTCTTTCTTGCAATCATCGTCACTTATTATCTACATCAATTCCTTCCCCCTTAAGAACCTTGTCTACTCTTTTGGGAATCTCTATTGTAGCTTATAGAGATATTCTCAAGTTGTACTGTTCCATGTGAACATTGAACTAAGAATTGGGTTGCTAGTTTGTTGTGTCTTTTCACCATCCTCTTCCCCAAAATTGCTTAGGGAGTATGCTTTGTTACAATAAGACTGGTTGGGAGTTCTATTGACGTGGGGGCTTGACTGGAAGTAAACTTCTTGAGTTGGGACACTTGGAATATTGGATGTATGGAAGTCTCTACTGGTAGACATAATTTATAGGTCACTTACCTACGCCTTCCATGATCTCATAGGGTCCCTAGTACAATGGGGAAAGTTTGTGATTGGTCATCTGTATAGTTAATGTTGGTTATAGGTTTGTAATTTGAGGAATACCCAATCTCTAGCCTAAAATTCTTTGTCAGATCTGTTCTTGTCAGCTTGTTGCTTCATTTGGTGTTGAGCCCTTCTTAGATGATATTTTGTCATCGCAAAAGCCATCTCTCTTTCCTTCACAGCTTGATCAACAACCATGATTTTGGAGTCTTCTGCTAGGTAAGGAACACGTATGGGTGATGGATATCCATACAAGACCTCAAATGGTGTTGAGCTAATGGTTGTGTGATCGGTGGTATTATGCACCATTTAACTAAAGGAATCCACTCAACTCATTTATGAAAAAGCATCACAACAAAACCTCCTTAGGTAAGTATAATTATTTTTTTCGCAACCTCGGCTTGCCCATCAAATTGGGTGATAAGCTGTGGAGGATCCTAGGCTAAGCTCTTGTAGCTTAAAAATTTGTTGCCAAAAAGTACTCATAAACAAAGGACCCCAATAATTTACTATTGCGTTTGGCATTCCATAAAGTTTAAAGATGTAACTAATGAATAATTGAGCCACTTTAGAAGCTAGATAAGGATGCTCCATGGCGATGAAATGGGCATATTTGGTAAAACCTATCAATAACTACAGCGAATTACTTCTGGATAATAACAACCCATCAACGAAATCCATGCTTATTTCTATCTAGCATCCCTTAGGCTCTGTTTGGTTTAGAGGTTAATAATGGGATGAGATAGAACGTAACACACTTCTATCGTTTGTTTGAGGATTTCATAATGGAATGGAATGAAATGGGATGGAAGCGGAAGGTTTCATGTTATGTTCCATTCCATCCTAAACAGTGAAAATAAGAAACTTCCGATTCGGAGGGTTTAGGATGGAACATAAACTAATAAATACATACTACCTAATATACCCTCAATAATTCTTCTTAATACCAACTCTGAAAAAATCATAATATTAATATATTAAATAAAATATAATAA